>VZTI01001584.1:1443024-1675677 GCA_013397865.1 Struthidea cinerea | reverse complement strand
CGGGCGGCGTTGGGGGGGTGGCGGGATGACAACAAATATGGCGGAGAAGAGCAGGACGGCAGAGACGGGTCAGTGCCAGCCGCAGTCGCCTGGGCGGGGGGAGAGGGGGAGCCCCCCTTCTCCAGGGGCTTCTGGCGGTAGAGGGGGCCTGGCTCGCAGCGGAGTGCGGAGACGGAGCCCTTCTCTTAGGGGAGACGGGGGGGAGCACCTCTGGTCGAGGGCACTGAGGTGGTGAAGGGACCGCGGCAGAGGCTCCTGCCCGGGGAGCTGTGACGAAGGGCAAAGCCCCTTCCCTTGGGGGATGAGGAGCGTCTTCCCAGGGACAAGGTGGTCGTGGGGAAAGCTCCTTCAGGCAGGGAGAGAGGGAAGAGCCCCCCGCGTTCCAGGCCTGCGTGAGGGGGACTGACCCTCTGTGGGGTGGAAGGTGCAGGGCCAGAGGCCGGCTCACCCGGCCGGCGCTGCGGGCTGAGCGCCGGCGGGGCAGAGGAGGAGGCTGATGGTGGGGCAGCCTGCACCGTGCTCCATCCTCCCGCACTCTGCTCCATCCTCCCGCGCAGGGGCAAAGGTGGCGGTGGCGAAGAGCGGAGCAAACCGGCGGTGCAGAGGAGCTTCCCTTACACGAGAAACGACCGCCTGCGTGAATTAGCGTGAAAAAAATAATACGTGAAGACACAGGTCTGGAACTGAAACTGCAGCATAAGGCTGGTAGCTTGCGGGTTGACCTGCAGGTGCTGCTTGACCAGTCTGGGAGGTGTAAAGTACCCGGAGGCTGCAGAGGGACAGCGAGCAGCACACCTGACAGCTCCCATCCCTTACACTGTTACTGAGGATTTCTTTAAGGAAGGTGCCAAATGTTATTCTTCCTATTCAGGATGTATTAACAATGGCTTTAACTGTGTATGTGAGATAAGTTTGTCTGTGAAACTGAAGTTTTGTCTCTCCTCATAAATGATAAGGACCCTCTAGGGTACAGGGGTTTTTCCTGTTGTAACAAAACACAGTTAAGGTCTTTTCCAATCCATGTGAAAACGAAAGCCCCCAAAATATGTTACGAAAATTAGAGATACTAACATTTGGAGGATGGAACAAAGATCACAGTTTTCCTGAATATTTAATCTCCCAAAGTAGCATACATAAATTATCTGGTTCCTGAACCAGGAGTTCATTTTCCCAGCCTGCTGTGTTAGCTGCTGCACCTCTGCTTTTCAGCCTCAGAAGTGGCTCCAAATAAATATGCATTATCCATAGAACTGATCTTGGACTTTTGAGCCACTTAAGGTGAAAAAAAAGTGATAAATATGTCATGCTCTTGTGTTCTGAAAAATGATGCTACAGAGTCTACATCTAAGTGGATTGTCCATACGGGTCTTGAATTCCCTCTATTCAGCCATACTGTTTATGAACCCCTGGAAAAACACTGTAAAGTTTATTGTGTGTTGTACTTGTCCATGAGGCAGGTGATTATTTTCATCATCTGCACTGTGCACCACTGCTAGTCAGCTGATCAGCTCTGCCTGAGCTGCGAACTGGGGAACAGATCTCCGGTGGCCATTTGACTTTGTCAGCTTTCCTGCCTACCCCGTGTGCCCTTGTCAGTAATTTCAACTTGGAATGTAACTGTCGTACTGTTTCCAGATTGATTTACTCTTATATTGTGTTCTTTGCTGTGTTATTTAAACCTGCAGCTTTACAGTATTTGCTTTTTAATTTTAACTTTACCCAGAACTTTTTCCACTTCTGACCATTGCACCTGACTAATTGATGATTTTCTCATAAATGTTGTGTTTTAGCTTGTGCTGAATTCATGTTTAGTTGCATGTCCTGATAGATGTCTGCTTGAGTTTTACAATGCTTATCTGGCCATTTTGCAAGTTTAATTTGCAGGTCCTTCTGTTTTGGAGAAACCAGATAAGGAATTAAAAATGTAAAGAACCACAAAGATAGGGAGAAGACCCAAAACTCTCAGAGAAAAGGAAGCAAGCTTGTGATCTTGGCCCACTTTTAAAAAAGGTCATGGAAACTAGGCTGTGGGAAAAAAGGTGGGGTGATTTGGATTTTTTCTGACTGTCAGCTGACACTAAGTCGACAGGCAGCTTCTTTCCTTGGCAAATCCCTCAAAGAATCTCTTTTTTTCTCCCTTTTGCTGCTGGGTGACACTGCCACTGTTGTTGAACACATAATTGGGGAATGTTCCTGCTGCATCCCCACTGCTTAGTGTGTCTTCATCATGTGTGAGATCTAGAGCAGTCTTTAGGAGATACAGGAAGGTAGCTCTGGAACCTGCATTTTGCACAAGTGCAAGGAGCATAAAGCTATTACAGAAGGACTGAACATTGTTCAAACCATATAAATCAATTTAGCTGGTATGAGTATATTATACTTGCTGGGTGTTTGGCTTTTTTTTTGTTTTTTTTTTAACAGCAACATCACGTTTTTAGTCATGGATCAGAAAACACAAGTAATAACTCTCATCATCTCATCTGTCCATCTTGAAATACTGGTTGTTATTTGCAATTTTTGCATACGGAAACTGAGTTACAAAGAAATTGAAGGTAACTTATCCATGCTTTATAGCAGCATAGATTGCTGTGATGGACCATTCTTTACTGATTTAGTTCAGTAACCTGGGTTTGACAAGAGTCGATGTCAGAAAAATTACAGTGTGCACTTAGACGTGATTATAAAAATTAGGTTTCTTCCTAAAAGTTATCTGATAGTGAATTGTGCACATCTAGGATGCTTATGACCCCTCTAAACTCTTAGCTTTGAAAATATAATTTGTCAAGACTTTTTGTATATTAATTATACTTTATGGAAAACACTTTTTTTTTTGTAATGTAAGAATTCTTCTTTTCGGTTTTATTCATATCTCCTTCTATTATAGGGAAGTAAATCTGTGAATCTGTTTTGTACTGGTAATTATTCTTACTGATTCCCTATATACAAATCTTTTCATATTCCATTCCTTTTCCCTGGAGAAGATTTTTGTTTCTGTTTTTGTGAATTTTTAAACTTTTAAAAAATTTTTATTGGGGAGGGGGATCAGGACACACAGAATTGCACAAAGCATTTCAGAAGAGGGATTTCTCTCAGCTTTTATTATACTGTTAGGCTCAGCATTATTTTCTACATCATGGTTTCAGCCAATCTGTGTATTTAAAGTAAAATTGAGACTTAATGTGGAAGGTAGATTATCTCACACCTGTCTAGTACAGAGTTCATATTCTGCTGCTGTCCTCACTGGACTAGGCAGACAGCTGCTCTAATCCATAAAAATAGTTTCTGTATTCTGATGTTTGGTTAGAGTGCTGCAAATCAGCTCACTTTACTCTGAATTAATAATTTTCCCATTCTAGTTGGCTCCTTAGTCCTATCTGCTTTCTTCGAAGTGTTTAAATCAGCTTTTTGCAGTAAACTCTGAATTTGTATGCTTTCCCATTTGGTTTTCTAGGCTGAAACCTTCATATCTCAAGCTGGGAATCCAACTTAAAAACAACGTAAATCTTCACAAATGAAGTCTGCAGGAGGATGGAAGTGATTGAGTCTAGTTAGTTACTCTCAGGAGCTTCTTGGTTTGACTTCCAGTTGTTCTGCTCAGCTGACCTTGGTGTCCTAAACCCCTGGAAGATACAGGGTATGGAAAACAGGCACTTTAGTTAAGTTCCATTAAAACCCAGATGAATGTTATTTTTCCAGTTCTGTAGCAAAGAGGACATTTTAGCTTCACCAAGGAAGGTTTAGGAGTAGGTCAAAGTGAGGACAGAATGCCTGTATTTGCTGAATTTTTTAACCCGTGAACCAGATGAAAGTTATTTTCCAAATTAGAATTTCACTAGTTATCTCCTTCTCCCCAGGTTTCTGTTCTAGGCATCTGTATTACCTTCAGAGGACTTGCATCTGGAGACCTGAATGATCAAAAGGTGCAGGTTATTTCTTGAGTTCTGTAATAGTTTTCTATCTGAGGCAACTGCGTATTAGCCTGGATTGACAGTTCTAATATGTGTTATTCCACAGTTGCTAGTCATTTTGTGGGTATTAGTATTTCTGGTATTTCATTGTGTCATCATCACTGAAATCATAGTGAAAGCAAGAAGAGGCATTTACTCACCGTACTGGACAGGATATAAATAAATGTCTTTATACCGAAAATACCTGTTATTGGAATAAACAGGCTTCCCAGCTGGATGTGGAGTTTTTTAATGTTTATTTACATGTCATGGTCGGTACCTTGCGGGGTGGTGTTGAGTCACATTTCATGTCAAGAATGGTTGGAATTTTCAAAATATTCACAGCTGGGCTGTGACCTGGCTTCGGGAGGAAAGCTGCAAACCACTGTTGAATGCCCAAGCCCCACCCAAAGCTTGTGAAGTAATCGGTGTTCCTAAAACACTTAGTGTTGAGATCACTACTTCAGAGATCTGCAAGTGAAGGGGCCAATAGAACAGCTGTGTAAATTCTGCAGTGTTTTCTAATTGATTTTAATATGATAGTGCTGAGCTGGATTGTTTTGAAGATAGCTTTTGATTATTCTTTCAAAAAAGAATTGTTCTTCTTTTAAAAATATTTAATCACATATGGTATGACAACATTCTAGTATCAGGAACATACTGCTTTCTTTTCAGTGGCCTTAATTGTTAAATAAAAAGCCAAACTAAATAAGAACATAATTTATTTGTCTTTAAATACAGGCTTTTTTGGTAACTGGAACTTCTAATTTGCTGGCTTTATCATGAGGAAATTTAAAATAGGAGAGATCAGCTAATTACTTTAATAATATTATTTAACCTTGGTCATTAAAATAACACTGTACATCAGCGGTACTTCTGACTCTCCAGGTAAACTTAATTTCTTCAATTAAATTAACCTTTCCTAAATGATTTCTGAATTTTAAAGTGTATACAAACAGCAGAGCTTATTTTGTTATATACACCACTAACCTGTAGACATAGCTGAATCCCAGTGTTTGGGAAAAGATGTTGCAGCCTTTATGCTGGAAGGGATCTGCCCATAATATCCTCCTATCAACACGAGGAGGCTTCACACGTCAGTGGAAAACTGTGTGGCGACTGGGCCCAGCCTTGCAGATGTTCACACAGCTGAAAGAGCTGTTTGCAGCTGTTTATGACATGCTGCAGGATGGATTTGTAAACAAATCTAAAATGGGTTTTGTGCAATAAAGACATTTGCCAGAACTTAGCAATAGCATTGATACATTTCAGACAGAGCAGTTGGACATCCAGGGGACATTAGAGAAGGGTTTCTTAGTAAATCTGAGGCACTTTGTAAGACCATTAACTATTTCAGTTTTTACTGCGCAAGTTGAAATATTTGTTGAAGTTCTAAATAGAAATTAACTCTAGTCACTGCAGGAAGAGATTATAGTGGTCATTAGACTCTGTTGCCAGTAGGCTGATGTTCAACTAATTTCCAGCGTTTTTCAGTTATCCAGTGGAAACAATCTCCACTAGAAAAATTCATCGAAGAAAAGCTGCTAATATATTTTTGGTACTTAAGGCTTTGATCTTATTTTTGTTACATAATTTTCCAAATAAGGAGACCTGAGAAATACTAATGAAGGCTTTATGCAGCCAGAAGATATAATTTCAGAAACAGAAAGAAACAGGAATGTGTTGGGTGTTCAAGTTGGCATTTTTGAATGGTTTACCATTTCCTAGCCATATTTCATACATTTTTTTCTTTGACGAATAATCAAAGCTTTGAAAAGTTACTTACCTCAAGCCTCCCAACGTTTTTTTTTTTCAGTGAAGTTCAAAGCACCCTATTAATTACTAGCACTTGTGAGAGGAGGCTTTTGAATTTGTAAAAAGTAAAATGAGACATATTGAGAATTTTAATAGGTTTTATACTGAAATTTGTAATACAGAAGTTTCTGCAAGTTTCTTTAGTGTGGCTGTCACTGCTTTTAGTAGGCAGAAGTCTCATGCAAAAAAACCAGATTAACCTCAGAATGCATTTATGTGGCCTACATAGCTTTTCTGTTTTTGGAAGTTGAGCTATATAGATTTAATACTCAATAAAATAGGTTTTTTAAGTCATCTCCCTGTGTTACAATGGAACCAGCTTGATCTCCACGTGGGGCCACTAACAGGACTGGGACACTCAGATCTGCAGCACCAGCCCGTCCTCCAGGTGGGACACCTCACACTGTCAGCTGCCACAGAAGAGATGGACAACTTGTCTACGCTGGGAAATCTTTCTTCCTCCTCTTCCTCTTTCCTCCGCAACACCTGCGTAGGGACAGAAGTCACAGAGGGAGATGGCTGAATAGTCATTGTTACCTTTTTTAATGTTTTTTAATAAAGACCTCTGATACCCTGTTAAGAGAAAGCAGCAACCCCTGGATTAACGAGGTGCTGGAGGACATGGAGAGGAGTTTGTGCAGATGTTTCTTGCTGATGTCACTGAGATGCAGCCGTGCTGCTTTGTTCACAGCTGTGCTGCTGGATGCAGAGCAGCTCCAGCACACCCACCTGGGTGTGTGCATCATGCTACATCACTCTTGTTTCTGGAGGATTGATCGTGCTGCCCTTTTCCAGAATGATGTGAATCTATAGAAACCAGCTTAGATTTCTCAAGTGATCCCCCAAGGTAGTTGGCGTGCTGAGCCTTGATGCAGAATTGCCATGTTTAGATTGCATTCTACCTGAGATAATAAGTTCTTCTAGGCTCAAGCTGTGTCTGTCATTAATCTATAATAGAGGTAAATCAATTTACATTTAATTGAGAGTTGGTTATGGATACACATCAATGTATCCCATATCCCAGCTTCCTTGTCACGTTGTCCCCGCAACTAATTTTCTTGACTTTGCCACAGAGGCCAAGCCTGTCATTAAAGAAGTCCTATATTTGTTAACTTAGGTTTTTCCATGTGTTTTTTGAAGTAATTTTACTATTTGTACATTGAAATGGTTTGGAAAACTTCTCTACCAAAATAATGATGACTTCAATTTCATTTTGTCACAGGCTCTCAAACTCAGGATGTGGACTTTGGTATTAAATCTAGGGCTCTCATCCTGCAAATGTTTGGCAATGAATTTGATGTATTAGTGTATAGTAAATGCTTTTCATGATTGGTTCTATTTTAGGATAAGTAATGTATGAAGGTTAGAGACTAAAACGTATGTGTTCTGATACATATAATTTCTAATACGTATGTATCCCTGTTCTCTCAGTATGGTAAACTGGTTGATTTCATAGTTTCATTGTGTCAAAAATCAAGCATAGAAAAGGGGATGGGAGGAAAAAGTAATTGTCTTCAATTATTATTATTAGATGAATAAGCTCTCTAATGATTTCATTTACCTACTAATTCGTAGAGCTGTTTATTTAGCAGTGGATCTCACAATCATGAGTGAAAACTGGCAAGATATTCCTTTTACATTTTGTTTCACAAGCACCTTGAAAAATGTGTTGAATTTCAATCTCCACTAAAGCAAGTGGAACATCAGTTCCCGTGAATCACCAGAGCAGAGCAGCAGGAATCCATTGCAAAGAGAGCCCTTTTGGATTCATTGCAGCTCTGCTGATGTGTTTTCATTTGCAATAAGCAGCAGAGTCACTGCGCTATTACAGTGAACTTCAGCGCTGGGAAACCTGGCAAGTGACTATCGGGTTTTCATGCATATAAAATGCAGATGAGGTAGTATGATGCATTTGATTAATGAAAAATTCCTCAAATAACCTATACAAATGCAAAGGCAGCAGCATTATTTCATGGGAACTGTCCATGTGAAATAGGATTGTGAGATAAACTTGCCTCTGTACTACTTACCTACACCCAAAGCCTGTGGTGCTCCAGAATAGCAGATGTTTTGTAACTAGGCACAATACCACTGTATCTGCTGGTTATTTTATTTCTGAGCAGTACAAATAATCAGTGATTTGATCTCAGAGCTTTCTCTGTGAAAGCCTTCTTGAAGGTGGAATTTTGGCTTGTGTTCTGAATATTTGAAATATTTTGTATGCATTTCGTATTCCCATAAATATTGTATCAACTTAGTATTTGCTTAGTTGAAAACCTGCTGAATATGCTGTATTAGTTAGTAGCGTTCTCTGTAGTTTTATTCCTGTTATGTTGCTGATGCAAGACAGTTAATAGATCGTTTGTTTTTGCTGACATTTTTTATGTTAGAAAATGGGAATTCTGAAACAATATTTAAATTTTTTTGCTATATAGTACTTTGTGAATAAAATAAAACTGCAATGATCTAATTGTTTGAAATGAAATACTAGATTATGTTCTTAAATAAAGGGAATGTGAGTGGGCAATGCTTAGATCAAAGAAATTCTCAATGGTTTGAAATACTACTTTTGGAATGGACTGTTTTGGAAAGTAGAGGGAAATGCTATTCTAAATGAAGAAATTAAAGGAGTTGTTTCAATGCGTAATTATAACTATGGCAGTAATTAATAGTGTAATTGATTTCAGACACCTGGGGAAACAAATTATTCCAGAAGCAGTACTAAAATCCCCAAATTATTTTAAACATGCAGTGGTGAAGAAGAGTGTAACTCAAAAGTGAGGAAACTGTGGCTGAAAGTACTGCTGGCTTAAGTTAACTGGCAGAAGACATCCCTACATCCCTAAACAGGTGAATAGGAAGCAAGGGCCAAGGAAAATAGCAGTTTAACCCAAAGAAGGATACATGTATTATGGTATGTAATAACCAGGATGGAAATTGTCTGGGCACTGAGGTTGCCCAGTTTTCAGTTACCGCACTCATGATGGAAGCCCAAGCAGCTGCAGCGACCACCTTTCTTCCAATCACTTGGGAAATACAGGGTCTTGAAGAGAGAGATGGGGCTTCACAAAGCTGCTGATGTGTTTCCCCGCAGGGTTTTGTGCCTACCCTGGAGCCCTCATGGAAAGCCCAGTTTCCCATGGATAAAGATTCATTACCACCATAATGATATTAGTGATTGAGACAGGAATTGAATTGGAATCTCCTGAACACATGAATTAGTGATAGTCAATTTTTTAAAAATGTGGACAGGTGCATCTGCAAGGAATTTATGGTTGTTGCACTTCAGGTATCAAAAATTCAAAATAGCTGTTAATAGTGGGTTTGCTGTAGTGCCACAGCTGACCTGTGTTGAGGCTCACCAGGCTGGTTGCTTTTGAAGAATAACTGAGAATGAGATAAAAGCCCTATCCAAATTAGAAAGCACAGCTGTATTCCCTCAGTGCTAACCCTGGAATAATGTCCATGGTACATCTTGCTAGCTCACAGCATCACAGATACGCTGTCTCCCTTTGGCCTTCCAGGGATTCAGCAGATTAGCACATGCTTCCACAGTATGGCATAGGCATGTCTTTAAATATAAATTTGGAAATTTCCTGTTCAATCGGCAGACATAGTAAGACATGAAAAGTGCTAGGATTTTGGCACGAGCAGGCGAATTTTCATAAACAGAAAAAGTGCTGTTTATGTGTTCCATACTTGACCTTGCTGATATTCTTGAAAGACTTCCATGGTACTTCATACTTGGTATTTTTAGGAGATGTCTTTTGTGGACAAACATTTTGAATGTGATAGTCAGGGCTGAGGAGTCTGAAAACTAGGACAAGAAATAAAGCCTTGGCCTTTTGCAAAAGCTGAAATCAACCTACTTCTCTGTGTTATCAGGAGTATTTATTACCTATTGAGTCTTTTTCAGTTTCCCGGCTGAGAATCAGTGGGTCCTAAAGAAAGGTGACACACAAAGTTGTTAACTTGGAGAGATTAAACTTTGTTACTCACTGGAGGGTATATAATCTTGGGTCAGGGTCATTGCATTGTTTGCTACGTATAAGATGCTTTAGTTACGTTTAGCTTGCCTCAATGTGAGTTATCTTCAGTTTAGAAATTTATTTTGGCATGGCTTCTTCCAGTTATGCTGTCAACTTTAAGTGGGATAACACACTTTTGTTAAATCAATGCCTCATGCCCAGGCCAGCTGTTGAAACGTGGGTATGTACGTATCATCCAGGACTATATATGGATATATACATAGCAAATATCTATGAATCTCTCCCTTTCCTTCCACTTCCTCTATCCTCCCTCACGTATAACACACACCCAGGTATATAAAAGCTGATTGGTTTCATTATTAAATAGCATGGGAAATAATTGCAGCATTTTAGGGTGGTACCAGCAAATACTGGTGAGTAACTACCATCACCATCTTTTTCCAGTTTTGTGACTAATATCAGGTTTTGCCCTTACCTGAAATTTCCTCCACTACAGTTCCAAACCCTGCAATTGCCTGCCTGCTTGACTTGGTATTTTTTGCAGGTCACATGCCCTCCTTGTCTTTGGGAAATCAGTTGCATACAAATTTCGGAAAGACATGGGATGCTACAGAAGAGTTTCACTCCTTGAAGTTCTGTAGTACCCAAGGGATTGGCTTTAACTCTTCAGTTCTTTTCCTGCCTCAGAATCCCTAGATACAGAATTTCCCCTGGAATGGTAGGAACACCCCCAAATTTTTTTTTTTCTTGACCCAGAACTTGAATTCTTGTGCACTCTTTGACTGGTGTTTCAGCATCTCCTCTCATTCACATGCAGACCTAATTCTCTGAGCTGTGCCTTATTTCCCAGAAAGGGTGGATTTGCTGATACTGTTACTTTTTTGCAGATGCAACTCTGAGGACTAGTTCAGCTCAATAGCTGTTATTTTCTTTTTTCTCTGCTAGCTGGGGTTGCATATTATGTACTAAATTTTTGTTTTACTGTTTATGTTTTATACTTTCTTTGATGTGTTTTTTTTTTACTTAAATATTGCTACTATAGCAACTGTTGCATCATGTGATACCTTTGATATTATCAAGATACCAAATTCCTGTTAAAAAATAAATTATATGTCATTACATTCACTGATCCTTACAATGTTTTTAAATAAACGTTGTTTCAGTTAATGTATTTGGTACAACTGTATTTTCCAGTTTTTTGTTTTATTTTTCATTTGTGGTAGAATTTTAGGTTAGAGCTTATAAATGCAGTAAAAAGAGTAATGGGTTTTTTTTCTTGCTTACTGAGTTCAAAGCATTAATTGCTTTTTAAAATTTTCATTAGAAAAATCTGTTCATATCTTCTCGGACACTTTGGATTTCACTAAAGTGATACAAAAAGTTCCATTGCCATTTATGTCTAACAGAAAGGTATATCTGTGGGGATAGCCCACACTGAGATAATAAACAAGTAGTCTTGAAAAAAAGCTTTTAGGTTGAAGATTGGAAACAAACATCATGCATGAAACAAGTGCAAGTCCACACAGGCTGACTTTCTTTCTTTTTCTATAAACTCATAAGACAATGCCAGCCACTGGGAGTGAGGAGTCATTGTGCAGAGCAGTATCTCTCTGCCAGGTATCTTCAGTTGAATGTTCTTCATTGGATTTTGGACAGGAGCTGTGATTGACCTTGGATTGGTAGTTGTATCTCTGTGTGGATCTGGTCTTTTTAAAAGGACTAGGTAGAGGAGATTTCTCATCACCTTTTCACACTTGACCAGCCTGGCGGTTGATGCTTTGCTTTGGGCTGAGCACCTCATGTACCTTTTTGTCCCACTTGCCTTGGGCTTTCTGCTCAGTATATTGCAGGCAAAGTCCTTCTTGTGGTGCCACCGAGCCTTTCGTAGGCACCCCACCTGTCACCATCTTCAGTGATCATTTTGCTTTACATATTTGCATATAAAAACAAGATTTTTCCACTCTGAGCTTTGACTCAGATGCCTATTCCATGCCTTCTGCTAGAGTAAAGCAGTTTGGGTATGTGTATCTAAAGAAGCATGAGGTATTTAAATCTACTTATGCTTCTAACCCAAAATAAAAACTAATGGTGGGTTATCTAAGGAGTCGTGTTAGGAAGGTTGAAAGGTAATATTGTCTGGTAGCCTCTGTAGAAAGAGTAACTTGTGCAATGAAATTAAAGACCCAAACAATAAATTACGTTTCCTTCCTGTTATGCGACCCACCACAAGCTCTTTCAAGTCCATGGCAGTCGGATTGCAGTTATTTCTCCTGACTACTTTCAGAACCTGTGCAAAGCTCAGAATTTGCCTGATAATCTCTGCTAAACTACAGTTCATCTTTGCTTGTTTCCTTGAATATGAATATCATCTCACAGTTTGGAGACAGACTTGACAAGCCGTCTGTTGGTCAAACCGTAGGAGGAAAGTAATTGAAGAGACAATTGCTGTAAAGCTGCTTTATCTCAATTTTGGTTTTCAAATGACAACACGATGTTACTATTTTTTAGAACTAGACCGAGCTGCATGACAATGCCTTCTTGTGGTAACCAACATTTTCCTTGTTCTGCTGGACCTTTAAAATAGGTAATGGTGACAGAATGGGCACAGTACCCCAATGTGAGGCAGCAGCTGTGGCTGCTACCATGCCAGGTATTGTCTCAAACCCTGGGATTTGTAGTCTAAACAGATTTTTTTCCCTTTCTTTTCAGATCACAGTGCCTGTGATTTAAGTACATTTCAGATTGACAGCACTCTGCAGTATGTTTAGATTCTCCGGGTCATGCCCAAGCCTTGCTTCGGGATACATGGCTGTGAAGATCAAAATGACAGTTGTGTTTTCTTCTTTTTCTTAGCATTTTTAAGTCAGTGAACCTGGAATTCCGAGTTCCTGACTGCTGGTTCCTGTAGGATTTTTAGAATGGCTACAGAGCATTCAGAATTCATAGCAGAAACAGCTTGTCTTCCTGCATATCAATGTTTCTGAAGCCTAGGGACAATGATATAAAAGCTTTTATTAAAAAAAAAAACAAACGGTCAAAGAATAAGAGAACATAATCAGCTATTAAGACTACAGACTTATACTAAATGCTATCATTTACAAGAATTTTGGTAAAATGACGTTGTTTTCAGGTTTGTGGAGCAGACACTGTTAATGGCATAACCTCCATAAGTGCTACTTAGCCAAAGTGTGAGCTGAGCAGTGTTCATCTGGAGACTTGGTATGTTTCTGAGCTAGTAGGAGTTGCTGTTGGTCATCTGAATGAATTGTTTTTTTTTTTTTTGCAAACTGTACTGAGGGTTCAGATTCACTTCTTTGTGTGTGTTTCTATTAACAGTACTGCTCAAGGCTGATGGAGCTTTTTTGCTAGGATACCTGGAAACTTTTCTTGGCCCCTGGATGATAGGAATCTGGCTATTAGATCTTTACAACATAGATGTTTTCAGCAGCAAAATGTATCCTAATTTTATTCTAAAATAAGGATCTCATAAGAGAATATGGGAGTATCTTGATGACATTTGTAATATTTAAAGGAAGGCTTTTACAAAGCTCCCTTGTAGTTATTGTAGGTTTTCGTGTTCTGATTGGCTGTTGTTGTTAGGCAGTAAGTGTGATTAGAAGAATGATGCAGTTTTTCCAGGCAAATTCCTTCTATATTTTTCCATGTCTGTTTTCATGTAGCTGTGCTCTCCTACCTAAGGTAGCATGAGGGTAGCTGCTGGCTGCTAACTCTGTGGGTTCTCAGGCCTGGCACATCTGGGCTTGTTGTTTGCCCAATTCAGAGTCACTGTGACTTTCTAAAGAGGTACCTTCCTCTAGAAACCACAGTTTTCAAAGAAAATGTACTTAAATTTGCATGATGTTTATTGTAGCAAATACGGATTTAATCTTTTCCTAAATGAAAAAAAATGTTGGTTTTACCCTTTGAATTTAAGAAGGGCAAAGAAGCTCTGGAAATTTCCAAACTCTCCCTCCCATGAATCCCAGTCTCCTGGAACTGATTCTGTTCATTTTCACTAGTTTGATATGAAATATATCCACAATGACAATAGTGATGAATGCAGATGCCAGAAGACTCTGCCCACGTTTTATTTTAAAACCTTATATACTTACAGAGATTTCGGGCACCTACAGATTTTATACCTGATAGAAAATTACCATTAAAGTTTAATACTGCAGTAAAAGTAAATCCTAGGGATTTGCGGGAGCCTCCTGGAGTTTAAGCTATGGAGAATTAGAATAAAATAGCTATGTGTCTTACAACCTGTAAGAAAAATAATTGACAAAATAAGAACTACATTCTGAGACAATTTCTTTGCTAGGTTTTGCCTTTGCTTGTCTTATCTAACCTTTATTTTCAAAGGAGAATCTGGTCTCCTTAAGTGCTATGTGCAGGGTGTACTTCAGTTAATTCTCTTCTTTCCCTTTCAGTTTGTTTCAGATTGAAGAGCTACTTCCCTTCCCCACAAGGTTCTATCATACATCTTTGCCTCCAGCCAGGAAAATCTGCTTAGGGCTCCCCGGTTGTGAGGACAGGATCTCTTTATTGGCCAGAGGACTGGAGCCCAGGGCAGCTGTTCTCTCCATCTGAGGGTGGTAATGTGTTCCCAGCACCGCTCTCTGCGTCTGCTGAACATACAGGCGTGAAGCTGTGCTTTATAATTGAGTACTGCAGCAGTGCAGGCTCCTTTTCGGGCAGTGGTCTGGCCTTTTCTTTATCACCCAAGGAGAACATGCCAGAAGGGACGTGGTGCTGTTGTGCTGTTTAGTTACGTGAAGTTGAAAGACAGCAGTTTTGCATGTTTAGAGGTTAAAGATAATATAACTCAAAATATAGCAGCAGGGCGTTCTGAATATTCTGAGTACTGTGGAATAAAGAACAAGCTAGGAGAGTAATATTGTTAAATGACTATGAATTACAGGCTATTTGATGATTTTATTCTCATTCCTGGAGGGCTACATTAGGTCAGGAGGAGCAGATGGAAACTTTTTGCTGGGACACAGTTACTTGACAGCTTCCTTCTGCATTGTGTAAAGACTCCATTGGCAGATTTTCTAATTTGCCAGGGAGATGTAGCTCTCTCTTCTGCCTGCTTTTCCTACGCCGTCTTACAGTGGCAGTGCTATGACTGGAATTCTTTCTAGTTTCTTCATCTTTTAGTGGTGTTTCCCAGTTATCTGTTACAATTTCTAAGAGGCCTATTACTTCCAGCTGAGACTTAAAAGGAAACGTGTACCAGGAGGAATTCGGTCTTCAAACTGCTCTACTCAGGTGACTCCCTGCCTCCCATTCTTTCACTTTGGTCCCTGGCAGATCATGGTGATTTTCAGGTTTTCCATTAATTTTTCTTTGTGTCCTTGATTCCACCATGTTGGATTGCAAATGACCAACTTGACATTTCTTAACTGCAACAGGTATGTATTAATCGGAGTGGCACTCAGGTGAAACTGAGGAAGTGGTTTTCCTCTGGCTGCTGCTCTGCCCTACAGCTCGCACAATGCAGAGGGGTGAATTTTATCAAGGGACAGGATCACAGCCATGAAGATGCACAGATGCCCCATCCAGGTCTCAGTTTGCCTCTGTTGTTACCAGGGTTTAAGCAAATTGTATCAGCATGTTGGTAAAAACCATCCAGCTAAAATATCCTAAGTAGCAATTATACACTTAAAGAAAACAATTTAAATGCCACAGATTGCTGTCTGTGGGTAATTATTCAGTCTAAAACAAATAACCCAGAGGTTAAAAATAATAATTTTGCTAAAAAAATAGTGTCATGCATTATTCAATATCTACACTTTTAGATTGTGATAAAGTAAGAAAAGGTCTAAATTCTGTTTGTTCTGCTGTAGTACTTCCCAAAGAGAGTAAGTTTCAAATTTCTTCCTGGGGAGGACTGGGGATTCATAAGCCAAATGTTGACCTGGATATGCATATTTTTTAATATGGGAATTATATACCTGTGAAAATATGGGTATATAATAGAAAGCCTGACAGACCCTTGAACTGTGGTGTCACTAATACACTGATATAATTTGTTACCTCTGCCAAGGTGTTTTGCCTCAAGAGGTGGAATACTTTTATGTGTGAAAAGGTCACTTTTAATTAATAAGCTGTTTTCATCATTCAGGGACAATATGAATTGCTTGTAACATTTGTGTGAAATAGTTTTCAATATAAAAATAAAACAAATGGAGCTTTATGTCACATTTATCATCCCCCATAACCCATTTAAATGTCAAAAAAATCAGTACAGACCAAAAGTCTATTTCTAGAAGCCTTAGTAGCCCTATTTATCAGACTGAAATAGAATATTATCATCCCATTATCCCATCACATGCCTTCTGCACTTGAAGCCATACCATTTCTTCATTTTCTGTAACACAGAAGATAGTTTTGCTATTGCTAAATATTTCTTGTCCAAGCTGTAAGTAGTGAAGAAAGTGATGAGTGTTTCTTTCACTATAATATAAATGTATGATATAATATACAATTATTTACTTACTGTCTTGTACATGCCTCAAATGGAAACAAAAATTAGTGTTCTTCCATCCCTATTTGGAAACAAATATATTGCAGACTGCAATTTGTTAGTAGAATTTTACTGTAAGGATAAAGCTTTCAATGTATTCACTACTGATGTTTTTGACAAAAACCACGCCATTGTGTGGAAAATTTATGTCCTTGTATATTTTACCATGAAATAAATGCTGCATTAAAAAAATATATTTCTTTATTCAAGTTCTTTTCCTGAGTTTTGTTTCCTAACAAGGAGGGCTCAGATAGTCACATGGCTCCATGGGTGTATGCCTCTTCCTTCTAATAATTTTAAAATTTCAAATATGAGTGGGACTGAACAGTCTCAAAGGTTCTAAGTTCTAAGATGCATGAAAATAGGCAGCAGGATGGAGGAGAAAGATCCCATTAATGCCCATAGTGAGGAAGATGCATCTGAGGGTTGTGATAAAGTAAGAAGCTGATGAGGAGTTCAATTCTAGGGAATCCATGCAGGATCTAGAGCTAGAGAGCTGCTGTCAAAAGAAGTGGGTCCAGCTGAGTATCAGACTAATGCATATCCTGGTCATAAATGTGCAAAAAACCCAGGTTGGTTATATATATATATATGTATTTATATTTATATTTATATTTATATTTATATTTATATTTATATTTATATTTATAATTATTTATATTTATATATATTCTTTTATGCTCATGGTTTTTTTTTTCACTTTTACTGCAACAGACAGTGCCATTGGAAGTGATGATATCATAGCAGGGAACGTGAGCAAGTACATTGTTCTCCCAGCTGGTTACTGTGGACAGCCTAAAAAAGGACATCTTATATTTGATGCCTGTTTTGAAAGCGGTGAGTGTTTTCAGCATTCTGTTACCTAGTTGTCGATGTATTAACACTTTTAACTCTATCACTAATCTTTTTATAAAGTGTCTTAATTCGAAAGAAGACTTAAATACTACTTACCAAAGTTTGCTGTTTCCCTTCAATCACAGCATGGCTTCAAATCAGGCTGTTCAAATGTCAAAAGGGTTGTGCAGTTTGCTGTTGCCTACAATAAGCATTTCATCAGGTCCATCTTTAACCACATGTGGATACATAACTGGATTTTATTCTGGCATTTTATTCTATTTACAGTAGTTATTGACCACTAATCCAAGACGTAGTATTTAAAATATGCTATTTAAAAATTTAATTTAGAAGTTTACTGGGGAAGTTAATGCAGCAAAGTGCCAAGCGCATCCTTGCATAATTAGAGAATTTTTACAATGCGTATGTGCTGTCTTCAGACATATTACTTTGGGTTTCTTGTGGCCTGATCCTGTATTGCTGAGGTTAATGGAAATTCTGCCTGTGATGGCAACAGGAGAATTAAACTTTAGGAAGCTACTGGAAATCGAAAGTATTTTTTACAAGAGTTATAGTTAGCATGTTAATTTCAAGAGTAATTTTAATTGCTTACATGCATGTGGGGTATGTAGGTAAATATATCCATGAAAATGTAGCATTGTTTAAATTTTTGTGTTGCATACATGTGTGCTACCAGATTTTTAGCTTAAATCTATTATTACTGGCTTTCAGACCTACAGAGCACTGTTAAACACTATATGTAGAAAAGGCATTTGGCAGGATAAACTATAATTTTCAGACTGGTTTATGTGAGAGGTGCTGGTAATGCCAAAACTGCTCCAGTGTCTTGTAAAATGAGTTTTTTATGAGGAGTTATGTCCCTCAGGGTAGAATACTGGCTGCCAGTTCCTGGATAAATATTAAAGTGAGTTATTTAAATCCTGTGATTACATTATGTAAAAAGTGCAAATGACACAGTGAATACTAAAGAGTACCTTTTTTTTCAGGGTGTGTCTCTGAAGGTTTGGAGAACAGTTATGTATTTCTAAAAATACTTTGGGTGCTATTTCGTAATAGTCATGTGGGTTTTTTGCATTTTTGTATCAGAAAATTGCTTACGAAATGAATCATGGCCAAGCTGGGAAATTTATTGTGCTAAGCTTCTCTGCAATGAAAAAGATCAGTAGCAGTCATCAAATTATTTGTGAAGTATTGTGAGTCATTGCATGATGGTTTAATTCCAGTTTTTGGACAATGGAATTAATTATATTGTTAAATTAAAACATTTATTCAGTTCAAAGGTAATGTTCATACTTTTACATACTTTGGTGGTAATAGAATGTGATAGAAGCAGGTGCTATTTGAAATACTGTGTTTATTTACATTGTAGCATAATGAGGCTGTGATGTTGCTTTGCATATTCAGACACTTCCAAAACACAAATATGAATGAAATTAATACCTTCATTTACTTTCTCATGAGGACAATGTATTAGCAAGAATGAGAGTAATATTGTGTACACTTCATATGTAAATTCACTTTATCTTTTGTTCTATGTCAGCCAAGTAATTGCTTAGAATACCTTTACTGGTCAAAGCAAATTAACTGATATTGGATAACTTACAAAATTGTTATTAGTGTTGAAATCTATCCCACCCTGTTGTCCAGACAGTTGGATACGACATTTACAAGATTGTATTGATGCTCTTTGAGTACCACCTTAAAATGGTAATATCATATTGAAATTGCCTTTTTCAAAGAGCAGATGGTAAAACTGACCCCACTGCAGTACTGCCCCCAGCTCTGGGGTCCCCACTACAAGAAATACATGGATCTGCTGGAGGGGTCCAGAGGAGGCCACGAAGATGCTCCAAAGGCCGGAGCACCTCTCCTGTGGAGACAGGCTGGGACTACTGGGCTTGTTCAGCCTGGAGAAGAGAAGGCTCTGAGGAGACCTTGCTGTGGCCTCTCAGTGTGTAAAGGGGGCCTATAAAAAAGGTGGACAAAAAGTTGTTTGCAAGGCCTGTGGGGGCAGGGCAAGGAGAAATGGGTTTAAGCTGAGAGAAGCTAGGATTGAGCTAGGATATGAGGAAGAAATTGTTTACAATGAGGCTGGTGAGGCACAGGTTGCCCAGAGAGGCTGTGGCTGCCCCATCCCTGGAAGTGTTCAAGGCCAGATTGGATGGGGCTCTGAGCAACCAGGTCTAGTGGAAGGTGTCTCTGCCCAGGCAAGGCGTTAGAAGAAAATGGTATTTTTGATCCCTTCCAACCCAAGCCATTCTATGATTCTAAAATAGAAGTTGTGTTAAATGTAATTCCATAAGTGGCTTTTCTTTCTTTGGCTGCATTCTCTATTTTCTTGGAAGTTCGGGTTGATAGAACTGAAGGTTTCCGACTAGACCTGTTTTCAATGACTATCTTTTATATTGTAGAAATGGAAGTGAATGCATTTCAGAATAGAAAAAGGGTATTAAACTTGTGGAAATCTGGAAAATTATTAATACATACAGAAGAAATGCTATTTAATGTGGTTTCATTTTTGTTATTGCTATCATTATTGTATTAAATAGCATTGAAAAGTATGAATTTGTTTGAGACAGAGGTGTGTTTTTATGTAGTCTGAAAACCAATGTCCAGCTTGCTGTTTTGAAGTGCTGTGCTTTCAAAAAATCATAAAAAATAGAATTGAAATGGGCATGGGGATTTCTTTTTTGTCTATTCTGTTGTTGAGAGGCAAAATACACAATTTTTGCCATTCCTGACAGATGTTTATCTTTTTCAGAGACTTTCAGTGAGTTTCAATGAGAAAGCAGCAATCCTTTCTAACACTGCAATTTGCCCAATATAAGAAACATTTCCTTTCTATGTAGAAATGTTCTCACCAAAAAGGCATTAATTCTTGCCCAGTCCTATAGGCACAGAAAGCAGATTATTCCTTTCTTCTTTGACTTAATGGAAAGCTGCTATCATATCTTTCCTTGGCCTTTCCCTCCTCAGGTTAAATAACTGCTATTTTTTTCAATGGTTCCTTAGTGCTCACATTTTCCAAATTTTCTCTCATTCTTTACTTCCTCTGGCCTGTCTCCAGCTGTTTTGTGCCTTTCTTGATTGGCAGTGATCCAAGGTGAGCATGATACTCAGATAAGCTGGTGCCAATCCTATGTAGAGTTTATTACATGCCATGCCTTGCAATCTATTTACTTCTGCTATGTGACAGTCCAATCTTTTTCACAATAGCATGGTGCTGTTGACTTCTATAAAACTTGTGAACCCTTATACTGTCCAGGTCCTTTTCGGAAGGAGAGCTCCTAAACCCGCTGGTGACTTGCACTTTGCTAACCCTTAATGAATCTATTACTAGAGAAAAACATCATTGCTGTAAAATAAATGCAATTATTGAAAATGAAGAATGGTGCCTGAGCCCTTTATCATATTAATAACAGACAGAGCAGTAAAGAAGAGAGAATTATCAGCTTGTAAGTGTGTCAGGAATTTGTGTTTCCCATAGTTCAAGCTAGTGTTCTGCCTGGAATCTTCCTTGTTATCTTTATTAATATTTAAGAATATATACAGCCAAAAGAAACTTTTAACATTTATTTATCATTAGCATAAAAGAAACTGATGAAAATTCAGATTTCTTGCATACCACAACATATTTTTTGGCTAATGTCAGGTTTCACAAGAAACATGAGTTAGTTTCAGGGAAGAATGGAAGCACAGTTACCTATGCAGAGAACAAATTCAAAGGAAATAAATGCCGCATCTGAAATGTATACATTTGGTCAGTTGTAATTCTCTTTCCTAATGTTCATTAATGCATTAAATTATTAACACAGTTCCAGCTTAGCAGCAATGCACAACTGTACAAATTGTCACCTCTCATCCTACCTGCTGTTCTGGCAAAATGGGAATTTTGCAGAATATAGTGCTCTGGGTAAAAGGATGTATTCACTTTGGCTATGCTTCCTGATTGAGGAAGGCCCAGATTTTGATGAACACAAAAATGTTCTTCAGGGAATCTGGCGTTTCGTACTCAAATGAGTTGGTATTTCAGCCGTTTTATCTAAAGGACTTCAAAGTTTAGTTTAGCCAGCTGCCCCTGCTGCCTTGTGTTGCCTTAGTGCATGTGATTTCTGATGGCATCCATTAAGTCAGCAGCCTATTCTGTGTTATGGCTAAGAGCTGTTTTATTTGCTTAGTCATTTTAACTGTGTGAGATGTTTTTGGAGATGATACCTCCAGTGCTGGAAGCTGGTCGTTTTTCTGGGAGCTTACATATCTGCAGTTGCTTTGCTTCTGCATGAGGTCATGGATTTTTAGTTAATTTATCATGATACATGAGAAGTTTTTACATGTATTTTGCAAAGTGAACAAAGAAAACATAAACCAAATGCCTCAGCCCTTAAAAAAACCCCACCTTTTTTCTCATTTTGCAAAGTCTGTTTGCTGGGTGCAGCCACAAGTTGCCTTCCTGGCTCCATCACAGAGTGATTCCGAGGTGGGCTCTGGTTGTTCCCTAGATTTGCCTCCCTGGGCTCTTCTTGAAGAGAGCTGGCAGATGAAAAACTTGGGCTGACACTGCCAGGTGTGGCTTTGCTGCAGAAAAGTGCCAGGGAAGTTCAAATGTTCCTTTTGCCTGGTGTCACCGGGGTTGCCAGTCCCCAGGGATGTGTTGGTCGGTGGCTCTGGCCTGTGCATGCTCCTGGGTGCACCCCAGTCCTCCTGCCTGGCCTGTTGGGATGTCACAGGGAATACAGGAGGGAGCTGGAGCCAGGCTGCAGCCTGTGATGTGTTGTGAGGATGGTTAAAAACCCCAAGCTCAACAGTTTCTGCTGCTTGTGGCTCAAATTGCTTGTTTTATAATTACTTTTGAGAATTGAAGGAGCAGTGTTGGCTCACAGAGGTTCGTAAATCTCAGCATTCACACTGTTAAATACAGGGGCTTTTAATAAGGCTTTGAAAATATATATTTTGGCTTGTTAGTCAAATATAATGCTGTTTAACTGTTAAAAAATACTGTGTTTCTTGAAATTAGAAATGAAGCTGCTGTCTGCTTTTATTCTCATTTCAACCAAAAAGTGGAACTCCGCCAAGAGTCATTAAATCTTCTATCCTTTGGATGAATTCTTATTTTTTTATGAAAAAATGTTATGATTGGGTAATTTCTGTATTGTGGTTTATGTTCAAAAGGTTGTAATTAAAGTTTTGTAAAATTTTAGATTCAATCTCAATTACTGTAAGCCTCAAATTATGTTAACTGCTGTACCACCACCTTGCAATGAAAATGATTCACAAGCATTAGTTTGTCTTTTCCTACAGCAGGTTCGTGAAATATTTTGCATTAGAAACCTGATAAAAAATTCAGTGCTGATGGATTGCAAATGATATTAATCAGTTGGAAAAAGTTAAAACTTACAATGTATTAAGAGATCTCATATGACTGAGAAGTACCCTCGTATCATTTTTGTTAAGGTTTTAAATATCTTTCTATATTTCAAAAATAGGATAATGTACTTATAAAACACTTTGCACAACACTCAAAATTGCAGTAAGTGATTGTAATTCCGCTGATCTCATTGTAACCACTTACAGGCGTGAAATAGGCCATTGCGCTTTACCATGAAAGATATCTTCTGAACAAAAGCACAGATAATATGGGATGGATTGCCCTTTGGGGGTGCTTGTGTCCCAGTTGTTAAGACTTGACATGTAGCTTCAGACAGCTAAAATTAGGGGCGATTAATCTTAGGTGTGATGAGTAAAATATTGTAAAATTCGATTTGCAAAACATTTTCTGAAATGGACATTTTTGTTTGTAAAAAGTTTAAAAATGAAATCTAAGACAACACAGATGATACTGTTAGCATTATGTTAAGAGAAAAATTGAAATCCAACCTAGGAAATAGCTGTATTTTTGCCATCTAATACAGAATTGTAATGTACTTCCAAAATTATTAAACAATCTGACCCTCTGTGTGTTTCTGTTTAAATGAACAGAAAAACCCTTCTTCCCCTTAATTTCAGTAGCACTGCAATGATATCCTAGAACAGGAATAAAGCAATACAGGCCGATGTCATAATGGCACATCGGTAGAAATAGAAAGTGCAAAAACTGTAAGGATACTTTCTTCCAGTGCAAACACTTTTAGTAGTAGGCTAAACTGTTTTGGAGCAAAAACTAGTTGTTATTCCAAATTTCCTGTATTATGATCTCTCATGTATGGCTAGAATCACAAAGTCAGGTGGAACTGTTTTGACTTTCACTTCTACAAGGATGCTCATCTGTAAAGTAGAAACAAAGGAATGAAAGTCACTGTGTTATTTCAGTAATGATGTCTGTTTTCAGCCTGCTTTTGGGGCTTCAAGGTGTGTCTGATTAATGAAACATTTTAGTTATTTCCTTATTTTTTGACGGTAATTTATGCCACATTTCACAGAAAGACATGAAGTGGTTATTGCTGCCAGTGGGGATAATTTAGCAAATGTTTCCCATTTCCAAACATGTCTGCTCCCAGTTCAGAGCAGTGTTACTCTATCAGAGTATCAATACCTTTGGACTATTGCAAGTTAAAAGTCAGAAGAAAAGTAAGAGCAAAAGATTGATTTTAATTTTTTTGTGTGCTTTAATGATGACACTGGGCATAGATTAATGGATGTAGCATGCACAGAGTGCTATCAGTTAACATATATGACATTACTCAGATGTCTCAAACTCCGGAAAAAGCATGTGAATGATTTATGGAATTGATATTAATCTCTTTCCAGTAAATGCATTACTAAAGTTACATGGGAAATTGATGTTACTGCTGTAATGCCAAATTAATTTCTTTCTTGCTAGGTCAGCATTGCAAATGGAACTAAATATTAACCTTTTAAATATCTAAACAGATATAGTATGGAAGACATTTTTACAAATGGGGAGTGCTCGGTGTCACTGTGATACCAGCCAACACATATGGCATTAGTCAGATAGCATAACTTGTGGAAAATAGATATTAATGACCTATGGAACTAATGAAAATGCAGGAAGTATTAGTACAACAGCAAGAGTAAAGAATTAGGATGTTAATTGCAGCTGTTGTGCCAATTGTGATTTTCACAGTCGGTTTACCATCTGATTCTCACACTACCTTCTTCAGGACCAATCCTTTCCTTCCTCTTACCACGTGTTTGCATCTCCTCAGCTGGTATTAAAGAATATGTGTTGATTTGCTGTTTGATTGACCCAAAAGGGACCAGAATAAGCAACTGGAAATGAAAGAAGAAATGTCTGTTATCAGATATTGTAAGCTCAGAGCAGGTTTTCAACAGCCTCAGTATAAGAAACAGCCAAATACAGTATGGATCTCTAGTCTGGAAAAGAGGCAACTGAGGAATTAAATATTAAAGGTCTGTAAAATCATGATTTCTAGTTAATATGTCAGTGTTTCCCTGTCTGTTCTCTTTGTACAAAAACTAAGGGCCATGAAATGAAACTAGCAGTTAATATGTTGAAAGCAAACAAAGGAGAATGGTTCCCTACATGTTGTTTAATTAAGCCATGGAACTTCTTCCTGCAGGACATTGTGGACATGTGTCATGCTTTCAATAAAAAAACCAAATGACAAGCCCAGGAAAGAAAAATCAGTTGAGAGCTACTAAACACTGACACCATTTCTGACTCAGAAGGTTCATAAACTGTACATTGTAAATTAGGGAATTACGCTGGGAGGTAGCTTCAAATGGTTGTTTTCTTCTTATGCTCTTCTCTAGGGATCCATTTCTGGCAGTTACTGAGCTGGACTTTGATCTCACCTCATAGATAGATCTGATTTAATGGTTAATCACTGTTAGTACATATAATAATATTCTATTATTTTTAAAAAACAGATTAGAGGTTATGGTTGCAAGCCAAAATTAACATCATGCAAAACTTTATTTGGATCAAATAATAGGAAGGAAAACCTTATAGTTCTTGTTTCCATTTAAACTATTTTCTTAGGAGGACAGTGGCTGAAGACGGTGTTGTCCAGAAACAGACCTGATGCAGATCCATTCTTAAGATTTTGCACCTTCCTGGTGCTTACGTTTCCATCAGATTTAAAAGTTTACATGGGATTTTTGTAAGGTTCTTCTTTGACAGAGAAGGAATTTAAAAAGACCCTCAGCAACAAAGGTACTTTATATAAAGAAGGCTAAGTAATTTTTGAGAATAAGCGAAAGGATTTTCCTACATATCAGGTTCTGAGATAAATTTTCCAGTTTCCATTTTTCTGGCTCTGTTCAAAATTTTCCATCTGGAAAAATGATAGAGAGAAATACAAGAAAGAATAGCAATGTCCCTGCCAGTGTGAAGGAACATTACATTACACTGAACAAATATCCTTATCTGAATGTACAATCACTGAAATAAATGCAGCTGTGTTTATTTCAGCATAATCAGATATATTTGAATATAAAATCATTGACATAAATGCAGCTGTGTTTATTTCAAACTGCACATGTTAATATGAACATGAATGTGACATCAGTTAATCACTCAGGAATGTATAGAGGTATGTATATATAGTGACACAATAGAAGCCTGGGACAGTTGAAAGTATGAAGGAAAAAAATGTAGATGAGTTTGTGCTGTACCTAAAGATTTTTAACATCATTGGAAGTCATTAATGAGGAGATGCAAAATTCTTCTCATATACAGTCCCTGGATTTGAATAAATCTGTGGTTACTCTATAGAATAACAGGTGACCTCTGCCTCAGGTACTGACTAAGGAAATAATTGCTTTGAATAATTGCTTCTTAAAATAGAGAATCATGTTAGTTTTGAGTGATTGGTAGGTCCAGGTCAATCTCTTCTGATGGGCACAGTGCAGACCTTAACTGTACTTTAGGTTTTTATCTGATTTTAAGCCTTTAAAAGAGCTACCAACCACCCTTCCCGATTTTCATCTTGTTGGGTTCTCAGACCCAGGGAAAATACAGTGTAGAGCAGTTCCAGTGGAAAAATTTTGGCATTGTTTATTCTGCCAGGAATGCTTCTCCTTGCTCTTTCCTGAAAGTAGTACTCTGCCTTCACTGTCCTGTTTCTATGCTTAACCTCTGTCTTTTGAGATCAGAGCCCTTCATGACTGGAAGAAACTGAAGTGTTCTTTACTCTGCTTATGCAGATGGTGCTATACAGACTATCACAAGGAATGGCTGTGCTCAGAATAAAAGAGAAAGTGGCATCAGAACAGTAAATATTTGGGAGCTAAGAGGTATTGGAAAGGCTTTATTTTCGTCTGGGAGAACATTGAAATATTCTGCTTGACTACATAGTGGTATTTTGTTCTGTTAGTTCAGTAACCTGTAATATTATCCCTGTTTTGCAGAAGACAGCAGCACAAAAGCCCTGGTTCTTGACTGCCTAGTGCCTTTTGTAGTGAATTTCAGCTGTGTGAAATGAGTGCAAAATGGCTGAGAAACATTAAGAGTGCTTTGCATCAGATCCATGTGAGCCAAATTCAGAATGAAATGTAGGAAATTTCATATCTTGTATTATGTTTATTAGATTTGATCAAATAGGGATGCTATAAATAATAGGGGAACAGAAGGAAAGGGACTAAAGCAGAGAAAAACCATTTGAAATGTTCACGTGAGCCCCTGCCCTGGAAGGGCCGCTGGCCATGGGCACAGCGGTGCTGAGCTGCTGCTTCTCTGTCACTGTGTGACCAGAACATGGGGTGCTGCTGTTCACTCAGGACAGAGCTTAGGCAGCACCAGCTGGGAGAGGTGCTCCTCGTGCTTCCTTCTCAGCTCCAGATACAGGAATACCTTTCACAGAATGGTTGGAAGGGACCACAGTGGGTCACCTTGTCCCACCTTCCCGCTCAAGCACATGGCACAGGGTTGTAACCAGACAGTTCTGGAATATTTCCAGTGAGGGGGACTCCACACCCTGTATGGGTGTCCTGTTCCAGTGCTCAGTCACTGCACAGGAAAATTCTTCCTCATGTTCAGGTGGAATTTCCTGTGCATCAGTTTCTGCCCATTCCTCTGGTGCCATTGCTGGGCCCCACCGAGCAGAGCCTGGGCCCTGCTCTGAGCCCTTCCTGCAGACAGGGACAGACAGGGGTGAGGGCCCCTCTCAGTCATCTCTTCCCAGGGGCGAACCGGCCCAGGTCCCTCATCCTTTTCTCATGAATCCTATCCTTTGTGCGGTCATGTTTGATTTTTTTCTTTCAGGGGGCTGAAGACACTGGCCCAGGCTGCCCAGAGGGGCTGCGGAGTCTCCATCCACAGAGGTGTTCAAAACCTGGGCAGATGCAGAAAAGAGCAGCCTCTTCATGCTGACCCTTTTCTAGGACTAGTCAGTCTCCAGAGAGAACACTTACAAGATTAATACTTTCTCTTTTTTTGCCCTGAAATTAGAATACACTTCAGACAGATTCTGTTCTTGTTGTTCCTTAAATCACTTAAAAATTCTCAGCTGCCTGCTGTTCCAAAGTTAACAAGCCAAATTAAGATCTTTGCTTGTTTGAGCTGCCACTCTAATGCAAGAAGAGACAAAACACTGTGAAATAAACAGTGGTCTGTACTTTTCAAAGAATACTGGTTGGAAAACATACTTCAGAAGAGGTGTTTCTGCATAAACAAAAAGTATTTTTATTCTTGGATGGATACTATCTGATTTCAGGAGAAAATATTGTAGAATATTTTGCTCAGCCTAATAGGAATTTGGATACAAGTTATTAGGTGGGAAACACATTATTTTGGATACATGCAGAGCTTCATTTTGCATTTATTGATGCTATTTAGTAACCTAATTGCCTTCTAGGTTCAGCCTTTAGCATGCTAATTTTGATTTAGTGTTTGTATTTCTGAAAACAAACTGGGAACAAACCATAAATTATCACTATGTGTTCTTTAGACAGCTACTGGAATTCCAGTATCTACTACAGTAACATAATGTGAAGGTAAATTACCATAATGTATTAAGGGTTATTATTATATTCGAACAGTTTCTGGTAGAATCACATCTCTGTTTCTCTCGTCTGAAACGGTGGCTTTTTCATAAGAAGTAGAATTTATTCCGTTTTTTAAAAAAAAATTGGGTTTGAATGTTTATTGTTGCTGCTATGTTATGAATAATTCATTTTTAGTAGCCTTTTTTAAGATTGTAAATGAATGTCACATTTCTGATGTGAAAAACTTTTCAGCCTTTTTCATGAATGCAATATGAAATATAGAGAGCTAAGGAATAATACATGTAGGGTTTTTTCTTTTTCCTTTTAGCATTTTGGTGGCCAGCTTAAGAAATTATGTTCAGAGTGAGTTTTTTGAATGATTGACTAAGAATTTTTTTGACACTTGTGTCCTTTTCTGGTCTTCTTACTTGCTGTTTTTATTATATTAGTCTCCAATTATATAAGACTTTACATATATATTTCATATTACTGTTAAGTTGTATAGTGAAATACCTTCAATGCAACATAAAACTGCCCGTGTACCTGCACTGGGCTGATGGCCACTTGTGTGGGCACAGTCAAATTGGATTGTTTAGCAGTGTTAGCACAGCCCAAAATGTCTTGAGACTGGAAGAATACTGAGAGGGTGAGTTCACTCTGGAGTTTTGTGCTGTTACAGATCCATTGCTGTCAGAGCTTTGTGCCTGAGCTCACTGGGATGATGGATTGTAGATGTGCTCCTTCCTAAAAGTAAAGTTGAGGAATGGAGCAGCAATCTTAGAATTAGTTTGTGCTTTTTTTCTGAAAAATAAAAGCTGATAGCAAGTTGGAGCTTGACTCTTGGTTATTATGGCATGTATTTTCTGTGGGCCTTCTGGTTCAGTAGTTTCAGGACCATTCTCTGTCATCCCAAACACTTGTCATCCTCTTGCTTGATTTTCACTATGCTATCCTGCCTTGTATTTCTCTTTCCTCTCTGCATTTGTGTAAATGTTATTGCTGAAGTATCTTCTTTTGTGTGTTGAGAGAATGTTGAGCCTGACTTTTGAGCCTGTACATTAAATGCTGTATCAAATTAAACCTTGTTTTTATCACCTCTAGGACTCCATGTTATCGGTCTGCCATTAGCATTTGTTCTGTTTTTCATTATTCCCGTCTGTGTGCTCTTCTTTATCCTTTTGGATTTAGTGATCCATTTATTTCCTTTCCTCATATTTGCATTTCATTTTCATCAGTAAACATTTTATCTGTTTTGTTTTAGTCAAAGTTTCCCATTTTCACATGATTTCCTCTACCAGTATCCCTTCCTTGAAAGATTTTCTTAAATCTGCCTTTTCAAAACGCTTCCTATATTTTTTAAAAATTTTTTTAATTTATATGTGTATATATATTAATATTTAAAGGAACTGGGATCCAGAACTGTTGTCCTGCTGTTTGGTGATCATTTGTCCTTATTCAGTCTGCATGCTCATTTGGAGAGGAAATATTTCTTACCCAAAACTCTGACGTCAGCTGTGCACTCTAAATATTTTCTCTAGCACAGGGGATCTGTGTTGACAGATGCCAAATCTTCAGTGCCTGGTCCAGGGCAGAAATCAGTGGAAAAATCTCTGCATAACTACAATTTCTGTTGGTTTTGGGTCAGACCATAAGCTTGTGAAACTTTCTTTGAATGGTCATGGGGCAAGTGGGCAAATGTTCAGTCACTCGATGGGCCGGAGGTCAGTGAGAGTGAGTGCCAGAGGAGACAGAACTGGTTAGATGGCAGGAAAAGAACATTATCAGTGATTATGAGAAGTTCAGGTAAAAGTGTCTGTCCCATTTGTCTACAGTGTCACAATGACATCTAGATACTTCTTAGGATGTGAATACATGACTTCCAAGACCTCTGATTGTATTTTCTATTTAGAATGTTAGCCTAGTTAATAATAACTTATGCTTATAGTCTTTTACTGTGGGAGATCACTGTGTGCTTTACAAGGTACTTTTGTTTTCATTTTATAGTTCCAGAAATCTGTGGCTCCCAGAAGTTCAGAGCTTCAGTGTTACACAGTAGAATCACCATTTGAAGCATTTTGACATTATCTTCTTTGAAGCACACTAATTGGATTTAAGCCCACACCTTTGATTACTCTTTAAAACTGAACAAAGTATGTGTCATCCTGAATCACGGCGGATAAGACGGACTTTTCCTTTGTAGGGATGTTATTTTATAGTCTGCCATGCTTCAACAGATATTAGGAATAATAGATACTATTTCAGATAGAATGTAACAATAACTGATATTATTTCAGCAGTATGGGGAAACTTAAATACTGTTGGAAAAATTGTGTTAGGTTATCTCCTCTGACTCAGACTAATGAAGAATGAACCAGCTGAGTAAAGAAAGAGGAGGGAGAACAAGCATTATCTTTTGCAACCTATTCAGTTTTGGCTGATTTAACCTAGATGAGGAGAAAAGCAATATTGTGTTCTTTGACAGTACTGTAACAAGCTTTGCTAACTGATAATAATAACTGGAAGACGTATGTTAAATTGTTGGTTTTTCTGAGAAAGGAAAAATGCTGAAATCAGAAAGTTGTATTATTATAATTTGATAATTGTGATTTGGTCTTTTTAATCTACATGAATCCATAGTGAGAACAAATATAGGCTAGTATATTTTAACAAAATAAAATTCCACGGAGTATGAACTAGAGAATGTGGAGAAAATTCAGCATTGGCTGATTAATATGCAATCCAATGTCATTTTACTGTGGATGTTACATTGGAAAGATAATGTTTGTGAATTATTTCAAATCGTGCAGAAAGACTTCACCACCAAGAAAATCTAACCAAATAAAATAAACTTCTTTATTAGTAGTATTCTTAATTAACCTGTCTAGTCCCACAAAATGATCTTGTCTTGCAGTAGCAGAGCCCCCTAAAAATTGTTAGCCAGTCATTCCTCCATGTTTATTATTATTCTTTGCTGGATGATTGTGGAAGAATGTCCTGATGTGGATTGGTGTCAAATCCCTTGCAGAGGAATGTGGAGGCTCAGCTCAGTACGGGAGCCACGGGCAGTGTCGCTGCCCTGCGGTGCGACACGCACGGGTGGTGCCACCTTGGACCACACTCTTGTAACTTATTGTGCTCAGGGTGAGGTCTGGTGTGGGTTCCATTCCAGGGTGGGTTCGAGGCCTTGAGGAACAGCAAAATGCAGCAGCAAATGCAAAAATAATGAGAGAAAGGGGAAAAAAGAGACTCGAATATCCACGTGAATGTGGAATCTCTGGTTCTGTGCACTGAGGCCAAATCCCTCAGCGTGTATAGAACTCATTCTTGCAGGTGAAGTTTTATATGAGCTTAACAAAATCACTTTGCTGACTACAAAGAGTTAATATATAAAAAAATGAAAATATAGCTGCTCGTCCTTCGGGTTTCCTGATATCCCCTATTTATATTCTTATTTGTAAAAGAGTTTATAAATTGATATTTACAGCACCCCTGCCATCCTAGTAGCTATAAGAAGCTGCCCACATGTTCAGAATTGGAAATCTTTTAAATTCTAATTAAAATTCCCAAAGTATAAACTATTTCCATCCTTAGAGGGGGCAGTGGGACTGCCATGTTTCTTGTGAGTCTGGGATGTTCTAAAGCCAACGGTCCTTCTGTTTCTGACTGCCTTTCACATCAGCAGTGTGACAGAAAGTCATCTTTCAGTCACAGAGATAATGTTTTCCTGTCAGTGTGGTAAAAATATGAAAATGAATACACAGACTTTATAAAAGTTCCTGGTTTTGAAGACTGGCTTTTGAAAAAGCAGGCCTATTTGGTTAAAGCTAGTGACATTTGTTAATTTTGTTATTTAAAAGTTTTTCGCTCTTGATAGTAACATGTAAAAATTTTTACTAACACGTTAAATATCTGATTTTTTACTGCCAAGTAAATAAACTAAAGAAATACATGTTATTGAGGTTAAAGTACTAGAATGTTATTAAAATTAGGAACCACAAATAATTACTTGCTTCTTAAGGTGATAATTGTTTTCTTATGTAACTCCTTGCCCATTGTTTCATAATGTATGAGAACTTTCCAATGCATTTAATAGGAAAGAGATTTTTGTATGTCATAGGGAATGAATGTGTTGTCAAGCACCTACATATAGACTCAAACTGAAAGTTGAAATTAACCATGGATATATTTAAAGAAGTAATTTTAATTAACCCCTTTCTCTCATAGTTAATGTGCATGATGTTTTAAAGAGCTTGTATTATGATAGCAGCAGCTGCTTATATTATCAGGGTTTACTGGTAAAACAGAAGTAAAACATAATATGTAACAAAAGTAGTTGTTATTTTTAACTGAAAAGTTTTGCTATTTCTTTAGATTCTTACGTAAACTGGCGCCGCTCTTTAGAAATTCAGCCTAATTTTGAATAGAAATAATACTGCTAAGTGTGTGTATGTCCCTGCCTTTGAAGAGTCAAAAGCAACATTGGATCTGTATACTTGATCAAGGTCACTTCATGTCCATGAGAAACAATAATAGAGCCCAACAATCACAGTAAAGTTATTTAATTACTAATTGCTTTAGCAATACTGATTTTTTTTTCTGGCTTCATAAAATAATTTACAAAAATATGTTGTCTATTTTGAAAATCTAGATCTTTCCTTTTTTTTAGATTTTTTTCCCTTTCTTTTTGGAAAAATATGTTCCTACCAAACAGAAACCCAGTGAGAAAAAATTTGGAGATACAGTCAAATAAAAGAAAATTTAATTTTAATCCACTTAATTAGAATCCTAAATCAAGCTTAAGTGGGCGTTTTGGTAGGCTAGAAACTTCTGGATATCAAAGAATTATTATAAGAGTGGAAAAAGTCAGTGTGTGATGTGATTGGCTTTAAAACCATAGTTTCCTCTTTGTTTTGTGAAATTCAGATAAAGGTGAAAAGTAATAGCAGGAGCAGAGTGGGCAAGGGAGTTCTGTTCTGATTTTTGTTCCTTCATACTTAGTCATTTTGAATTTTCTGTATTTAAAAGCCAATTAATCTAGTTTATCATATAGTAAAAAAAGCCTGCTTTTCATATAAAAGCTTTATTGGCTTTTTGGAATAGTCACTTATAAGAAAAAGATCTAGGCAGTTCAATTTCAATAATATGTCTGACTCAGATTCTCATCCCATCCATCTTAAATCCATTTTCTTTCTCTAATCACCTGCACGCCCTCGTCACAGTTCCCAGGCTTGCTTTGCCTGTATGGGAGTTTGCAAATTGCACTTGTTAGGTACCTGTATGTCTGAGAGACAAGGGAAATTACATTTCTTTTGTGCCTCAAGCACGGGGGGCTGTGTCCGGGGGGAAACTGCAGTGCTCACTACCTGAACCAACGTGAGAAGCTCAGTGTTAGCGAACTAAATCATGAGATTGTAGGAGGATGGAAAAAGGCAGTGCTCTCTTTTCGTCACACTGATACTCTTCAGCCTGTTGCTTAGCAGGCCAATTCCATATGTCTCCAGATATGTGGAACTGAATTATATAATTGTCATTATGTAGTTATTGTAATGTGAAATTTTGGGAACATATGACAGACGTGTAGGCAAACACGCCCTCCAAACAAGCCATTGGTGTTTGCATGATTAGAGATAGGACTTTAACAGCTTGGTTCTGCAGAGAAAATATTGTTAAAACCCAAAATCTCATAAAGCAAAGTCGCACGATTTTAATGTACATAGCACTGTATTTGAAGGGAGAGATATACAAATACAAATATCTACACATATGTGTACACTTTATAGATGTGAATGTGCATTTTCATGAAAATTCCTGTTTGGATGGATGTAGCTACTTTAAAAATACTCCCATCTGATTAAAATTTAAGATTAGCATTTCATGTTAACATAATACATGGCATTGTAGAAGGTGTGTCTATTGTAGAATACAAATTTCATTGCTGGCTGCCACTTTCTAACAGTCATCCCCTCAACTTCTTCCCTTGCCCTCTCCTTGCCCTCCTCTCTCCCCATGTTTTAGGCAGCATTTTCTGATGCAATCCTCATTTTAAGTTAACGTGGGGAGTAAAATAATATGTTGATGGCTTGGATATCTGTTGGTGTTCTGATGATCCCTGAGTAGAGAGAGTGATGTGCTGTCACTCTCTCCATAACTGTCCAAGGTTGAGAATTTTATTACATCTTTCAAAATGTCTTTTTACTTTCCTCTGAAAATGAAAATAAGCTGAATAAAATCCAGTTTACCTTTGAGATGGGCTGCATACCCACTCTGTGTATAAAATTAAACTCGATTTCCTAAGGAGTTTTTTCTGTTAATACAACTTTTTTTCCTGCTTTATGACAATTATCATATATGGCTTTTTTTTTTGTTTTGTTTTACTGCCACAGTTTGAAGTGAGAGCATTAAGTTAAATTAATTTGACTTTGCTTGGCAAATGGCAATAGTAGCACTTTAACAGCTGTTTGCTTTCCTGGATTGTCCTTGGTGCTGAAATTGCTTTTGTATCTAAACAGCAAAATGTGTTTATAGGGCTACAGAATATGGAGATAAATTTAGCCTGTCAAACAGATATTATTGGGGCTTTTTTTTGTGCTGTGTTTCTGGGAGTGGATCCTGACTACAGTGCCTAAATTCCAAGCTGTGTGTGCCTTTGGACGTCTTACAGGACTGTTGTGGAGCTTTTCTCTTTGATTTATGACCTTGCCTGTATGGACTTCTGATCAGATTTTATTCTCATTTAGTGCAGGAGGGGCTAATTATGAAAGTGACAAAGATTCTTTCGTTGTGCTAAAGCTTTTTGAATGACAAAAGGGGGCTTTAAATTAAAATGAACTTTAACAAGGCATTTTCACATTGGAGTGATACACACTCTACCACTGATAGAGTAATTCATTTTCAACCCTTTCTGATTCTATAAACACATTGTCTCACAAGATCAGTAATTTTTTACCTCTCAGACTAATGAAGAGTGGATGGTAGACCAATGAATTCTCTTTTTGCAGAACTGTTTTGACATTCTTAATTTTTTCTTAAATATCAAAGAAAGGACAAAGAGCTGTGATTTTATTGCATTAATATTAATAATCATTTATCTGCCAGAAAAACATTTAAATATCACTTGACATTTGCAGAGAAAGATTAATGTTTAATTTACTACAAACATAGAAATACTTTGAAATAAAAGGAAACGCTTCTGGATTCAGCAAAATAAAAAAAAAACAAAAAACAAAAAACAAAACAAAACCAAAAAAAACCCACCAAAACCCCAACAAAATTAAGACAGACATTCAGATATAAAAAAACATTGTAACCATAGCAGGAATCAAAAACATGTTAGTGCCATCTAAAATGTCAATATTTAAATTATCACTTCTGATTGAAAAAATAACATCAACTAGATAGTTTTTTAAGGTCTAATTTAAGCTTTAACTAAACAAAGATATATGAGGGGAAGCGTTTTTCTGTAACATCCATGTGGGTACAGCTACAAAGGCCTGTACAAATTCTAGCAGCATTATAAAAACAAACCAACATAATGTAGTTAGGATATGAACAGTATTGGCATTTCATAAATATTGGTAGGTCTGAAAATCGAGGGGGGCTTCCAGAACAGGCTGGTGTCTGGAGGAAAGGAAAATAGCAAGACACAGGAGTCAGAAAATTGTATAAGTGAAAATACAGGAGCAAGTTCCATTACCTACAGAAGGATCAAAATGCTGTATAATAAAGAAAAAAGTAGCGAAATCACCTTGTTCTACAAAAGAATGTCAGAGCAGGAGCTACAGAGGAGGAGGAGGTGAGCAGAAAAGTTGTGTATCAGTCTAATCTGATGAAATGGCTAAAAATGTACCCAGACTGCAGGGAAGTCTATCTGTGAATTTTATCACGGAGATTATATGGTAAGATACCACTTTTAGGCAATGAAATGATGGGATTAATGTACTGAATGAGAATAACATTTCTAGCCCCCAAACTATTTTTGTGACTAGATTGATAATGGCATAGAGAATCAAATTCAGTTTTATTTAGTTTTAGTTCAAACTAAAATAAGACTGTTTCTTCTGCAAAAGCTGTATGTAGGACAGATACTCAGATTCAGTATTTGTATGGAAAGTCTATCCTTACAGTACCTTTTTTCAAAGATTTTTTTTATAAGACAAAGAAAGTTTTAGCTATAAACCCAGTAATTTATTAGTTAAAGAAGGTTCTTATCCAGGATCCATCTCAAAAAGCAAGATTCTTTTATAAGGCAATACCTGGAACCTTTCCATTAATACTCTTTAATAAAAAACCTCCGATTTTATTTACAGCTCTGGTGACTTTTGAGAGGTCCTTGAGAATATAATATAACAATAGGTCTCCAAACTGATTAAGATTTCCATCTATTCATTTTTATTCAAGTGTCAGTCTGTAGTTATACTTTGGAAGGATTCCCCTGGAAAAATGGTGATTCTGTGTATAAGGCACCAAACTAGGCCAAATGCAGAATTACAGCATTACTGTGCAGGAATAAATCAACAGGAATATCCTCCCTTGTAGGATGAAAGAACTTTTTCTCTTTTGCATTACAAGAATTCTCAGGGTCTTTGCAAAATGATGAATATATTGAGTAGGAAGCATTACATAAGTAGGACTGCTGTGATGTACTTAAGAATAAAGAATATGCAGCTTTTAACATTTTTAGCCATTTTTAATACTTTTTTTTTGCACACCTGTGCTGTCTAGGCAGCAGGTAAATGTGAGGATGTTTTACGTCAGAGGCTATAGAGAGCAACAGATTTCAGTGGTGTACACTGAGCATCAGGCCCCCACCAAGGCAGTACTTAGAACACGTTCCTGTCTGTGACACACCAGTGATGGTACATCCCACTGTGGTACCGCAGTTCCTATTCCCTCATCTGCCTTGGTGGTTGCTTCCGTGGTTAAGGCTGCAGACGTTGCTATAATTTATTTATTAACTTATTAATTATTTATTTGGAATAGCACCCATTATATGCTAAGTGACCTCCAAACAGAAATTTCCCCAAATGCTTTTCCTTTAAGAGCTCTGCTCTGAAAGATATGGTGCAAGCACGGCCGTGAGAGACCCATTTTGGGAGCACACGCTTTGTTAAAGAAAGCTGAGTTTCGTGACACTAATGCAAAACCTCTTTGTATTCTGATTTTCCTTTAACAAAGGTTCACTGCCGTGGATAAATAACTGCCCATCTGTCATTGGAGGCCTTTGGGGAATTGACAAAGAGGGAGCAGAGAAATCTGTTTTTCTGGGGATTTGGTGGATTTGGTGTAGTGGGTGTGCAATGGCCATCTTAGGGCATGGGCCTCTGATTTTTAAGCACTCTTGACACTCCCTGCTAAGTTGATGCTTTGCTGCTTTACCACTGCCAGTTTGTGTATTTACATGATTTTGTGACTTTTTGGAGCATTTGTCCTGCAGTCTTGGGCTCTGCTTTTATTTCTGTAATTCATAAGACTCTCACAGATGTAGGAGAAGGAGTCAAGAGACTGCCTCCATTTTATCCATCCTTTACAATTTCCCTACACGGTGAACATTGACATTTTATTCATTGCAGCACCAGATTTTTTAGGTCCTTTAACTGAAAGCATTCGTTTTTATTGAAAAGGGCAATTTTGAAATAAGGCTCTTTGGCTGCAAGTGATTAAATATCAATCTCATTTGATCAAAACTATCGAATTCTTTCAGCAAGATTGTATTGCATAATTTCTTAATACATAAGTAAGCCTGCTGTTTACACAGTGGTCTTTGTAGTATTAACAGGGATATCTGTTACTTGTGTGTTGTGCTATTTTGCTCATAGTGGTTGTTGAGCAGTCGTGATCACTAAATATTTAGGAATACTTGTTGCTGTTTTGCATTGTGCTCTAAACTGGGATTACCATTAAGACTGCTTTACTTAATGAACATAAAAAACCAGAAAATATTCCAGTTCTAGCTGCTTGTGTTGTCTTTCTAAATTGCGTTGTTTACTCTCCTGGACTATAAAAGAAAGTTGTAAGTGATGTCAATATGTGACCTTTGGGATTAACACCTGCTAGAACTTTACAGTTATTTATAATGTGAAGTCTCTGTAATAGTATCCTCATTGCAGGAGGAAGATCAAACCTACTTAATAAATTTTAATTCCACTATTCTCCCTTTCCCTTTGCCCAGACATCATTCAAACACCTGTGACCAAGAAAAGTATTTTTTTCTGAAAGGAAGAACTCATCCTAAAGCTATCCATTGGCAGACTTTTCCAGACTCCTGAAATATGAGAATCTTTTTGTAACTGTTTTTAGTAAAATAAATCATGGCATTGCCCATCCCGCCCCTCTTTCTTTTATATTCAACTAATAGATTTAAGATAGTTTATGATTCTCTCCTTCTTCAACCAGTGCTTCTTTCTTAAAGGTTTTCAATTCCCTTAATTTTCTGTGTGGAAGACAATTCTACCTCCTACTCTAATTGAGATAAAAGTTTTAATTTGTAAAACTCCTGTGGGTGTTTTAGTCTAGGCTACACATCATTAATATTTCTGCAATTTAACTCAATACGAAGGAATTAAAGATTTATTTATTACACTTGTTTGGGACCACTGAGTAGCAGTAACTGTGTTCCCAGGGCCCATGGGCAGCAGAATGCCCCCAGGAAATGGATCTAGTGCACCTTACTTATCACTTGGGAGAAAAAGTATTGGGGAGAGTGGAACTCCGAGCATGATCTTGAAGAGGTGTGGAAAATCAGAGCAGAGTCTCATTGTTATGAATTAAGAGCAACACCTAAAGAAACAAAGAAACAAATAGAGATCCATAACTTACATATACCCAAAAAATACCGTTTATTTTAATGTTGTTTACATAGATAAACAAGAAAAATGTAAAGCTAGAATTTTCATGTGCTGTCAGTCACAATTAGATTTTATCACATCGTCTGCTTACAATAAAAGCTCAATCAGAATTTCTCAGCCTCTGTGAGCTCTGCATCCTGATTTACCCTTTGCAGAGATGGGACCTGGCTAAGACTGCTGCTAAGACCTAAGTTATTTTTCCCATACATTTTTCACAAAAACTATGGATTTGTTGTTCTTTGGATGTCACTATTGATAAAAACTTAAAACATAATGGAAACAAGAATTTCAACTTGCTTAATTGAGGAGGGAAGATAGAAAAGAGACTGCAAATCAAGTCTGAAACATCCAGCTTTTCGAGCCATGTACTTTTGAAATACTTTGCCTATTTGATAGTCTTGACCAGGCAGTCTGGCAGTCTGGATTTTGACCAAGAGTGGAGTCATGAGCATTGCTATGGTTTTAACTGAAACGTCAGGTTTTTAAAAGAATACTATATTGCAGAAGAGTACTGAGGGTTTTTCTGCAGAACATTGATTTAACTGTGGCAGTGTAGATATTACTTTGTGTTGCAGAGCTTGATATGTGCAATTTTAACAATTTAAATTATGATTTAAAGTTGTTATATATGTTTTTTTATGGTATGGTCTTCTTTTTTCAAATCACATGCTTTGTGGTTTCTGATATATTGAGCTGATGTATGGTCTGGGCAGGAATCTAGGAGATGATGCAAAAACTGTTGTGGGTTTTAGAGATCATCACTATTTAATTAGATTTTTCTTTTCCTATTTGGAATTCAAATGCTATTTAGAAGTTTCTTTAGGACTTATTGCCAAACTATTTTTCATGAATTCTTTTCACAGACAAAGACCATAAAGCAAGTGGGGATTTACATCTGATATTCCTAGATGCACTCCTTTCAAAAGATATCTAATCTTTCAGTCGAGAGAAGTTTTTACAGATCTCAGTCCCTGTAGTTCCTGTTGCATTTAGAACATATCGATAAAATTTCTTTGCATTATCATCTCAATGTGTTTTATGATCTATAAGGATGAATTCCATCGAGGGTATTCCGTATGCAACATTTTACCTTATTTTGCGAAATATAGAGTTGCATGAAATATAGATTAATACTCTTTGGCTATCTTGGACTTGATCCCAGGTTCAACTGGTTCAACTGAAAATGATGTATATTCCAATCTGTTCCTTGGTTGTTTTTGTTTAAAGAATTTGTATAGATTGAAATGCAGCTGCAAGTGTATTAGTGATTTTCTATTGCTTACTTGTCAAGATTTTTATTGTGTGGATGAAAAATAGCATTTCAAAACCTGGCAGCATATTGACAAAAACAGAAGAGCACTTTGTGTAATTCTCTTTTGAAAAACTACCTCTTTTAGAGATAGAGATTGCCTCAGCTACTTCCATTCATATGTATCTTGATCAATAGATTTATTGATAGCTTTTAGCCAAGATTTAATTCTTTTTTTCTCCTCAGTTCACCATGGTGCTCACTTTTCTGAATTAAGAAACTAGAATTAGGCTCCTATAAGCAAGGCATGCAATATGCAAGTGCTCTAGGTGTAAAAGGAGGCATTTGACCTTTTGTTGCTAATCTGTGACAGGTGCAGGCTATTTTCTTCCAAATGGTGTTAATTTTCATGTGCAAATCCACCCCCTGAAACCTGCATTCTATATATCCACCACAGGGGAATTGATGGTCATCATGAGTACTGTAATGGACAGCTGAGAGGGATAATCACTGATATTTCAGCACATTTATGCTCACGACTCAGTTGGGTTTAGTGCACTTCTGTTTTCACTGCTTATTAGGGAGGCTGAAGTTACTTATTCATGGCCGGACAAAAAAAAAAAGTGTCTGAGAAAGTTCATGTGCCGGGAACAGCACATTGTTACAAATTAGTTTCCTTTACCATTTCTGGCAAACTCATTACAAAGTAATCGCGCCCTGCGCTGAAGTGCACTTCCTCTGGGACCAATAACTGTAAATAAGCAGGGCTGCAAGCTGGCTGATAAGTTGTTGTTCTGAAGATAACGGTCCTTTTTAGCAGAGTGTTTGACCTTTTTCTTTATATTGCCTCAGGCTTGTCTAAGACCCTCAAGGTCTATTTTTCATCTTAAAAATTCTCTGTAGGCAAGCACAATGTGTGGTTTAAGAAGATTTTAGGATTGCTTAACATATCTATATTTTCTTTTCTAGCATTTTTATGATAATTGTTAGAAAGTTTAGTAACTTCAGCTAGCATTTTCTTAAGCAGGTTTTCTTTCTTTGTGTAAAGTACACTTTTTATTGATGTAGGAAGCAATATACATTAATATTTTATGAGGACTAAGTGTATGTTGCATGATTAATAAAATAGTATCATTGGGCTTTTTTGTGACTTTTAAAGAAACTTGAAACATGCTATTGACCCCTTTCACTGTTCACATTTTGAGAGCATTGCACTAAACATTACTCTGTAAAGCAATTTAAGCAAATATAATTAAGAATTTCAGCTTGAATGATTAAAGGAAAGCATGTCTCCTCTTTTCTCAGTATGCTAAGAGTATTGAACAGAACTGTGACTGAAAATTGAGCATGTCAAACCCCAAGGCTAAGTGAAAGTCAGTTTATAGACATTTGGGAATTTGATTTCTTCACATATTCCCATCAGTTTAAAAAGATCTGTGCTAATATTTCTGTAAAGTAAAATAATAATAGAAAAAAACCCTGCAACTAATTTCAGAGTGCAGAGTAGAGAAAATCCAAAGTGTTTTGCAAAGCGCTGGCTACCATAATAAATTACTCGTTTTGCTTTTAAGATATAGTCAGAAAGTCATTTGACATCCAGATGTGCACCCAAATTATTAAAAAAAAGTTAAACAAGAATTTATTGCTCATAATGTTGTTGGTTTTTTTCCCTTGCAGGTCATGTTACTCAATCAGTTCATTAATCATACCTGTACCTTCAATAACATTAGTATCTTGTGTTTTCTAATGTTAACTCCCAAACATAGTGCTAATCACAAGACATGGAGTGATGAGGCTTTGGAAAATGCTGTATAATCTCATATATATGACTTCTGCATTTATGGAATGGAGTGGTGATGAGTTCATGTGGGCATGAACTCAAAGTGAGGTAAAGCAAAGCTGATGTTTTAGCAGTGTGAGACTTTTTTCTCTGATTTTGAAAGAATATACTTAACCAATGTGGTTGTGAACAGACAGTCTTACTGCTATCACAAATGACCAGGCTAGCAATGTACACAGAATAAGAACTGTGCACATGAAGGGTCCTACAGTGGTTGTATCATGACTGAAAACTGTTGGTGGGTACATTACACGAAATTGGTTCTATCTGGCTTTCTCTAACATTTGTCATCATTTCAGCACAGAAAATATTGGCTGCAGGTACTGCAAAGCACAGGGTATGTATTGTGGAATTGCACAGAGATTCCTGGGACACAAGAGGCACTTGCTGTCTACCCACTTATTAAACAGGTTTCTCTCTTGCTATATATTTAGCAAAAAGGCAAGAAAAAAAAATTATGGAACCTTTTACAGATATTAAAAACAAATCCGTGTAGAGGTGGTTTTCACTGAAGAAAAAATGTTTATTTTCAGTGTTAAAGTGGCTTAATGTCTAAATGGAATGCTGTAATCAATGTTTTAATTCCTGTTCCATAGTTTCTAATGCATGTCACTGTGTTACCTGTGGTATTGGAGTATAATTCTCATCCATTAGAATAAATCTATTTCCCATGATTACAGCACTGTGAACTGTTCCGTTTGTTTGTGAGATCAACATCGGGAAGTTTATATCCTTTCTTGGACACCAAGAAATGTTTTTCGGTGGCATTATCAGTTTTCTGCAAAGCATCTCTTAAAGAGAGGAGGTGTTTTGTTCCTACAGTTCTTGGCTTCTTTGTACCAAAACTGCCGTCTTGTTTAATGACATTGCTATGTGGGCTGAAATTAGGCTGACAGATTGCGAGCAAAGGCTGTGATATTACAAACAATAGTCTATTGAGCATGAGGAACTTGTTGAATTAGTTACCGAAGGCATTAGTGCTCAGTCCAGCCTCTTTAGCATCTGGAAGACAGAGAAGAAACAGTGGGCTAGTGAAATGTCCAAATGACACCAAGCTGCAAAGGGCTGCAGGTGACAATGGCAGCTGATGTGTGCTGTGAAGGACCCTGGTAAGAGGCAAAAACTAATAATAAACTAATAAACCCACAAAAGGAAAAAATACTGCCTTAGGAGTGAAGGGAGTATTCAAATCAGGAGAGAAAACAATGTTGGGGCTCCTGAGGAATTGAGCACACAAATTATTAAATTTTAAGGGCTCTGCTGGATTTGAGATGGGTTTTCCAGAGCAGACTGGATGGCAGTGGCTCCAGCACACCAGCTCTTCACCATCCGTGATTCCCCTGACACCAGTACAATTCTCCAGTGCTAGTTTAGGCATCCTGTGGGCTCTGTAAAGCGGTTCTGAGTGGCTCATCTGTTCCCCATCCAGTTCAGGTTAGCTTGATGTTGATAAAGGAACTGAAATTTGCAAGAGGTCAAAATCAAGGTCTCATTTGGTTCTAAGTATTCACTTAATAATCTTTTAGTTTCCTATGCCTTGCAGTACAAGTTTTTAATGGTCTTTGAACTTTAAATATGAATTTAATTGCTTCTGTGTCCTTCTTTGGGAGCAATTCCATCAAAATTTGCACCTCTGCTCTGTGCTGCAGATAATCCGTATCTGGAATTGCTGAGATTGCTGGGAGGCATGTATACATGTTAGTTTACAAGATGGACCTAGTCCACCCTCTGTGTTCATCCAGCCTGCTGCCTTAACCCTAGAGAATCTGCCAGGATCACATGCACAGCTGAGGCTGACTCAGGACATCCACACACCAAACTTTGTCCAAAGAGAGCTGTGACCTATGAGGCAACTGGAATCCAAACTTTCGGGATGAATACCTTGGACCGCCTAGATCCTGAAATATACAAGGAATGTTATTGTCCCAGCTATGTCATTTACACATGGCATTTAATGAAAAATATAGCAAAATGAAGTCACTTAATTAAAGGTATTGCAATGCAATAGCTTGGTTTTGCCATTCTTATTTACTTTGGATAATAATCTGTAGGAAATCATAGCTTACGTTAAGGTTTGAATTCAGTTGTCAGTAAGTGATGGGTCTGACCCTGTGGCAAAATGTGCACTTAGATGTGTCAGGGACTTCAACTAAAGCCAGGAACTGTGGTGGGTTGGCCTTGCCCACCCAGCACTCTGTCACCCACACTCCTCACCAGGACAGGGGTGAAAATAAGGTGAAAAAGCTCATGGGTTGAGGTGCACGCAAGGAGGTCGCTCACCAATGGCCTCCACAGGCAAAACAGGCTCCCCTGTGGGGAGACTAATTTATTGCCAGTTAAAATAGGTTTGCATAGTAAAAACCAAAGAGAAATTAAAACAATGCCTTCTCCCTGCCCTCCTCTGTTTCCCAGGATCAACTTCCCCACACAAGGAGCAGTGCAAGGGGCTGAGGGCTGGGGTCAGTGCTCTGCTGCTGGTCCTTCCTTGCGCCCCTGCACCACCCTGGGCCCTTCCCTTCCCTTCCCAGGGCCACAGTCCTCTCAGGAGCACCTGGTCCTCTGTGGGCCAGTGCTCCTCCAGGAGACATCCACCGGCTCCAGCCTGGGTCCTCTGGGGGCCAGTGCTCCTCCAGGAGACATCTGCCTGCTCCAGCCTGGGTCCTCTGGGGGCCAGTGCTCCTCCAGGAGACATCCGCCTGCTCCGGCCTCTCCCCACAGGACACACAGGGGAGTCTCTGTCCTGGCTCCCAGAGCATGCCCTTCCCTCCTCCTCCTCCTCCTCGATCCCTGGTTCTCCTTAGGCTCCCTCACCCCTCTGCCTGTGTAGGATTTTGCCCTTCCCTGGACACATTTTCACCAGCTGGGCTGAGGGTCTGGGCTGGGCCGTGGGTGAGGCCATCCTGGAGCTGGCTGGGAGTGTCAGGAACAGGCTGGAATGGGCAGCGCAGCCTCTCCAAGAGCTGGGCCTGCGGCCCCACTGCCGGCACCTGGGCACCGACCCCCACCACAGCAGGTGACATTATTTGTGTTTGGCGGAGGCATTCTGGCTCTGTAAAAGGGCTGGTTTTTCCAATATTTCCAATGCCGAGTGTCTCCTTGAGGCGAGCCCTCAGGAACAGATTGAGAGTGTGGAATGAATCTCTGCAGAGGGAAGCAGTGGAGAGAATTTTCTTCTGAAAAGAAGCATGTGGGTAGGAAAGTAGAGGATAACATTAAAAATAGGGAAGATTAAACATGTTCCATTAGTAAAGCCAGAAACAATTTAGGATGAGGTAGAAATCCTGGAAATATATTGATAAACAGAATTAAAAATGTCTTTTCCCTGCTTCTTTTCCAGCCCAGATCAGCTGAATTTTGCTGCTTGTGCTGATATTGAGCAGCGTGTTGCCAGAGTACTGTCCTATTGACTGCAATGGGACTTGCTGAGGAGGGAATTGTTTAGCTCAAATAGCCTTATAAATGCACATTGGAACCCAACAGTATAGTTGCAACCCAAAAATATATATCTAACCCCAAAATATATTTGAAACCATAAACCCAGGTTTTCAGTGCTACTTTTTAGAAAGAAATATAATTTAGCGTGTGAGCTAAAACATGGCCCTGTCTTGCAAGACCTGATGAGATGGGTTTTGGATTGGATCAGGAAAATGTAAAGTCTTATTTTTGTAGTGTATAAATGAAATGGACAGTCTAAACCCTGTCTCTAAAAATCTTGGCACACTTCAAAGGAAAAATGCCATTTTAGCAATTTAGAAGCACTTAGTGGGTTTTCCCAGTGCTGAACTTCATTTCTATAGCCAGTGTGGTTGCCTGCTGAATAATGCCATAGGGGACAATGTAGCTCTGACTATATTTAAAAATACTGTTCCATGAAATTCACTAGGAACAAGCTGAGGCAAAATCTCATTTGTGTCTTTGGAAGGAGGTGATAGTGCCTGTAAATGGTAAAGGAAAAGGATTGAGATGGTTTTTTATCACAGAGAAGGTGAAGGCTGGACCATCTGTGTGGAGAGAGGGATGCTCAGAGCAACAGCCAGAGGGGCCAGGGGGAAATCTGAGGGCTTTAATGTTACAGGGGGTTGAACAAGAGCAGCAATTGGAAAGAAAGAAATCCATGCAGGTGGGGGCTAAAAGAGGTGCAGAGACATCATTAGAAAAGGGAAAAAAAGAAAAAGGAAGCAATTAAAAGGATATTAGGACACATAATTGGAATACTCAAATAAGAGGAGACAAAAGGTCAATTTGATTGAGTAATAAAAATCTGTGTTGTCTTCTTTTTGGTGTATTCATATGCTTGTAGCTTACTGCTATATATTTTATTCTATGACTACAATTAGGCCTTTAAAAGTAATTCTGAACTGCCTTTAAAAAATAATTCGGAACTGTTGTAAGGCCTATTATACTTGTATAATTTAACCAACAGAGGTAGAAGTTTTTAAAACTTTTCTCAGTGCAGTTCCTAGAGAGTTGATCAGCCATTCGTTAAAACACATCCTGTTTCATCTGTTCTTGGTAGGGAACCTTGGCCGGGTGGACCACGTCACAGAGTTTGAGTATGACCTCTTCATTAGGCCAGATACCTGCAACCCACGCTTCCGAGTCTGGTTCAACTTCACTGTGGAAAACGTGAAAGAATCACAGGTAAGTGATAACAAATTAGATGGTATGATAACTCTAAAAAGTGCTTACTTCAGAATGTGTTTTCTTTAACAAAAAAGATGACACCCAGGGTTTGCAACTAAAAATTGCTCTAAAATGTATCTTTGTTCTTTGAATTTTTACAAATAAAAGCAGGTATCAGCATGAGTGGGTGTGACCGTGCTTTTCGGCTGTGCAAGACAGGGGGTAACTGCAAAGACAGTATAAGCTTTGCCAACGAGCAGAACTGGTATTAGTAATGGCTGCCATGTATTTGTGCTTTTGCATTCCAACTGAATATGTGTGTTAATATATGAAAAAAGTCCATCATAGCTGTTCAAATATTATCACTCAAGCCTTCATTTAATACATGTAGAACAATGAGGTAGCTTTGCAAACAGGCATTTCCCTAGTGACTTGTAGCAGAGGAGTTGCTTGCCAACGTGTCCCTTGTGAAGGAGGAGGTTTAAATGTGAAGCAAATTGATAGGCAACTGTTTCACGTACTTTTAAATAATGTTTTTTTACAGTAGAAATTCCCCTTGAGAAAGAAACTTCCTTGCTCTATTTTTTCACTTGTGTAATTATAAAGTTGTATACTAACTTTCACATTGAAAAATAAAAAAAGGATTACATTTCACTTTTCACGTGCACCTTGAATTTTGTTCTGGTGGCCCGCCTTAGTTTATCAGGATCAGTCTGTCATTTTTACGTAATGGAAATAAAACATATTTAGTAAGAGAAAGAAACTGCAGAAGCTTGATATGTGTATTCCTACGGCACTAATATCTTAATATCCACCACTGTACCGTTCCTGTTACAACTGGAAATCATGAAATTGTTTATCTATCGTCCTGGAGCCTGATACTTTATCAGACAGACCCTTTCCCCTGCTGTGCCTTACTCGACTATGATCAAATTATATAGTCATGAGATGAATGGGAATCTGTCTCAAGGAGGCAAAGAGATCAGGTAGAAAGATAGAACATATATCTAGTGCTTACAGGATATTTGTTTTCATGGTTGTCTACATGAAAGAGAATGGTTCCACTATTAAGTTTGGCTTGTGAGGTCTGTTTTTATAATGTGTGCTCCTATAATCTTTTTCTCATCTCTCCAATTTCCGTTAAAATGAGGCCTGCCTGGATGTAATCTAGTCTGGAACCCTTTTTAGGTCTTTGTACTACAGGCCATGGGCAGCATTAGTCATTGCAGCTCAGCTATATTAAATGAAAGTTAGAAGTTGCTACATCAAACATTCTGTGTAATGCAATCTGTTTTCTGCATTTTGATTATTTTATTTTATGTTTTCCTAGAAAACAGTAACAATGAAACCCAAACTATTCAGTATTGCTTAAAAATGTTGCACTAATACAAATACGGAGTACCTTTGATCATGTCATGTGTAGGAGTAGATATTTTAATAGCCTTCTATAAATCATTACCTGTATAATATTGTATTTATTTTTGATGTATGAAATAGGCAATGTGTGAGGAAGGCACATCTATATATTTATATGTATTAGGTCTGGTTTTAGCCATTTGGATGAGGACTCACAAGAGTAGCTCCTTCTGTTTTATATATTATCTATTAGTGCAGTATTTTGTGTTATTAATCTACTGATAAATGAAAGGAAACACTGGTTAGGCATTCCAGCCAATCTTACCATCCATGCATTATTATTCTGTAAGAAAACAGGTTCTTTGCATTCCAGTTTTAATTTTCTGAAGTCATGGAACTCCCATTTCCTCTGTCTCAAAACTGTTTTATAGACTCCTCTCACTTACAGTGTTGCTTGATTTTTAGCCTAAAGCTTTCCTTTATTTAATCCCACAATTCCCAGTTGCAATTCTGCTTAGTAATAACTCCTCTTGGTACAAATAAATCCTCATCATCCCTGGCTAACATTTATATTTCTGTAAATTATAACATTCGTCATCATTTGTGTCTCAACCTAGCTATCATGTTTGGTTCTTTCACCCTATATCCAATAGACCACTTTACCTTTTAAGTATTTTTCTGCTTTGGGGCCTTTGGACTTTCATCATAAGTGAATCTTTCAGTCCTCTGATAATTAGCCCAGTTTCCCAAGGAAGCAAAGCTTATATGATCACACTGCTTGCTAGCCTAGGTTTTTTTATGGCTGCTGATCCCTCTCCTCTCTTTTCTCCTTCAATGGCTTCTTAACTCTTGGCCAGTTTCAGCACCACTGGACAGGAATTCCTGCAAGTTTCGGGAAAACAGGCTGCCAGATGGGCAAGAGACCCATTAGTGTTCCCACTGGCAGACAGGCTATAGTATGAGATCATTTCTTATTAAACATCAGAGAATCCACAGAGGAGATGGATAGGAGAAAATGCTCATTGGAATTTGCATTTTTAAGATACCAGAGAATCCAACCATGAAATCCAAATCCATAGCATTTAGTAATTTTGCTTCTTGCAGAACTTCTTGTTTTTATTATTATTCTTCCTCTTCCAGTTCCTTCAATATTTTCTTTATAGTGCGGAACTAAAATTTAATGGATAATTCTGAGTGTGCTAATCCCAATTTACAGAGAAGGGGCTCTAGTCCCTTTGCTCTGTTACTGCCTCACTATAGACAGCTGGAAATTGCAGCAGCCTTTTGTTGCTGTATCACTATGGAAACTCAGGCCTAATTTGTTTTTCCCTATCATACAGAAGTCTTTTTCAGAGTGATTGCTTCCTTGCTCCTGTTACGTATGTCTGAGGTTACTGTTGTGCTTCATAGGTAATAGAGCTAAGTTCTGCACCATGCCAGTGACAGCCCTAATATTTCCAGAATTATTTTTAGAATGTTATTATGAACTTGGTTTATTTGATGTTCACTTCCCTATGTTGAAGTAGAACCAACAGACTTTTTTTAAATTTGGAAATTGGTAAATTAATTTCTTCCTCTTTATGACTTGGACTTCTACATAAGACATTTTATGCTGTCAGTTTTACTTTATACTTTTTTTTATCATGGAAAAAAGATTTAAAAATAGCTAATGCCTTATATTTATGGGGGAAAAAGAACCATCATGAAAGATACCTGCAAGATGTAAAATATGGTCCTTTGGTCTACTTATATGGTTTCTGACTTGCAAGTCAGTTGGTCTGAAAAGATCTGAGCTATGATTTTTTTTTGTTACTTGTTTGGTGAATTCAATTAACACCAATATTGGAAAAGAAAAAAAGAAACTGATATGTTACATGTAGGGAAAACACATAGACTTTTATGATTTACACATATCCACAGAAGGGAGAGTGAAGGAAATAGGATTTGCTGTGGGACACAGTCTCGTGGGCAAAGCCTCCAATTTCTCTAATTATATACGTGTCACAGGCTGCTCTCTGTTCCTGATAATGCTCTTTACTGGGCAGGGTTTGCTTCCTATTCACTTCAGCCATGGCCCTCAAAACACCATCTACGATTTTGCTAAATTTCTTCGTGCAGCCGGAAATTGGATGAACAAATTTCATCTCCCAATTGCATTTCAAGTATTTTAAATACACAGTGCTTCAGGTGCAAGATTACCTCTGAGCTAGAATGGCTTTAATGCTATTACTAGCAACAGTGATTCATTTGAGCTTTTTGGGAAAAAAAGAAATCTGTGTGCGTGTGATAATAAATAATATGCTGGTATACCAATATGGGAGGATTTTACAGGTGAAAAGAATGATTATTTTTCTTGAGGGCCATAGACAGAAGTTCTTCTCCAGTGGTTGACACTCTCTGTTCCAGATACTGTAACCACACAGAAAAAAGATGATCTTTGTCCTGGAAAATTTACTTTTGAGCAATTTGAGAAGACGTAAGAGTTAAATACAAGAAAGCGATGAAAGGATTAACAATATTTGAGTATTTTTGATTTAACACGCAGCAGCCATATTATAGCACTAAGCAGTGCACATCTAGGCCTCATGACAAATTCTGTATGTGTGTGTGTGTACCCTGAACAGCTCTGCTGTCTGATGAATCATGTTGAGAAATGGTATTTTCACTGAGATTAAAAAAAGAATTTCCAACAGAAGGGGTTTCCTAATAGTGCCAAATTTTGTTCTGTAAGTGTTGATAAACACATTTGGAGTTCTTCATCACAAAGGTACTGACAAAATATACCAAGAAGGATACAGGAGAAGAATGGATATTTGGCAGCTAGGAATTGATCATTACTTACAGTTAATAAATCAATCCAGATTGAGGTTAAAATCAAAGAACCAAATGTTATTTACTTCAGAGACATTCTCTCTGTTACTTCAGTTGCTGTTGGACTGAAACTAGAATTTTGGCTCATGAATTTTTTTGGGTTTTTGTTATGTATGAGAATGGATCAGAAAAATGGATAGCCTGTCCTGCAGAAATTTAAACAGGATGCCCAGGTAAGATGGAGATTATCATAGCTGGACATTGTTATGAATACATGGAGCTGTCATTGTAGAGTTTTATGGTTTTTTGTCCTACACTGTTTTGTAAAATATAGAAGGCTGTAAGATCTCTGTTGTCTTTAATTGATTCGATTTTCAGGAAATATTTATTGTTGACGGTGGATTTTATAATATGTTCTTACTGTCCTAAAACAACTAAATGATCCTTAGCAGACAACTGCTTCTTTATGATGCTACAGCTGTGATTGTTTAAAGATATGGGTGATATGTGCATAGGGAGAGGAAATGTCTCTCTTTATACCAACTGACACATTTTGGAGAAGCAGGGGGAAAGAAAGAAAAGCAGGCATGATTTGAGGTACTCAACCTCTTTTTCTGACCTAAGAACTCAGTCTGTGCAGTTAATTCCTGCAGAAGCTGCATCCAAAGTAAGATGGAGTGAAGATGACATCAAAAGCAGGCTAAAGTTGGAAACAGGCTACCTTTTTACTTTCTTAAGCAGACAAGCTTTGCTCTACTGTCATTTGGGGATTTAAGTTACTGGTATCAAGATGCTTTATAAAGTCTTATAGTCTTTCCAGCTTCTCATTTGAGAAGACAGATATTTTCTTTACTGTGCATTAAAGGCTATATTGCACTTACCTGGCTTTGGAAAATGCATATGTAAAAGGACATGTTTTTATGAAAGAGTACAGTTCTGAAATTTTGAAGTGAATACATTTGAAGTGAATGAATAAAGCATTTTTTGCAACAATTCCTGACCAATCTTAAATGCATAATTTCTTTAGTGTGTTTCATTACAGATACATTCTTAAGAAATTAGGTATATATCACTCATTTATTAATAATTTACATTAATAATTTATTAATCCTCTTCTGGTCAGCTCCTGTAATCTCTCTAAATAGCTGTTTATAATAATTTGCAAGGAGAATCAGTAGATTATTTGAAATTTGCCTGTTTAGGAAGCCCCTCGCTGTTACCTGTCTTTATGTACTCTTATGTGAAATTTTAGCACGCTAGAAAGAGACATCCAACTTTTCCTGTATTTTGGTATTTTAGTCACTGCTTACACAGGTAGACAAAACCTGATCTTTTTCATGTCCCAGTTTTGTTTTGTCATATAAATTAATTTTGTTTCCTTGCTTCTGATACTTTTCTTGAAAACCATCTATATCCAAGAGGTTAAGTGAGTATCAGCTCACACTACCAGCTCACATTGCCATTTTGACTTTAAGATGAAACTGTGAGTAGCATAACTGCTATAACTTTTCATTCACTGCTTACTGTAGTTTTAGTATTGATTTAGCTAGAGTAGTAGCAAATTTTTATTTGTTTCATATATAAGTTTTTCCTTTTTTCTTAGCTATCAGATGGTGGATTTCAGTTCTTGTGGCTGAACTTGGTCAAGATTTAAACTTTGACATGCATCTAAGGTTGCTGGGTTTGTCAGTCATTACCATTCATCATTATCATGTCATGTCATGTCATGATTTATTTTCCCTTGGAGAAAGGCAAATACTGCATAAAGGTTGAAGTTATAATCATTTTTCTAAGAAAGATTAAAAAGGAGGCAAAGCTGTCTTGAAACATTTTCATCAGGAAAAATCAAGTAAAAAAAATTGATCAGAATTAGAGAATGGTTTCACCAAAAATTCTCTGGTGTTCACTAGCAAATATGACAACTGTTGAGCAAAATAAGAGTTATGTGTTTGCATCCTTTGGGATTCCTTTCAGAATTTAGAAGCAGCAAAAGTCTGGACTTTGAGTTGGTTTTTGTTTAATCCGATGGCATCCCTGTGTACTACAATGTTGCACTGCGTATCCTGCACTGGCCAAGTTCTTTAAAGCTGTATTTGAGTGCATATGTATATTTTATATATAAATATATGCATACATATCTGTCTGTCTGCCTTGAAAACATGAGAGGCTGAGGTGAGTGCATTTGGACAATATCTTTTTAGTAACAGCTTTACCACAGGGAAAGCAGATTATTTCTTTGAGTAGCACATGCCCTTCAATTTGAAAAAAAAATGTGAGAAAGAAGGATGGAGGCAGAATCATGATGAAACTTTTGTAAGACCTTGTGGTACCGTAGCACCTGGTAATATGGGTCTGTAACTTTTTATAAGGGAATGGTTTGAATTATCTGAAGTTTATATTATAACACAAAATGGATTATTTCAAAGGAGCCTTTGTGTTTTTAGAAGTAGTTTCACTGGTCCTTGTGTTGGAAAGTTGTACAATTTTGTCATAAGTCAGAAGTGCATAGAGTTAGATGATACCTGTAGCAGTTGAGGTAATCATTCACTTACTGAGGAAGCCATATGAAATGATAATTAAATAAGAAACAAAGTGACGACATTTAAAATAGATTGCATGTGCGTCTCAACATTTAAAAAAAGAAAAATCAATTGAACATACTGCAGTTTTGAAGAAAAATAATGTTACCATTTTGGAAACTTGTGCCTATATTGGTCATGTATAAAATTAGATTTATAAATGATGATTCTTCCAAGTTGGAATCCTTTCAAGAACATATAATTTTATTTTGGATCAATAATTCAGTTGTGCTTGGAATAGACTGAGGGTGCATGTGAAACTTTGGTAAGTGCAACATAGTGTGCATCTCCATGAAATTATCCAAAGCTGTCATGACAGGTATCATCCTTTGAGAAGTAATGGGTGCAGGTAGGTTGGAAAACACAGAAAATATTCAGCATTACCAGAGCGCTGTCTGTCCTGGTGAAATATTCACTCTTGGCAAGACAGTGTTAAATTCATAAACTTTTTCTGTTCCGGGTGTCTGTAACATCTCAAATGCCAGTGTTCAGTAATTATTGCACACATAATGTGTGCTTCAGATTCAACAGTGGCTTTTGCCTACAGGAAACTAATGGCCAGGTGTGTTTAATTTCCTATGATGGTGGCATCTGTCACTCAAAATGTCAAAAATACATTGTAGATGTCATAAACAAAACCAGCACTGTGATGATCTCAATGTCAGTGATGTGACATGCTTACTTTTCCTTCAATTTAAGACCTTTCTGATTTCTGATTAAATACTCCTTTTTTTAGTTCCAGAGTGTATTGTCTTCCATGCAAATTTGGTTTCATTTTCCTTTTATTACTGAATAGTCTTCATATCAGAATGTGGAAGAATACATTGAAGAACTGAAGATGAAATGTTTTAGACTTTCCTGCTTTTAGATTTTCTTACCTTTTAAATTCAGAGTAATTTTAAATTTTTAAAATTCAGAATAATCAATGTCTCCCATTGATTTCAGAGGGAGCAAAGTTCCTACAATGTTAAATGCTGCAGAAAAATCCCATCCTGATCTCAATTAAGTATTTTGTTCCTTTGCTATAGTTCTTATAAGTATATGCTTAGTTTATAAAACTCTGGAGCTATCAAGCATTAAGATATGCACTTTCATTTTTTTAGGGAGCAAATAAAATTAAAATGCCATGACTTGTAGCTTTTTGTTTGTTTGCTTTTACTGTTAATTGAAACTAGAAAACTGTATAGGTTACCCGAGATATTACATGCGATATAGTTAAATTATTATGTTTCTTCCAGCAAAATATATTTTAATTTATCTATTGAAGAAGCTGTGAAATACACTGTAAAATGGCTGTGCAATTCTTTGCTTTGAGAAATTAAGGAAAATTAACACTCGATTTATAAACTGACTCTCAGAATAGAGCTGCTGTATTTTTTAATATATAACACAGAATAATAAGCTGAGTGATTCTGATGACTGAGTACAGTTCCCCCAGTTTAGGCTCCGACCTGTACACCCTGGATAGGCAACATCTGCTGTTACACCACGGCTCAGGATGGCTCTGGTAATTTTTTTTGTGAATTGAGAAGCTCCATGGAAGCTTCTAATTTTCGTAGTAGCACTACCATGATGAACTGTGGCTCATTACTGTAAACTGATGGCAGCTGTTAATACTATTACAGGCAGAGACTTTTTATTTAAGGGAAACATTAGCCAGTAACTGGTAGATTTCTGACACAGTGTTACATAAGGCTTCCTGTTAGGAAGGAGAGCAAAGAGAAATGGATTTGAACCCATTAGTATCAGAATTACGTGTCAAAAAGCTAGAGCAGAGTTCAATTTATTTCTGCAATAAAGTGTAAGCTAGAGATTGACTTGACAATTATTTTACCTTACATTGCTCTGGTTGTTCTGAGATGACTATTCCAACATCAAATCATCTTGTTTGGACATCTTTTACAGAATAACATGATAGTCTAAATATGCATTATGTTATGTAAGAACTAAAACTCGGCAGGTTTTTTCAAGTCGAAATGAGTTTTTTATTACTCCTTTTACTAGAGGATGTATATACATTGGAACACATTCAGCATAGATCTAAAACAACTGCATGTATTTCTGCTAAATCTAGTGCATGTTGTTGAATGGCATTTACATTCTAATAGAAAGGATAATCTTTCTGAAGCTTTTAGTAGCTTGGTATAAGGAATACAAATAATCTGCCCCAAAACATTTGTTTTCTCTAAGCCAGTCACTGAGCAGAGTTGTGGCTTCTGTTTACCAGTCTCTTTTTTCCCTAATAATTTTCCAAGATAAGAGACAACAAATTGGACAACCACTTCCTTATTATAATTTTCAACTTTGAGAAGAGCATTGTTACCAAAATTTTTGTCCATTTAATATACATACGGTCCTACTGAACACCAGAGTCCATGAATTCAGAGCCTTAACCTTGAACATTGTAACCAGCTTTTATTGGAATGGCAAATTTTCTTATCTTGAACTGATGGTCCTCTACAGAACACTTATTCAATTTTCTAGTTGGATAGCGTAATTTTTGAAGGGTGTTGTGTTCATTGTCTCTCTGAAAATTTACATGAAGCTTCACAGAAGATGTTTATTAAGACTTTAATAAAAGTGACATATTACACCAATGTGCAGGTTCTCCTAGCAGGTTTTCCTTTCCCTTTGCGTGGTTTCATGCAGGTCCATGTCATACTCAGGGGTGATGCAGGGAAGCAGAAATGCAGCTTTGCAGCTTGTTGTGTGTTCGTGTTCTGATCTTCTGTGAACTCTGTGGGCAAAACTAATCCCACAATCAGAGGACTACAGAGTATTGTGGGGTCCATGGCAGGGCATTGCCTGGCCCTGCAAATTTGACAGTGATGCTGAGTACCTCCAGTGTTAGGTTTAGAATCGCCTCAATAGCCAGATTAAACTGAATATCCTTCCTGGCAGGCATGTGGAATGGCAATTCCATGGCTTTGGAATATCCAGGATGAAACTGCAATAGCTGTTCCTTGTGGGTTGTCTCTTCCCTATGGCTGCAGAAGGATTTCTTTGAAGCAGAGGTTAATATAGTTACCTACCTAGGTCAATTGTTATTTCACATGGAGTTAAATATATTTATTTTATTGATTTAAAGCCTGTTCATTATAAAAATCAGCCTATACAAAGAGATGGCATGTATGCAGGGAGATAATTTCTTTTATTTTGCCAGGAATTTTTCATGCATAGATACAAATGAATTTTCTGAATGTAAATGTTTGGTAGATTATTCTTCAGAGACACATATTGATTTCTGTTGTCACCCTTCAGTGAGATTTAGTGTAGGTTACTGGGAAATCCTTTCCAAGCACAATCTGAAAAAAAATGTAAAATATGATTTCCTTGACAGTTAGTGAAAAGAGACAGAGTAGACGTTAACAAATTAACTGTGTTTACTCCGTCTTCACCAGTTTAAGAGTCTTTCAGCTTCTAAAAAATCCGCTCCTTTGATGCTTATAGAATACGGGTCCATATTGCACTGGGTGAGCTCGAAAGCGTGTTTGGAAATTCATAGCTTAGCAAAAGTGAAGCTTTGCATTTCCTGATTTTCCTTTGCAGATCTAAATGTAGAGTTGTGGCTCTCTCACCAGAGTGGGAAGTACTGTATAATTTTGCAGTTTAGGCTATTCTATAATGCAAGTAGTGTGAGTCTCATGGAAAACTGTGTGTGATGGCCAAGCTTAATCCTAAAATGTGTTTCATTCAGCTTTCTAATAAACCTGAAATTCATAAATTTCTGTGTGTTATAGTGGGTTTGATAATTATGGATTATAATAATTTTACACTTCAGTGCTTAAACCCAAACATTGTTCTACATATACTTTTTCTTTTTCCTTTTCCTTTTTTTCTTTGTTATTTAGAGAGTACAAAATGCCTTCAAGTAATACCAGAGTGCAACCTATGCAGAATTTGTTTTTATAACAATATAATTTTATATCTATCTAAACATGTTCTTTTAAAACTTACGTTATATTTTCATGTCTTACAAGGACTGTTAGATACAAGAGTTGAACAGCTTATTATAGGTCAGTGATGATAAATAATATCAAGTTCACCTAAAAATGAATAAAAAATTATATTCAACGGCTACAAAATCTGATCAATTTTTGCTTTCTTGGCATTAAGGTATTGTTAACCTGCATGAATTTTCTTTGTAAATGGTTTAAAAACTACTAATGTCGTGTCAGTTATAAAGTACGGTCAATAAATGTTTGGTTTAACAAATACATTTTAATATATAGGAGATGAGACTACAATGCTGCAGTACATTGCTGTATTTTAATAAGATTTAAATCATAATTTCTATGCACTCCTTTGCTGGTTTTGTAGATAATAATAAACGTACAGACTTGGAAGAAAAACTCAGCTTCTGTTGTTTCAAGGGAAAAGTGATGCTTGGGTTTGTATATGATTAGTAGTGAAGCCACAAATATTAAAATTATACAATGATGTATTTGTATTTTCTCAAAACATTTGGGAGCATTTTGAATTCGGAGTTTTTTTTATGATCTCTCTCTGATGTACTTCAAGAAAGAAAAGCAGAAAGAAATTTGGAAAAATATTAATCTTTGTGGTAAAACTGGCTTTATAAAAAGCCAAACAAGCAGAGGCATTTTAACATAATTTTCTCCTGACTTAAACAATCTTAATTTTATCACTTTGCCAATCTGTGTTCCTTTGCATGAAGTATGTGCAGGAGATACTTCTGAATTTGCATTTTCATTAGATTTAGCATTCAGCACCTAATGCCATAAATTTGTTTTTGAAACTCTTTAATTCCCCAGAGTGTTCCAACATATTGAATGCTATTTGCTTTGTATTATGTTGGCAGCAAATCTGCAGTGAAAATGCTGTCAATATATATTCATAGCTAACATTGTTAACTAAAAGCAATATTGTTTTTCTATTGTAAGCTGTCACAAATGTTTGGCACCCTGTTGTGTAAGCCAAAAAAGTGTCAAAGAAAGAAGAGAATATTTTTGAAGAAAAGTGCAGTGATAGTGTCAAGTTTTCTGTATTAAAATACATTCCTGTTCACACAGACCTTTACAATTTATGAAATTGTGTTTTGTAGTAATGTAAAATTAGAATATTGTGAGAAGATGCAGGCTGTTACAGATATTATGTTAAATGAGAGGAGCATAGTAAACGATACAGCCATTTTACTTCATGTGTAATGCAATGCTTATCGGGCTGTAAAATGTATTCTACTAAACCCAAAGATTATTTTATTAATAGTTGTGCTATATATACGTGGAGAATGAATGAAAAATATTTTGCATTTTTTCCTGGGTTGGAAGATGAAGTGTATAATTAACAAGAACAAATGCAAAGTTTTGAACATTATCCTAGGGAGTATCCTTATCTTTGTGTAAGACATGCTGATTTTGTTTATTTAAATTGTGTATTTCTTTTCCCTATCATTCATTCTTTTCTAATGAAACTTACATTTTTTTGTATCTGCACGCTATTATAAGAATGTCTTAGAACAAAGTATTTTAGAGAAGTTCTGTGGGGAGAAATGAAAAAAGAAAAAGTCTGTCTGCCATGCATATAACCGTGTTAATGCTAATGCATAATAAACACCCATAAACTAAAGTCAGACAAGTGGCATCTTTTGTGCTACTCTTGCAAGTGTGTTAACCCAGAGAATGTGTAACCTCAGCCACGTAAGTGGAAACTTCCAGATGAGGTACTTGAGGCACAACCAAGTTCTCTGACCACAGGCTGGGTTACTCTGCAATCAACAGAGTTTGGCTGGTGGCAATGGAGAGCACTGAGAAAAATGGGTGTTTCAGCCCCATGTACAGCTCTCACTGAAGCACCAGGTCTTCACAAAGATACAGATTTCCAGTATTCTCATCTGTCCAAGGTAACATTTTTCTATATTCACCTAGGTGAAAATATTAATCCATGTATAGTGAAATACCAGCAGCCCCAGTAATGTTGTTATTCATGACACTTCGTGTCATGCTGTAAAAAACTTGTTTTCTTACGGAACCATAATGTGTTGAATTTGGGAAACTTTTTTGGTAAACCTTTAATACATTTGGACGTTGGTCAACGTAATTTAAAAAAACCCAAACCTTAAATATTCTGATTGCGTATTCAAGAACAATCACTGGTAAAATGTTTTGAACACTCTTTTTCACGCAGCAATATATTGGTGACACATATTAATGTGTATTGTCTTTCATGGTACTGGCTCGTATTGTGAATGCATACTGCCTGATCATGCTACATGATGCCAATAATAATTCCTCTTTTTCCTTGCAGCTGATTTCACCCCTCTACTTCAAAATAACCTCTGCTTTCTGCACTGATATTTGCTCTGCTAGGGGAATACAGGTGCCACAAGTGATTTCACAAGGTCCCTGTTATGGACTCACTATTTTCAAACATTTTCTAAGAAGTGCAAAATAACCTGAGTTTCCATTGACTTTAGTGACATTTCAGTACTATTAGCACCTTGGAAAATTGGCCTTTATATTCCTTGGCACCAATCTCTATAAATTCTCTCATGTACTTTCAAGTAAGATTGCATAAACCTTCAGAACTAAGTCTCCTATTACTGTCCAAGTTAATTTTTTTCCCGCTTTTTAGCTCCCAATATTCTTTCCTTATTTTCATAAATAAAAACAAACCAAAAAACCCCCCCTGAAATACAGTTGATGTATGGAATTGCTCTTTGAGTCTTTGACTGGCATGATATGACAAGGTCAGGGATGTTTATAAATATTCTGGGTGGATGTCCAGCACATTCAAGTCTAATGGAGAATGTGTCTCACCCCTCTATTCATTCTTTTCTAGATTATTCCAAGAACTTGCAGACACAGAGTCTAATGTGTATCTGGAGAGGCAATATACTTGGACAAATACATTCACAGGTGAATAATATTTTTTAAACACAATAAAAAACTTTAACAATTTCTTAAATGGCTCACTAGATCGGGATTGCTATTACAGAACAGGAGACAGTACTGCATCCTGCAGACAATTGACAAAATGGACTAGCGGTTTTCATCCTTAATTTGATTCTTTTTCCTCAGTGGCACAGAGATGCACGGTCTTTCTAACGTTGTTTATCTTATTTTGGCATAACAGATTTAATCATGACTATATCCATTTTCCACAAAGTGTCTTGTGTCTTGAATCATAGAATGTTTAAATCTTTTACAGGTGTAGGATAACGGTGCAGCCGTACTACTGGAAAGCTTTGGATTTCTGTGCATTGTGGAAGAATGTACCTTTTCCCAAATCTCAGAAATGTTTACGAAGCTTTAGAAAGCACTGTGTCTTTTATCTGGCAGTTAGATTTCTATCACTTCTTGCTATTGTTAGGGTTCTTTTTATTACTTACTTTATTATATATTGTACTGGGGGACCTGCTTCGCCATTTAACTTTTTTTACTGTTTTGTTCGGCATGAATTTGATGCTGCAGGAGGAATGAAGATGTGCAAACCCAGTTATTAATCATGCTCGAATTTTTCCCACCTGTGGCTGTTTAAACACTTATTTTCCTTCTATTACCCTTATATGAAATAAAATTGTATCTTTCTTTTTTATGCCTGAGAGTTTTGACTTGCTAAAAATGAAGGCTGCTGCTTGCTCCCCTTTGCAGAAGTGATGTCACAGAAAGAGCAGAACATTCCTAAGTTTTTCTCTTAGCCCGAATTATGCTCATGCCTGCTGAGGAATTTAGGCGGAGGACTCCTCCAAGGTGTGTTACCTGCTTTTTCTTCTAGCAGGAGTGACTCAGAATTCTCTTGTGAGTGGCTATTGCAACAACAGTGGAGCACAAAGAGAAATTAATAAAGTAAATAGGAAAGACAGTAAATATAGACCAGACCATCCTCATTTACTGTTAGAAATAAGAGAGGAACAGTATTAAGGTACATAGATGAGACAAACCAGCACTTATCCGTGGTGAAATCTATAAAATGTCTTCGATTGCTCAAGGGATCTTTAGCTATAGCATTATTTTCTCTATCTTATGGATGACTTGACCAACTTCACTATGAATTTTTCATGATTTTCCTGACCCAGCAGCTCTTGCCTGTGGAGAGAGTAATACAGTATTGATTTAGGTGTTAGGTTTCTGCTTTTTTTGCCATAACAGGATTTTTGTAGCCTAGAAACCTCAATCCCTGATTACTCATTAGAGACTTGAACAACTTTTCTTAGATCTGGAATGTAAAAGAAGAATCACTTGGTTACTTTTGTCATAGGTAGCCTTTGTAGTGGAATTTCAGCTCATCTTGGTAATGAGTGTTGTTATTAAGCTTTCCTGAATTGAATGGGCATTACCAGGCCTTCAGATTGCAAAAATACTGTTGCCTGTTAACAATTAGTGTGTTTGCAGCAGAATTACACTGGTGAATGTGATTATTTAGCAGCATACTGCAAACCAGTGGAATAAGTAGGGGTCGGTCCTCCTGCATTCATCCTGGCATTGATGTCTTGGTGACTTATTTTCTGTGCCTCTTGGGCATATTAGAAAATTGAAAAGAGGCCATGATGTTGCTATTTCTCATTTAAACTGTTGTGGTTTTTTTTAAAATAAAAAATCCATATCTTACATCCTCTGAAAACTTACTCTCAGCATTGCCATGGAAACAAGATTTTTAAAAGGGACTTAACTGAAATTTAGCAGCAGTTTTTATTTCTTTGTGATTCATACTTCATAAAAATGCAAATGTCACACTAATACATGTTTTACCTTAATATTTCATACTACCATTTTGTCTTAATTGGTCTAATGTTTTGCTTAATTAAATTTTGAGCTTCTTTGAATGATTTTAAAACTGTGCTGTGGACCTATCAAGCTTTAAATTTTGACTATGTGACATATAATTTAAGACACTGTCATAGAGGAAAATCAATCATTTCAACCTGTAGTCACAGGCACAACAAAAGATTTAAAAGATTTAAAAAGCCTTTTGTCCTGACTGGAAATTTCTTGGCCTCTATAATCTTCATTTCTAGTGAAGTATCACAGCAAATAGCTTTTAATCATTTTTATTCCTTTGTTTTTCAGTCTATTCCCTCTAACTGTGAGAAGTTGTTTAGAGGATAAATTACTGCTGTGCTAAATAAAGCTTTTATTCATAGTTCTCTTAAGACGAGTGTTTTGTTTATGCAAAGCTACTGTGTGTGCATTGGTTTACATACATACATGCATCAACATGTGTAAATAAACTACCTTAATTTAACATTGTATTTGTGTGTAAACATGCAGCAGCTGATAATGTTAGTTCAAACATGAAAAGGTACCTGGCATTCTCTTCTGAGTGCCTGTTTGGTCAAGCCTCACAGAACATACAACATTTTGCCTTTTAAAAATGAAAGTTAATATGATTAGAGCAGGGATCCTGGAGATCAAGACTGAAATAATAGAATTATGGAGTCATTTAGGTTGGAAAAGACCTTTAATATCATCAAGTCCAACCATTAACCCAGCACTGCCAGGCCTACCACTAAACCATCCCTGTGAGCACCACATCTACACCTCTTTTAAATACCTCCAGGGATGGTGTCTCACCACTTTCCCTGGGTAGCCAGTTCCAGGGTTTGACAATCCTTTCAGGGAAGAAATTTTCTTTCTGATATCCAGTCTGAACCTCCAGTGGTGCAATCTGAGTGTTCTATCACTTGTTATGGGGAAAAGAGACTGACCCCCACCTGGCTACAACCTCCCTCCATGGAACTGTAGACAGCGATAAGGTCTCCCCTGAACATTCTTTTCTCCAGGCTGAGCCCCACCCCACGTCCCTCAGCTTCTCCTCATCAGACTTTTGCTCCAGACCCTTTCTCAGCTTCATTTCCCTTCCCTGGACTCACTCCAGCCCCTCAATGTCTGTCTTGTCATGAGGGGCCCAGAACTGGCCACAGCACCCACCAGTGCCTCACCAGTGCCCAGCACAGGGGGACAATCATTGTGGTCCTGCTGCCACACTATTGCTGGTACAAGCCAGGTGCCACTGGCCTCCTTGGCCACCTGAGCACGGCTGGCTCAAGTTCAGCTGCTGTCACCAACACCCTGAGGGCTGCTTCCCCCGGGCACTTTCCAGCCATTCTGCCCCCAGCCTGTAGCGCTGCCGGGTGTCATTGTGATCCAAGTGCAGGATCTGGCACTTTGTCTCATTGAACCTCACACAACTGGCCTCATCCCATCAATCCAGCCTGTCCAGATGCCTCTGCAGAGCCTTCCTGCCCTCCAGCAGATCAACACTCCTGCCTGACTTGGTGTCCCCTGTGAACTGACTGAGGGTGCACCCAATCCCCTTGTCCCAATCGTCAATGAAGAGATGAAACAAAACCATCCCAACACTGACTCTTGAGGGAAACCACTTAATTGGATGTAATCCCATTCACCACCACCCTCTGGGCTTTCAACTGGGACATCCAGTTAAAGCCAGTGTGTTTTTCACCACAGTTCTCTCATCTGTGAAGCCACTGTACCTTGTGACATTAGAAAAAAAAGTGAGTGGTGTTCACCATGTACACTACTGGCCTCACTCAGAAATTGTTATTGCTCACAGCTCGAGCAGCATGGATCGTAGATCCCTCAGTGCTGTACTGTAAATGAACTGTATTTCCTCCTTTTATTGCATTTTTAGGAATGTTTTCAACAGGTACACTGAGCAGGAGATTCATGGGAAGTTATGCTTTACTGTAGGATAAACAGTGTAGTTGCAGAGAAAATACAGAAACATAGGAAGCCTGAAAAACAGTTGTTAAATATTTACACCTTTTATCCTAAGATTTGCTTTGTACATGCTCAAGACTTGTAGGCATATGTATTGCCCACACTTTGCAAGCACCTTTTTCTGATTAAAGGCATCATGGATGCACGTCAAGTGTAGAAAAGAGTCTCAAGCTATATTTGAAGCTCAATTGTATACAAACTCTCGCTGAATTAAACAATACTAAGTATTTATAATTAATTTCTGGGTAAGAAGTAAGTTATCTCATCAGACAATGGTTGCATGTATTTGACCACACAGTAAAATCAGTAGAAAATTACTTGTAGTGCTAAGAGGAAGTGAAAAATAAGTATTTTTATCACTGAAATTGTCAATTATTTAAATACATTAACCTATTAGATAAATGTATCATCATTGCCTATACTACCAATGCATTTAAAAGCCTAGAATCATGTTGGTCAGGTTCCCAGGGCTGCCCACTCAAATTTAGCTGAGTGTGTATAAAAGCTTTCTTTTGTAAACATAGCGAGTTCTGCAGCTTGAGCAGTGTGTTTGCCCATTTTTGCATGCTCAACTTCCGTGTGGCCTTCTGAAGAATGATGCTTGACATTCTGGACAGGTGGTACTTAACAGGAGAAAAGACAAAATTCTTCAAAATATCGTGATATTGAGGGGCATGCAGACACACACATGTACTCAGAGAAACAGTAGTGGAGAGTCAAACGAATGCATTTGAAAAGTAATTCCATCTGACTTTTATACTGAAACAAACAAACACAATTGTTCAACAATGTCTTTCTCCACAGACTCTGTTGCCAGTGTATTAATAATCCCACCTAATTGACACTATCTCTATTTATATTATGTGCACTGTACTATTTGCAATCTTCAGTTTTTCCTTTTTTAAGTAACTGTTGTTTCTGCCTTTCTCTAAAGATGAGCAATATCTGTTTCAAGTTAATGAGATTCCTATTTTACTTAAACAAGATGCATATTCGCTATCTTTCTGTTGTTTTAAAATATAATTGCTATGAATGTGTTCAACAGTTTGACTTGGTTTCTTCAAATTGAGTGAATTAATTAAAAATTGGTGTTTGCCCATAAAAGAGTGAATGAGCACACTCAGTGCTTGATGTCAGAAATCAGACTGTAAATGAACATAATTATGTTTCACCTTCCTATTTAGTCATTTGTGTGGGCATAAGCATTTAGTTGTTTGCAATATTATTTCTTAAACAGTTTCATTTACACTTTTTTTTTTTTTAAGAAGAGAGGGAGGGTAAAAGAAAAGTTAATGACTGCATAATGATTTCTTTCTGTAAGGCTGAGCATCACTTCTAATATTCAATTTGCAGAACATCAGGGTAGAAAATAATTCTCTGACAGTTTTTTGCTATCTGTATTTTATTTAGAAAGAAATTCTCACCACAGAAAGTGAGAGATCATTTTGGCTCCAGGTGCCAGGGTGTTATTCCTACACACATTCATGGTATGGTGTAAGCACCATGATATGCGAAGGTGTTCTCTGTCTGCATTGTACAATATACTTCTTTAAAGCAACAGAAACTGATGATGGCTACCATTTTGTTTAAAATAATCCATATTATAGAGTCAAAACAGCATGGCTTTTGTCCTTAAATTTACATATCCAACACAATAGTCTTTCTCTTTTGACTGCTTACTGAATGGAAAATGAAATGCAGTTCAACCAGCACATTGCTTGTTATAATTTGCTTTTTGTGGGATTGTTTTTCTTGTCCCTAGAGAAACCCAGCATTATATTCATGATTTGGATAGGCTTATTTAACAGTAAGCAGTTGCTTTGTCTCCATGAAGGATTCCATAACCCAACAGCTCAATCAGATAGGAGAATAATTTGGCATTTCTATACAGGAACATTGTCTTGCTACTGAATCAAAAAACCCCTGTGATTATTATGTGTTTTTTGATATACATCAAATAAAAAAGTCCTAAATGTGGAGAAGAATGTTATATCAGTTCATTCTAAGCCGAAACAAATTAAATAGGATGATGAACAAAAAGATGTGCAACTGAAGATTTCGATTTTAAAAGGTTAAAATTGGAGAAAGGAGGGAATGTAGGACATAATGAGAACTTAGTGGTCAGTGGTTGAATATCCCTCTGCCATCCTGCCTGCTGCATCACATATACAGAAATAATGCAACGCTGGACAGGAAGAGAGTTTCTATTGTAGACAGTTGAATTCCCTGCTTTTACAAATACCTAAATTTGGCCAGCTATCCTTTAAAATGAAGTATTCCTTTAGCAAACCTGTTTGAGATGTTAGTCCTCTGAAAGATTGAGGCCCTCTAATTTCTTAACTAAAACGAAATTTTGTTAAGAACGATACTAATTTTTTATTTGGGCAATATTATTCTTAAGAGCAACTGAAAATTCTTTCTCCCTACTGTTTCTTCCTGTTATAACTTATGGAGAGCACTCAAATCCATTTCCATCTGAAAGTGAGGGATATTTGTGAGGGAGTACCCACATAGTCACACGAGTTTGCCAGTTCACGTTTGTGTGCCTGCATTTACTGGCTCACTTAAAACACCAGGTGCAAATTTTCAGTTTCTTTTAGACCACTGGAATTCTAGCTCGAGGTTGAAATAACAGTGTCAGGACTGCACAAAGAATTCTCTGTGCCAAACATGCTCTTTGATCGATACATTAATTCTCTACTTCCATTAATATCAACTGTAATCTCAAAATCACAAGATATAAATAAGAAAATAATGAGCATAAATTGTGGCCTCTTATTTTCCTTGGATAGCCCCTGAGCAGTAAAGCACTGGAAGAAATAGATCTGTAAGGCTGGTTACCACAGAAGTGTTGTTTCAGCTTTGAGGTTATTACTCAGCAGGAATTTTATCAAATACGGGAAATCTGTGGAATGTTTTTCCTTCTCATAATACTGTTTCAATTAACAACACAGATGCATTTTAAGCATTAACAATTATTCTTAATCTTCTACTAAAATTCCTGAAAGTCTCCCTTTTACACTATCATGCAATGATTCACTAGAATAATTTTGTTCCTGCAGAAAGGTGACCTCAGAAACTCATAAAAGGTTGAGCGTGGTAATTTTATAACGACTACCAGAATTTTCCATTTACTGGTTAACAGCTTGTCATGGATTAATAAGTAGAATATTGATAGTTAAAAAGAAATATGATAGGAGATGCATGAATAGTAAATATAAACAGTCCAGTGCTTGTTTAGCTGCCATGTTAGACAATGAAAAGTTATTTTTTTAATGACATGAGACACCAATCACAAAATGTAAGATACCACAGCCTGAAAACTGGTATTTCTGTCCATCATGAAGGCTGTATGACCTCAAGATCTTTAGTTCTAAAGATAATTTGAAGAGTTTTAGAAGCTAGTTACCTTGTTAATATCTGTACTGCTGCCCAAGGATACAATTTAATATGAAATTTGTATATATGGTGTGCTTGGGAAAGGGTGTATCCAAAATGTTCTAAAGGAAAAAAACTTGACTGCCCAAAATTGTTGGCTAAATTTTACCTGCGTTCTAGTAATAAAGAAAATTTAAAATTTTGGTATAAATGTAGCTGTTATTTACGTGACCTTCAAGGCTTTTATAGAAATATAATAACCAAAGATGCAAACCTCAGAGCCAAACAGACCTATAACAAAATAGATTCAAAACTAGGGAGAAAACTCCAGTTTGTGCAGCAGCAGATCTGTAATAATAGAGCTTGATAATAGCATTTGATAATGTTAATCATAACTTGATAATAACAGATAGTATCTGATATCATGAAATGTTACATATTTCTAGTATCATTCATCCTTTTTCCTTCAAGACTGAAATTCGGTTTCTTAATGATAGTGTTCAGTGATGTAGTGATGATTATTTAGCCATATTTTGCCAGGTTTATTTTTTTTAGTTGTAGAGATCAGAAATTCCACAATTTGCACTGCAAGAGAAAGTATTACTTTAGCTAGAACTTCAGTGGTGAAAAGTAGGTGTTCTGCAATAATGAGTTGTACTGGGATGATTTGAAATCTACGTTCTTGCTTATTTTAAATAATTCCTTTGATGTAATATTTATTGAACGATTTAACTCTGAAATAAATTTCTTTTGCAATGTTAATGGTGGGAATTCCCTCCAATTCACAGGATCTTGATAATTTTAGCCCATAGAAATTGGTCAGATCTCATTTTGTCATATGAAAAGTGTGCGAGGTGCTCTGTCATGGTTATAGACTTTCCATTTAGAAGAAAGAAATTTTTCAGGAACACACAAATAGGTTTTATTGCAGGCTATCATTTCTTCAGGAAGCAGTTCCTTAGAATTTTGGAATAGGTGGATTTTAAACATAAAGAACTTAATCATGGACTAATGGCACTGAACGCCTTTCACAGGGACACAGGACTGTGTTACAAAAAAAGCAAATTAACCCTCTTATTGGGAAAATATGTGAATCAATTCCATCCTCTTAAAAAGGCTGACTTTAATTTTTCCTGGCTTAAATCAGCTGAAAGTGGAAAAATGAAGATCTGTTTTTTGTAGAACCATTTGCAGAATCTTTGCTTAAATCCAGAAGTTTATGCTAGTTGGATATGATGCTATTAATGGCAGTTAATAAATATATTTTTGAAAATGTCAGGGTATTTTTTTTCTAAAAAAACCCTCACAACTGTCAGGGAAGTACCAGAAAATATGAAAAAGCAACCTCTGTAAATAGAGTAATAAAGTGAGTGTAAGAGAATTACCTTGGTAAGCATCCTGGAAAGCCTTATGAAATAATGGGACAAAGTCTAAGGAGACAGTGAGGAAACAGGGACCAGTAGCAGTGATTTATGCACTTCCTACATGTGAACATGTGCCACTGAGTTCCTGCTAGAGTAATTAGCAGCAAAAGCAGTAACACCAACAATAACTAAACAGCAAGAAAATGCAACAACACACTCTACTAGGTGGCTTCCTAATATTAATTATATCTTCAAATTTTTATATAGGCATAAAGCAATGTATGTGATGTAGTACATAGAAATTTCAAAGTGAAAAAGGAAAAAAAATATGATTTCTATTGGGTAAAATGTAAAAGTTAATATAATTTGTGGGACGTAGAATGAAAAATCACTGAATATACACAAACAAAAAATAATTACAACCAAGATGAAACTGCTCATTAAAGAACTGCCAGGTTTGGTGATAAGTCTAATTTTATTTGACAATTTTATAAATGATCTGGGGGAGGAATAGACCTTGAATTACATTCTTAGATTGTACTAAATTGGAAAGTGTTGTATATTAATGAGGACAATAATACTTCAAAGGTACTGGAAGGTTTTAGAAATGTGAATATAAGGTAATAACATTATTTCAGTTTGGGTAGAAAATGAGAGTATAAAAAGAAGAAGCCCTTAAAAGAAAATTAAACCATAAAGAAAATGTTGACCATATTTTTAAAAACTGAAAAATAGAGACTTTAGAAACAAACAGCAAGTGATGCTTTTGCTGAACTAAAGCTATTGGTGATTTAAAAGAGAGGGTTTTATTACTTTTCAAGATTGCATTCCTTTTGAAAGTCTTCTTGCAATGTAAAAATATTTACTTAGATAACTCTTATTGTCTTTCATGATGCAAATTACAAATATATATATGTGTGTGTGACATTACAGAGTGATTTTTTCTCCAAATTTCAGGGGTTGTTTATATCTGCGGAAATATATTCCCAGACGTGATACTATCCTGACTTTCATTCTGTAGAGATTTGTACCTTGATTAATTTTACAATGAATAAGTCTACTCCAGGTAAATAATACAAAGTTATGAAGTATGTATGCCTTTGTAGGATTGTCTGCAGACTACTGTCTGCAAAAACAGGCCGATAATTTGTCTGCATATATATTAGTGCAGAGTTTTAAGTATTAATGCCTTCATGCATGAACTTTTCCAATCTTTCTTTTAGAAAGTTTAAAAAGAGTGGGCAGACTATGGCATGACATTGCAGAATCCTATAACACCCTTGTAATAAGAAATAAAGCAAATTTTATTATTATATGAGCTGATTTATAAAGCTTGCATTTCAGTCCTTTGTTGCATAAGTAATAATTTAAGAAATCATTATAAATTAAAAAAATTTAAAGAAACTTAGCTAAAGGATTAAATAATACCAAATTGCATACTGCATTCAATTTGTTCAATTAAAATAGAGTATCACATTCTGCTTTTATTAAAGGGACACATATATTATTGGTTTACTTCTTTTATCTTTCTGAACATTTACTTCTCTAAAAACATTATCTTACTAAAAATTATTCTCTGAAATCTGTTTCTCATTTTCTTGTTATATTTTGCTGCTCCTAAGTTCTTATGTGCCACTTCCCAACAGTGTAACATATTTTAACCCAGCTCACATATTGCAGTGATGTTCTGAAATCTCAAGAATTTTGCTCAGTGTTCCTGATCCTGCAAAAAATTAGGGATGTGTGTGGCTCAAGGACGAGAGATTCTTAGTTAACGTAATAGGTGGTGCACCAGGTAACCTCAGTCAAGCTCTAAAGACACAATTTTGGATGCCAGTCATTACTGTCTGCATCCTGGTAGACTTCTTGCTCTATTTTCCCACCTCATGCCCGTGGAGACTTTTCAGTCTGTTCTCCATCTGTCCGTCCCTCTGCCTCATGTAAACACAGATGTGGGTCCCTTGTTTTATGAAGGGACACTGTGGAAAATGCATTGTCAATCTGCAATAATTATATTATATTCACTAAACCATTTCATAGAATCATTGAATTCTAAGGATTACAACGGACCTTAAAGATCATCTAGTCCCAACTCCCCTGCCATGGGCAGGGACACCTTCCACTAGACCAGGGTGCTCCATCCAACCTGGCCTTGAACATTGCCAGGGATGAGGCATCTACAGCTTCTCTGGGCAGCCTTTGCCAGGGCCTCACCACCCTCACAGTGAAGAATTTCTTCCTAGTATCTAACCTAAATTCCCCCTCTTTCAACTTGTACCCCTTACTCCTTCTTCTATCACTACAGTTCCTGACAAAGAGCCCCTCTCTGGCTTCCCTTTAGTTCCCCTTCAATCACAGCAACCATTGGAGAAACATGTGTCATTCTTGTGCCAGGTCTGTCTTTATCTGTGGGTAAAAATATGATGTCAGTCCTGTTTTCTCTTGTTGATTTCGGAGCATTCTACGTTTCCTTTTATTTGCATTAGAAAGAATGTCAGACCAAGAATTCAGCAGTTTCCTCAGTAGAGCAGAGCTTCATCTGCTTCTTGGTGTCTTCAGAAGTGGTTTTCTCATAATTGGATCGTACCAGTGAAACAATGTGACCATGGGAATCGTGGCTATTAAAGGCAAGGATTAGGCTAGATTATATTTATCCCATAGGGAACTTCAGCAGCACAATCGAAGTAAGGTATGACAGTGTGAACTGTAAGATTTAGTGGTTAATCACATGAAACTGTCATAAAGAGGAATCCATTAATTGCAAAACACAAAGTGTGAGCAATGGTCGAGTGTATGAGCTGATCAGCTGTGGCTGTGAGGCATCAATAGAGTGTATTTATGAAAATAATCTGGAATGTACATTAGGTGAATGTAACATTGGTATCACCAAAGGCATCAGTAGGACCTACAGTCTCCAGTGCATGAAGTGTTAAAAGGAATTGAGCAAAGAGCCAGTAGAGAAAAAGCTCGTTACAATTACTTATAAGTGCAAAACCTATCTTACAAGAAATGACCGATACTTTCTTTACCTAATATCCATAAATTGTGAAGAAATTGTCCCAGTTGTTGCTTTAGTTGCTAATTATCTTCATCAACAGAATATTCTCTATTTCTTGTGTGTATTTGTTGAGTTTCAGCTTCTAACCATTGGGTATCATTATGCCTTTTTCTGTTAGAGAAAATAGCTGTTTATAACTGTCTGGAATTTTCTATTAAACTTCAGTCGCATCATCCATTTGGTTTAATAAAAATAAAATTGCCTAAATCTCTTTTTAATTCCTTCTTTCCTTGTTTGATTAGTAAAGGAAGATGGATAGCTGGCTGCTCATACTGTGCTGTCAAAATTGCAGAAAAATTCCAATCTCTATGCAAGAATTGTGGCTGTATAGCTACACTTCTGACTTTTGAAAATAGAGATGCATGTTTGCTTTCGTGCAGTTGGGCATCTTTACTGAGTCCTTAAATTTTGGGCAGACAGCACATGGTGCCTTTATAACTTTATAAAAAATTATTATGGTCTCAAAGTTTTGGATCATATTTATATTACATGACCTAAACTTTAAGGGAAGATGTTAAAATATAATTATATTCTCATTTGCATATTAAGCGTGTTTACAGATATCTATATTGTTTTTCCCACCAAATGGCACTAAAGTTAGCATGGCTTAGTGTATTGGGATTTTAGAATTGCAGGACTATTCATTCCAAAGCAGTTTTGTGTGAATTCTCTTATATTCTAGCTCATGCCAGTAAATCAGTAGATTATTCTTTAATTAGTAATGCCAGAAGGACTGCTGATGGAGATGTTATACTCTGAAGGTGCAGATAAACTCGAGATTCTGATCTCTGGTGAACATTAAAGCTTCTGGGACCCTTTTCAGAGATAAAAGTATTGACTAAATATATTGATTAGATTGCGTTTTGGTTTTTGTTTCTCATCTCATGGTTTCCTACTGTTAGATAATGTAGGTTTCATTTGCTGAGCTCATACATTAGTAGTGGTGCACTGCTACCGTTGGAAAGTTAGGCTCAAAATACGTGTCAGTCAAAGAGACTTTTTAATAAAACAGCTTAATTTTGTGAGGCTTAATTAGATTCCTGTGTTTTACATTACAGAGTTATATCCTACAGCACTTTATCCAGGACCATGGAAGATGAAATCCCCTTCCAACCATGTTTGGAATACTTTCCTAGTTGTCTGTCTGTCTTGTCTGAGTATTTGTCCACAATGTTACCCTCCAAATTAATTTCACAGGAAGAACACTTTCCATTTGAAAGTCCCTTTAATTCTGCCCCAACATGTTATGGAAACCTTACACATACGAAATGTAAAATTATAGAAGCTTTGGTTCTAAAAAGATGGGGAAAAAAGGAAATGCATTATAATAATGCAACTCTCCAGAAAAACAAGATTCTCATTTTGTATTATGTGGTTTAACTCCAAGTACATGTCTGCCTGTAAATATGTAGGAGCTGAGAACTGCATCTTTACCAATAATTAGTGTGTGGGACAAATAAGGAAAGTGCAGAAAATTTACTCTTCACAAAAAGTTTTATTTTATGTCTTTAAATTTCTCAGCAACAATTTCTTTTAAAATTTTGGTACACTGTGATGATTTTCACAGAATGTTCTCAGGTGGTAGCAAAACTCGTGGAAAATTTCCCATGGAAAAGAATCCCACCCAAATTCCAGGTTTTTGCCACCACCAGAGACTGGTCTCCAGGGTTGCTATACTTAGATTAGTGAGAAAGTTAAAATATTTTAAATTCACATTAAAAAATTGTGAATTAAGATACTCAATATAAAAATTCCTGGCAGAGCAAGAGCTATTTCTGTTTGTTTGTGCATACCAGTCACAGAAATATTAACTGCACAAAGGTAGCTTGGATTATGGGCCCAGTCTATGTATTCCAGGCAGCTGGTGTGGTTTCTCTTCAATGTAAACAGGCACACATAGGGAAGTAGAGTCTTCCTTTATCACTCCACTAAGTGCATCCAACACTGAAACTGAAAACGTTTCCTTTATTTAGCAGAAATAGCAACTCACATGTTCTTTTTAGGCCAGCATCTGTTAGAAGAAACCAAATAATACTGTCATGGTCATGAAGCCAATGCTAGGCTATCTATCATTCACAGGACAGGAAATCCCATAATTTGGGACTTCAGGATGGTTTCACCCCCACCCCAACCCTGATTTTATCCTATTTCCACGGTCATCTGGTTCCAAAGATAACTTTAAACAAACACCAAAGAAGAAGGTGAGCAATATTTATATTGCATATCTATGTCTTTCCTGTGCTGGGCAGGAAGTCTTATGGATACATGGATTAACCTCCTCTCTAAATGTGTAGGTGATCGGGTTTATGCAGCCTTGGATGATAGAAAACTTTAAATTATTGAAACTTCCATCCTTCTGCATACACCAAAATAAAGAGCGGTGGAAACATTTAAAAACCTCAGCATATCCAGAAAGAAAACGGATCCTTTAGCTGAATATTGAGTTGACTTGACTGCCCCTTTGAGGAGGGTGGCTCTAAGGGGGCATTACAACATGGCAAAGGACAGCTGAGGGTCACGGCTCAGGGAAGGTACCTCCCACACTGGACATAGAAAACTGAAGAACATAAGTGGTTATGCCTTACTTGGTCTTGTACGACACATGAAATTAATTTCTTTATAATCATTGCAAGAAAAGCTTTTAAACTTTGGGTTGTGATTGGAAAATATGTACAGTTCAGTAAAATGGGCCAACACAATGGGTTACTTCTAAGGATGCTGGCTTGTTTGTAACTTGAATAACTTCTTTTCCCCCCCAGTCTGGCTGTTCTGACTTCATCAGACAGAATAATGCAGAAGTTACTGAGCAGAATTTCTGAACTGAGGACAAGCAGACCCACCCTGAAACCTGACAGAATAGGCTCAAAATTAGTGGTCCTAACAGATGCTTTTCTCAGTTTGCTTGAAACATCAAAAAAGACTTGAAACATCAAAAAATCTTTAAATTTCTTTAAGTAGTATTTGGCTGACAACATGGTCTGACGAATGAAGATCGTATATACTTGCTATGTTTACTTCGTTAAAGGAACAGGGAAGGAAAACATTCCTCCAATTAACTATTTATAAGATTCCCTGGAAATGACAAACTATTATCTTTGGATATGGAGGATGTCCATGAGACTTGCCAGGTAGAACTAACATGCCTGTGGGGTTTCTTTTGAGGTCAGACTCTGGAAAGCTGTGCTCCTGGAGAGACTTGTGCATATACATCACGTACTTTGAGTATTCCCACTGAAGTCAATATAGAGGTGTCCCGGTGCCAGAGGACAACAGGATAATAAGAGTTTGCATAGTTTGCAGAGATAATTAAATATCTAAACCTGTGATTCAATTCTTATATAAGAACTTAATACATGTAAGAAAAGAAATAAGGAGGCTGGAACGTAGCATAGTTGTATAGTTCATAGTTGCTTACTCATAGTTCTTTTACCATTCTAAAAATCTTTTGTTCTTCTTTAGCATTTCCTGTTTAAATAATTCTTTTTGTTTGCTCTTTTCTGTTTGCAGTATAATCCATTTCATTTTCACTTTTCTTCCCTCAAGCACTTGTGAGCTCTCTTCTACCTTTTTCCTGTTTGACCTGGTCTAACAACTGTGTCCTAGCCTATTTCCTAGCTAAGTGAGGCTCAAGGGTATTTGAATTCAATTTGGGGCCATCTCTACTCCGACAGCAATGTTGCTCAAGTAATACCATTAGGTCGCTAAGATACTGTATGAGGCAACAGAACATGGCTAATAAATTGTATTTCTTTTCTGGACAAAGTAACTGTGCATTGTTGTAATTGATGTTCAAGGAAAGTACTCTGTTATTTATACATTCCAAGCACTGTGTCATGTTCTGCAAAATGCTCATTTGACTGTTCTTTTTCAAAATTGATCCCCCATAATAGAAGAAGCTTTTTTTTTTCTCTCCATGATTCATTTAAAATTGACACATCTTGTGAATGCTGAAGCACTAGGGAGGGTATTTTTTCCCCATCTCTGTTCTTACCAGACATCTTCTGCTTGTCTCTGAAGACGAAAAATTCCCCACAGTAAACTGTAAAAGCAGTATGATTCTTTTTGTTTAACAAAAGAGAGTTAGTGTTAGAATGCTTTTAAGGTTTTGCTTATGGTTAAGAGGTAGATGGATGCGTTAACTTTGCCCTTTTTGTAAAACAATTCTGAAGTGAAACAGTTGTGTGAAATCAAATAGATACTGAACTATAAATTCAACAACAAAGTCTGTACAGTTGTAAAACAAGAACATTTTGTGAGTTTTATGGTTCAAAAAGAAATGGTAGGTGCAGTATAATCTTGGTTTGGCAGGGCTTTTGTCCCTGTCACTAATAATATTATCATTAACAAATGATACCATGAACAAATGGTATCATTAACAAAATGTGTGTATAGATGAGATCATGTTATAGCTGATACAATATTTCTTTGAAAGCTTATCCAGAGAGTGGTTTAATGGTTCACAGTCAAAGCTGTGAAAAAAAGTATTGGGTGGGGCTCTGTGGAATTCTATTCCTCATTAGACTTAGATGATGGAATTAAATTTCTATGTGTTGACAACATTCTGGGACAGAATTTTAAGACAAAAAATTGGAATGCAAAATGATCTTTCACTTGGAGAGAGGAAAAAGCATTCTGGACTGTATAAGCAGAAGCGTAGCCTAGAACACGTGTGGAGTAATTTTTTAGCTCTTCACAGCCTGAGTAAGGACAAACTGCATCCTGCTTTGCATAATTCACTTCCAGGAAACTGTGGGCTGGATGGAGGCAACTGAAAGAAGAGCAAAAATGATGATCAGAAATGTCGTAGGTGATCTGCAATGAAAAATGAAAGCACTTCAGCTTATTAGGAAGGAATATTGAGATAGAACGTAACAATTCTGAGTATGTGTGGTCTCTTGTGATTTGGGCAGTAAGTAACAAACTTGAGCTGTTGTAGCACATTGGGAGTGCTGAAGGAGAATTCAGAATAGGTATTAGGTAGAGGCATTTTGCTGTAAAGGCAGAGAATCCCTGGAATGACATTCCTAGGAAAGTTACAGTGCCCGTCATTAGATATCTACAACATAGATTAGACAGGAAGCTGTCCAGAGTGCCCAATTATTTTGTGTGGGAGTGGGATGAAGGAAATGACATCTGAGGCCATTTGCCTTAGAACTATGCCTATTTCCTTGGTAAATCAAACTTTAATTCATGTACATTTGTACTAGCCGGAAAACAGCAGAATCCAGATTTATATTTTGATTACCTCCTTTACCTTCTCATTACCTGGGGGAAATTAAATAGTTTGCATTAGAATTGGCTTGCATATAGAACAGTGTAAAATATTCACAATGAAGTATGTACAAAAAGGATAGTGCAACCATACTTGCATTCAAATTAGCATCCTTTCACACGCTTCTTTTGATAAATGATAATAATGGGGATTAGTTTATAAACCTTAATTCACAGGTGGAAACCTGATTTACCCAAGTAGTTGAATTAAACAACTTGCTTTTGGGATAAGTAATAAGTTCCAGGATTAGGATAGTTTGGAAGGAGTGCTGCTAAACTGTGTAAATGATGCTTAGCAATGAGTGTCAGCTCACGCTCAACTAAGTGTGCCCATTGTCAGTGTAAGTCTTGTTGAAAGGGATGAGTGTGCTTTACTGGATAAAGGCCAGGTTATGCTTCATCCTGGTTGGACTCCGTTCTATTTGGTCAAAAGCTTCATTTGTTACTTTCTAGGTCTGAAAATCATGATGTATAATCAGCTTTGAGACAATCAAAGCATAGTTATATCTTGAAAATAATGGTACTAGCCATGTGAGCCCAAAAGTTGGGAATAAGGGAATTGTATGCTCAGATTCCTTCTTTACCCTCTTTCCAAGGCTACCCAAAACTTTACTCCAGTTTCACTAACTAGTAAAAGAAGACAGTAGTACATACGGCATTCTGTAAGTACTGCAGACATGCATGTAAAATAGTACATGCATCATAATATTGCTATTAATATTTGTTAAGTACATTTTTGTACTTATTATTTATTTTGCACAAACACCTCCAATTTGGAACTGTTAGTGCTGCTTCTCTCTGATTAGATTTGAGATAAAAGCTGTAATGATGTAAAATGCCTAAATTCTGGTGGGCTTTTTAGTAAAATTAACAACTTCATGGAAGTTGGCTGCATATAACATAAAAGGAACAGAATAGCCTATAAAATCCTTATGACTGTGGGCATCTAAATTAAGGCCGTTGGCAGAAAGATGAAGTTGGAGTACATACATGTATATCTATTGATTTAAATGGGTCTTACTGCCAAGGCATTACAAATGAGACTGTCAGTGTTGCAGCAGAGTAAATCAGCAGTATCAGGCAGAGGAAGGAGACTGGGACAAAATTATTTATGGATAAATCTCTAAGAGCTAATTTAACTCAGTTTTCTTTCAGTGTTAAATAAGGAGAAAGTGCAACCTGTAATTGTGAGTAAACATGATATATTACTTTTTAACTGTCACTAAAAATGAATCAAATTTGGGGAACACTTTTCTTGGGTAAATATGTTGCTATTACATAGATTTTTTTTTTTTAATTGTCTTCTAGGGGGCTTCTTTGCCAAAAGTATGAGTTCCGTTTAAAGTATTCTGTAAAAAATGTTTGTCCAAGTCAGAGTGACATCTGTGTCTTTACCTTCAGTTTCTTATGCCTATTTCTTTTTCTTTCTCTCTGTTTGCTGGACTCATCTACAATCAGTCCTTCTAGATTCAAACACCTCTTTTCCTTTCTCTCTTTCTCTTTGATTTTGGATCATTTTAATTCTCTCTCTCGTTTGCTCTTTTCCCACTCCTCCAGGTTATATATATATATTACATTGCTTTCTATTTAAGGGAAAAGGAAAAAAAGAAAAAAGAGAAAAATTCTGAAACAAATCTACTAGCCTTGAAATAATTTTCAGAAAAATGCAGCTGTTATGTTTTTAACCATACAATAATACACACACTTTCATTATGGTAAATTCGCAGGGCTGTACTTGAACTATTTTTGTGAACTGGGTTTTTATCTTTAGGGTTTTTTTTCCCTTTAAAAATGGGATTTTGCTCTCAGTTGATGAGATTGGAAGTATTAAACTACAGTTGTCCTTGATTCCTTTTGCTGCTTCTTCATAGTCCAAATTGCCCTTCATGCAGAGCTGAGCTTTTAATATGTACTCTAGATGCTGAGTAAATGCTTTGCCTGACTGTCCCTGGCTTACTCACTCAGCCACTCTGAGTCACCTTCAAAACATCAAGATTATGTGTGTATACACGGTAATAAATAACCACCTGCACTGAGGTAATGCAAATTGAATTTGTTGAAATATGGCCTATTATATTAAAATTTATGTTTCTATTATAATTTTTATTGTATGAAACAAATTCGTCCTGTGTAAAATTACTGAGAAATAAGAACTGTATCCATATATAGGAAGGTTTATCTTTTCTTGGGAACTATTTAGTAGTAGATTCTTACCCCACACATATCTACTGCATCCTCTTAAAATCACAGAGCTGGATTTTGTCATTCTTAAAACAGGTCAAGTAACTTAATCCTGATGCACTCTTCGTATGTATCCTAAACAGAGATAAGTAGAGAGTCGTTTTCTTTTTATACTTTAGCCAGTTCTTTCTTAAATATTGTGAACAGATACAAAATACATCTGAAACATAATAATTCAAGGGATTTCAAGACAAAACCCAGCTGTAGGGTCATTCTAGTTTGGAATCAGTAGGAATGGTCACATGGTGAGAATGAGGGTGAGATGTGGTGAGAACAGAAGGACTTTTTAATACACAGTTTTGAAGCTGACAAAACTCTGGTGCTTTTACTGGACTGAAACAAGTTAATGACCTGTATAACAAATAGTTATTTTCCTGAATGGGAAAAATAAACATTAAAGAAGAAAATTTGAAATCAATTGATAAGTATGCAGGCCTTATTTCATGCTAATTCAGCTTTATTGAATTCATATCACCATCCATAAAAGCTGCCTCTGCTGTTCAAAGTAACACCCAGTATATCTCAATTAGCAATGTGTTAACCTTTCATCCAAGCTGGCTAGCAGAGTGAAACTAAATAGATTAACTATCAAAAGAAGGAAATAAAATCTAAGAACAAAAAGAGAAGTTAAAAATATTTTTGTTTTGATGGTAACTTAAAAAATGCCAGTAGAATGGACAAAATAACATTAAACCATGAGTATTCCTAAGTTTGAGAGAGTATATATTTCTTTTTTAAATGTTGAAACTAGTCATGAATATTGGAAGAATTTAAAATATGTTTGGAGTAACAATCGGCCATACCTGTTGCTAATCACTGAAAGGAATTAGAACCTATGACCTCAGCCTTCATTCCTATAGCTGTGGCAATGTTTTTAGGCATAGTTAAAATTCAAATTAAAACCACATTTGATTAGTTTATAAAAGGCATCCCTCAGGTAACACAGTTTATAAAAGTGAGGGCTAAAGATAATGGTCACTAGTATTTTTGTCTTTTAATTGTGATATTTAATCTTTTGGGATGGCACGCTAGCTCTCTGTATTTGAACTCTTTTTTTCTTTTCTTCTGTATTTTGTGAGTTAATCAGTTCAATACTGAGACATTCTTCTTAATTAATTGATCTTGGCTTGATTTAAATGTAAGAAACTGTGTGGCATTATTATTTTAATCACATGTAAAAGCACAACAAGGAAGACAATCCTTAAGGTTTGAACAATATATGCAACAGATGCTTATTGTAGTGTATTTAAACCTGAATTTCTTTTAAAATGTAGCCTAATAGCTATACTGAGTATTGTAGAAGTTTCTGAACTACCTCGAGGGTGGGTGATATTTCAGAGTTATTGTCTCTATTGACACCTTCATTCTTGAATCCCAAATTTCGTTTCAGGCTTTTTCTGCTGCAGTCTGAATATGACATTAACATTTTTTTTCTCCTTTACTCACTAATAGAAATTGTGACTATCATGAATGGAGGGACCATATGCTGCTTTGAAAAGGCAGCAGGGACCATGGAGGCAGTTTATAAATGATCTGAGTAAGAAATGAACAGAGACCAATTAAGCTAGTTAGGAGGCCGAAGGTTTTGGAAAGCGAGGATACTAAATTTGGTTCCCTTCAAAAAAGATAAAAGATAGAATTAAAAATTAGTGCAATTATTTTCTGTCTTTTTGCCTAATAATTCCTTTGTCACTTGCCACAACATAGCATGGTTTCCTGACTGTTTTAATGTGGGACAAGGATTTTAACAACTGGAAGTTGTTGCCTGTGAGTGAAATTACCAGGATGGGACTAGGGGCCACTCTCAATATGGCTTTTGTCACTGAGGAAAGTCTGTGCACTAAATAATGCATGCACAATTACCACATTAATCAGGCTGGTCAAAACAGGTGATCCAGTGAATATCTTTGTGCCCACTGCCATTTAATGCTATTCACCCATGTATCCATTATACCTATTCATTTACCACCACAGGTGTGCTCAGTGCTTTGCAGATAACATGGAGATGACGGTTCCTTTCTTAGAGAATTTAAATTCAAAGTATCCAGAATACAGATTGGATGGTAATAAAGTCCAGGAAAATCTGAGTGTGCTTTTTTTTTAACCACACTTTAGTTAATTTTTTGATCTTTATTTAGCTTTGGAGAGATATTTTGGGAATATGTTTTATGCTTTTTTTTGAGTCTCTGGAAAGTATCCAATTAGTGAGAAAAGAGGACATAGCCAAGGAAGGGTCTCCAGATGTAAAGGGTGGAATGAAAAAGTGCCGCAGAAGAGAGCAAAGGGACAATTCTAAATACCAAAAGCCTTCAGATGAAGTCACAAATGGCTTATTATAGTTCCATTTCTTTTGTAAATGCCAAAAAGAAATAGTAAATTCAGTGTTAATTATATATAGAGACAAGAATGGGAAAGATATAGTGCTGACTTAAATGCAAAGGGGAAAACAGTGTTTACGGATGGGAAGACATTTATTTTGAAATAAGGAAAACTCCAGGAAAGAAGAAAAAAAAAAGGAAGATTCTCCCAGGGGACATCTAAATTCTGTTACAAAATCTCAGAGGTTCACACATAGCAAATATGCTTAAAAAGAAAGAAAATTTTGATTCCACAGACAGCTGCCTCAAACTTCACGCTGCAGTGCATGAAGGTGTGTGAATTGGGGTCATTATTTAGTTTACTGCTTTGTGGTTGCAGTCATGAAAATAATCCATTATTCTGTTTTCCTCTCTTGTAAAACTGGTTTTTCCCCCTTGCACAGAAGAAATGTGAAATGTGACCAAACTGCTGTAAATGGCCACAGTGGCTGGGGCTGACCAACACTTCTATTGTTTCCTTCTGCTTTCCCACGTGTCTGCCTTGATCTTAATGCTTAAAACTCCTTCAACCAGCATCATTTCTTCCCTCTGATTTTGGACACCATCTAGGAAAAAAACCAGCACCTGATCAAGGCCTGTAACTCCCAAACATGAGGGTAATACCAGCAGTACACAACAGTAGCAAAATAATGTGAAGAATGTAGATTTCTGCTTTGCCCGGATAAATGAGACAACATAACATGGTGTATCTGAAGTGTGCTGCATATCTGAGGATCTCAAAACACTTCACAGATTATAGTGATTCATTGTAATTGCATCATGATATTGCCATTATGTTGCAGTCATGTTATCATTTCCGTAATAAACATTTATCTTAGGAATGCTCGTGTGCACCACATAATTAGTTCTGGAATAAAGAGTGCTAAACATGAGGTGTGATTCATTAGGAGAATGATAGAATTTGATTTTTAAATTCTAACAATTTATTTTAGCTGTTACTTGTTGAAAGTGAAAACAAACTGAAGTTTTGTTAATTGCAAAACTGATACAAAACAAGCTTAATTAATGATTGAAAGCTAATACGTATTTAAATATTAGCACAATTAGTTATTGTTGAGCTTTTCATTTCATGTCACTGTAAAATTTAATTACCAGGTTTGCTCTATTTATGATTTCAAGTAGAACAGTTTGATCTAGAATCTTAAATAAGAAAACCCTTTATTCATCAAGATATAACCACGGATAACAATTTCACCCAATATGTTCTTGCCTGAATCTGACTGTATCACTCCAAAAGAAGTTTTGCTATAAAGTATTAATAAAAATAATTTTTAAAAAATCTATTCTGCTATTGAGATGCCAACCATACAAAAGGAGGCAGAAAATCTTCATTTAAAAAAAAATCACTTTAGCTTAAAAGCAAAATATACTCTGTTGCAAGCTAATCACTTAATTATTCTATTCTGCACAACTTTTGCCTTCTGAGGTTTGTCTGCATAAGCCAGTGATATAACTCTAACTTAATTAGCTTGGTTAGTAGAAGAACTATGGTCATATTAGCTCCAAATATGTTTATACAGCACTGAGTTATGTGTGAGAACAGTACCCAGAGCTTCTGAGACTTGGGGTGTTCACTTCTTGTAAGTATGATACATAAACCCAAACCAAACAAGCAAACAAAATCCACAAATCCCTATGAGAAGTAAATGAAAACTATTTGGCTTTCTTTGTTCCCAGCCCCTGACAACTTCAGAAAAGACCATGTAATGTGATCCTTGTGATGTGGCACAAGCATGTAGTTTAAAAACTTTTGTTTTGAGACAAAGGAATTAGTAATTCTCAAACATTTATCCTATAAGAGTAGTAGGAGTAGTAGAATCCACTTTCAGCGCCAAATTTCCAGGTTTACCATGTCAACTTTCAAGCAGCCTGTGGTGCCAGGGATATCCTAACAGTGGACTGGGATATTTGCCTGTGTAAGAACAGGAATTCATTAGAAATAGGCTATAGGTGGCCCATGATATCTGCAGAACCATGGCCAGACTTCAAATACACCAAAGGACAGGCCTACATCACTGAGCCAAAAGTAATAATTTTGGGAGGAGCTACTGAAATTCACAGTCTTAGAAACTCACCACCAGGACAGTGGTTCCTACTTTCCCAGCACTGAGAAAATGTGCTCTTGCTGTTCTCTGTAGCAGGTGAAAGGTGGATTTGCATCTGTTCAGGCTTGAGTCAACAGGGACCTCAGGCACCTCCTTTCTGGTTGAATGTTTAGCAGGGATTATATGAGAAATTGTTGACATTACTTCCTTAACGTTTCATTACAGTTCAAAATTAAGGCCCCTGTAACAAAGGCCTGATGCTCTCTCTGGATCCTGTAAAAGAGTCCATGTGGAGATTTTAGGTACTGTTCCACCTGGTTTCTGATCCCACAGTACTTGGAATAGAGCTGGTTATCCAAATGCTTGGGCAAAACAGTCCTGGGATTTTATACCTTGAGAATATTCAGGTGCCTACAGAACTTTCAGCCAAAGAGGAGAGTTTACCAAGTTTCAGCAGCTTGTATTTCCTCTGACTTGAATTTTGGATTTAAATGTGGGCTTAGTCACCAAAGTCTGCCTAAGTGCTTTGTCTATGTTTCTGGGAATATGAACCTAAACCACTTTTGTTATAAACCAGCTTGAATGAGCATGTTTTTACAGAAGTGTGTTGGTGATTCTCCAAAAGGCCAAAAACTTTTTAAAATAACACAGTGTATCCAGTTTATTTTTGCAGCTTAGGTCTACTTATTTAGACCCAAATTCTTTTCAGACATATACCCAGGACAAGGAGCAATCCCAATATTACCTCAATACTATTGAAGGAATGCTTCCCCTAAAATAAAAAAGGAAGCAAAATCTGTAGAATTTCTTAATGTTTCAGACCCAACTACATAAATTTATATTAATCCAGTAGAACAACTTGTTCTTAACTCACACACTGATTTCTTCTTTGGAAAGTTGAAACTGTTAGATGTGTCATTTTTGTGATCTCAGGTGTTTGAGATCAGTGCAACTGAGTGTAGATTGAACAAATTAATTGACATGCCTTTTCCCCCTGCAGCCTTTGGCAGTCTATTTTTGAATAGTGTGAAAGTTGAAGTATATTTACTCTTTGGTTACCGGTGTAGTGTCCTATTTGGTATATTTTTACTGAACTGCCTGAATTTCATATCAGCCTACAGTTGCTAACTCAATGTAATTACATAATGTTTTCCATCAATAAGAATATTTCAGAGCAAGGGGAGCAGCAAATATTAATATATATATATAGTATCGTGTTATGCTAATTTTTGTGTAATTATCTAAATTTTTCATTATGTAATTTTTTCCCTAGAATATTGTTTTTTCACATTCTAATGTTATGCAGAACAAAATATTTTTGTTAAGATAATTCGATAAGAAAAGAAAATTTAAGGTTAAACCCTAAGTTCAAGGTAAGGTTATTTTGAAGAAGATGTACACTTCTTATTAAAGCGTTTTGTGTGGTTGGATTGTGTACAAATGATGAAATCCCAAGAGAGTTAATTAGACAGAAGATAGGCATAGTACATGCACAGTAGCTAGCATGATAGAGTCTAAGAAATGCTTCAATAAAGGTGCTACAGTTATACATTGTAAAAGATACCTTCAGCTGAATTATTATGTATATGTACTAATATACACACTAATATGTAGCTTATATGCCCATATATATGCTAATTGCTGATATGTATATAGAAAGGAAAGCTATGTAGGTAGCATTTAGATTAGTTTGCACTCAGGAGAAGATTTCTGTAGATAGTGAATCACAACTGAGCTTCATTCCCCTTCTGCCTGATCAAAATATAACTCCTGTAACGAGCACATTTCTCAGTATGCACAGGAAAAATGATAGCTTGTGTTTATGGAGACTTTTAAGGACAGAAAGGATCTACTGGGAATGCAAGGAAGTGACCTAGTTATTTTCAACACCTACAAAAGGCATCAAATAATGGCCAGGTTTTTGCAAAGAGTGTTCTTTTCAAAATTAACACCTATCGGCAATAACATTTTTCTACAATGCTTTTAGTTATTGTAGTTTTTGTCTGTAGGTTTTAAAAGTAGTCAAAATTGGGTACTCTGTGCCTTTATAGGAAAAATAACTATCAGCTCTTTACCAGTTATTATAGGTTAGTCACATTAGAACTGAATAAACATTAGAAATCTGATCAGAAAGTGACCTATCCAAATATTTTTTGTCTGAGTGTAAGTCTACCCTGTATTCAAGTTAAAACTCTACCCACTTTTCTGAAGAGATTAGATCATATATTCTTCAAAGTGATAAATGGCTGTTTACAGTAGGTACCAGCAGGCTTTATTTCTTAAAGTATTTTTTAGCATAAAATGACACATGGTCGTAATGTCAACTATCTACTTTGTTCAAAGCTTTTCAATGCTATTTTCTCTAAATAAATCACTAAAGCATTTAAACTGAAATGACTAGAGGCTACTAGTTTATTTTCATGGTTTTCAAAGGAGTCCTACACTTAGGGCTAAACTTTAATTACTATATAGGTGCTTAAGTACCACAGGAAACTTGGGTTTAGTTCAAAATTATTTTACACTTGTTCCAGGCATAGCTGTTTGTAATTAATCTGCTGATTTGAGGTCTTGGACCTTTATATGATAATTCAGATTGTTTCAGCATATTTTGTTACAGAATGCAACTGCTACCATTCCTAAGTCTTTGCAATTAACTAGAAAATTCTTTTGTTGCTAATGGAGATGATATCTTAGTCCCAGTCTTCAATCCTTGACAGAGAAAAACATTCCCAAAAGCATCTGCACTTAAGTCAGCTGTGCCTCATACACTTTGAAAACAGAGGGACAGACTGTGTGTCTTGCCCAGATGAGTATTCCCATTTCCTGTGGTAAATTATATTTTCTATATCCTTCTTGTCTTATTAACATAGTATCTGCTTTTATGGAGACAGGAGAAAATAAGGGGCAAAGATATGAGAACTCTCTGTTGTGTCAGCCAAAATAGCTAGATTTGATACAAAGGAATGAAAATGCTACAATTCCTATGAAACAATGTCTGATTTTGAATTATTCCAATCTAGAGAAGTGTGGGGTATGTGATAAAAGGTATCTGAATCATCTAGTTGGCAGGGAATAAGATATAATCATCAACGACCGATATGTGTTTCTCAAAACCTGACTGGAGAGTCCAGGGTCAGAATTATATCTTACACCCACCAAATTTCATTATAAAAGAGAATAAAATAATGAAATAATTAGAAAGTGGTTTTGGACTTTATGTCAGACTAGTAAACCTTTTGGCATGTTCAAAAAACAATATTAATATAAATTTTGTAAAGCAGCAGCTATTGTTACTTATTGTACCACAGTAGTCACCCAGGTGATGATCAAATAAAGCTTGGTAGGTTTGAAGTTTGAAATCAAGTGTTACTTCTCCTGTGGATTTCCCTTTTTTTCTCTTTTTTTTTCTTTCTTTTTTTTTTTTTTTTTAATGTTAAGAAGAAAATCCCCTCATGTTCTTTGGGATTGGTGTCTGAATCTGAATATTTTTTCCTGTAAGGAAATTTTTACTGAGATGTGAGTTACTCACTGGAAGTTGTACTCAAATCTTTGAATATAGAACTTACATAATCTTTTTTCTTTATTTGTCTGAATGTCTGAATGTCTGAATGAGTCCAGCAAAGAGCAGCTTTCTTCAGTGGCAGGTAGTTTTTGAGCTTTTAGATCTGCAGTGTTTGACATCATTAACATGATTTGAATGAAAACATAAAACACAGGAAGATCACAGTGGTAAAGAACTGAGCAAGTAATAAATAATGGAAGGGATAGGTGTTCATGTCCATCTAGATGAAAGAACTTTGGCATAGGAAAAAGGACCTTGAAAAAACCCAAGGTTGAACCAAGTTGCTTTATGAATTGTATATATAAGGTCAAGAAAATATAAGGTCTGGCTAAATTAGAAATGCTCTAGAGAAGAGCCATAAGAATGAGTAAAATATTAGAAAACAAAACTTTGATAATGGGATTTTCAGTTCAGTAAATAACAGTATAAGTAGAATGACTGGAAGTTGAAGCTGAGATTATTTATTACTGTTAGGTTAATTAGTGTGGGAATGATTTACCATAGACTGGTTCATTCTACATCAGTGGCAACTGATGGATGTTTTCACCCTAAAATATATACTTTAATTCAAAAGAGAATTAGTACATGCCTTTATTACAAAAAGGTTAGATTAGATCATCACCATGATCCCCTCAGGCCTTTAATCTATAAATTTGTGAAATTCTCAAGTTGCTTTTGTTTCTGTTGCACTGAGCCCCTGCTGTTGGCCACTGCATCTAAATGTATTTCAGTATGGCCACACTAATGTGAATCTATTGAAACATATATCTAGAGCTTGTCTCTATTATAGACTCTGGACTGAATTGTTCTTCTTCCAGTAAAATACACAAAAATGCTTATTTAAGGAAAAAATCCCCACAGATACAAATACTATCACGTACTATCAAGATGAAGTGATCATCCTGGGGATTCTGAGAAGTCATTCACCAAAGTCAGGCTGTGTGCGTGCCTGAGATGAAGTACCTGTATGAATAGAAAGTCTATCCTAGGCAAATGCCAAAAATAAAAATGTGTCATTGTATGAATAAAATGGAAATGAAGCTTTCGGGACTATAAGCTCTCAATCTTGAGAACATAGTAATATTTAATCAGTAGTAAGAAGGCTGTTAGGTTCCTTGTCTTCAGTATTCCTCTCTGGCTTCTTCCACAGGAATGTGTAATATATTTTGCCTAAGATTTTCCAAACATGTTAACTTTGTTAGTTATAGACAACTCTATAACTGCTGGTTGAAGGAAGGCCATTAGAACTCTGTGATTAACAGCACTGCTACCTGTCCCACCCGTGTATCAATGTATTAGAAAAACTTCATTCTCATTCTTGACAAAATGCTGAAAATATTCAGAAGTAAAAAGTTTTCTTTGAATTCATTACTATTATTAGCTCATTACTATTAATAATAATAATTTCTTTAGCTAAGAGCTGCTCCACTGTGATACTGAATATCTGATAATGGTGGTTCATTATTGTTGACACTTACATTCAGCAACACCATATACTCTCTTGAATTTGCAGTTCTTTCAAGAGCAGTGCTGCTGTAGGAGATTCCTCAGTCTTTATTTGTTGTCAGTCAGCCAAGGAATAAATCAGCCTCCTTTGAACAGAACTGGAACTCTCCTTTCTGAAGTCTGTTCAGCTCTTTTACCTGAGTTATGCTTTGCAGTTTTATTCAGCAGAGACTGAAGTGTTGGAGAGTAGTTTTCCATGAAAGGAAACAAAGTCCATCTTACATGGATCTTTTTAGTTGAATGTTCACTTATATACCTTGTTACACACAAACACTTTTATTATATTTAAAAACACTTAGAGGACTTCCTATTACATTGAAGTTTGTAGGGGTTATGCATATCACTATGCAGATGAAGAAATTTAAACAGTTGATTTTGTATTCTTTCGTGCCCTGACTTGTGACTTAATTTGAACCTGTGTGGGAAAGTTGTCGTGAAAATGCACCAGTCCAGACATAAATTCACTCATCAGCGTTTTACCATAATGATTGACGATAATAGACAAGACTAATGCTAATTTACTTGCCCATCACAAGAATTTCTCACCCTAGGCAGTGGGCAATTAGGGCTTTGCAAGGCTGATTTAAGGTTAGTTATTGTGAATTCTTTCGCTTTTCAATGTTCTATGATATTCTTTGTCTTTTTTAAACAACCAATGTTTGCAACAATTGCTGCATTTGAAAATTCCTTTTCTCTGTAGTTGTTTTTGTCTTTTGAATGGAAGATATTGACTTCTGTATTAATGTCCTACTGAACACATTAAGAATATTTTTCAAGACTGTTCAAGTTGCCAGGGAAATATCCATGGAAAATGGATAATTTCTTCTTTTTAACACTCCCCTGAACATAACATTTTTGAAAACCTCTATTTTTGTTTTGTTAGTCATTTGATACAACAGGGTCTGGTGAAGAGAAAACTGTAGAACTTGTTGGCTGATATAGCTGATCTCTTGGTAGTGGCTGCAATGTAAAAGTATTGCTACTATGTTAGCACAAAATCACATTCTGAAAATTTGGACCTGAGTTTATTGCCACGTGATGAAATTGTGATTCATCACAGGCTCACTGGCATGAAAATGATCAAAAATGTTTTCATGCCTCCTTTCTGCAAAGATTTAATTTTCAAACAGTTTTATTTCATAACTAGTGTGAAATATCTGTAGTAGTCGTTGGTGGTGGCTGGACTAAAAATACCAGTTCTGACTGGGGAAATGCACCAGCCAAAGTTGTTTGGATCTTTTGATTAAGTGTCCTCGTTAATCCTGAAACTCGTCTCACTTAAATGTCACAGTCCAAAGTGTAGATCTCCAGTCTAGATTAGGTGTCTAACCACCCTCTGTCCTTCTCACCCCACTCAAGTCACTCTGAAAGGCTTTTCATCCCATTTTAAAACAGTTTCTGAGAGGGAGTAGGGTGATGGATGGCTCTGTAGAAGTGCCTGCCTCTTTGCATTCCTCCAATCCTGGGCTTTTGTTCAGCCTGTGTCCAAGCCTTGCCAGTTCCTCCCATGACATCTGTCACAGATGTTATTTCCTCTCTATACATGCTCCTAAAACTCTTATTCCACACTCTTTCCAACTGAATTTGGGTATCTGGGAGATGAAGGCTGAATTTTAAAACCCACACTGTTGTGTGCACCCATGTTACACGAGTTCATTTGACCAAGAGCCACATTAAACCAAAGCCCAGTGGATCCACTGCTCCATGGAGGTTCCCATATCCTATGTCCTAGGAGAGACCATGTCAGTGTTCTGCCTTCTCTTCTGTCACTGGTTTGTGTTTAATCCCAGTGAGGAGTTAAACTCCTCTTCCCTGAGCCACTTTCGCAATAGGCTGCCCACATCTTAGCCAATAAGAGAAAGCTTTTATTTATAAGCCTGGTGCCAGCGTCTGAACAACTTGGAAGGACTAAAATATCTCCTCAAACCCTCAGATACAAATCGTGCAACAATAAAAAATTCCCCAAAGTATGAAGTTAGTCATTTTGCTATTAAGTGCTATATATGTAAAGGACAGAACACTGACTTTCTGGAAGGACTAACATCTTCTTGACAGATACAATTGGCTGAGTTTGTCTATTCCCTACCTTAATGGATGACACCTGTAAAAAAAGTAAATCTATTTTTAATGGGATAGTCCCTAAATGACCCAATTTCAGGAAGAGTGCACTTTCATGAATATTTATTTAATATGAAAACACTAAAGTAAACAAGAAACTACATGCTATAAATAAAAAGAGCCCAGAGGGTCAAACAGTGATAGACTGTATGATATGAAAGCTAATTTTGTATTGCTTTATGCACTGCGTTAGCAAAACAGATCCCAGTGTGTGGCTGCTGCTCACGGTGGCAGTCAAGAGGTCTTTGTTACCTTTGCACAGGCAGCTTCTGTGCACTGAGGAGGTCTTGAAGCAGATACCATGTTTTAAACATATATTCTTGTATGTTTTCTGTAAAAAAACCCCTCCAATTTTCTTGTGTCCTTCTTTAAAATTCTTAACATTCATTGTCAGTTTGGGTTGCCATTCCAATTTAGAATGTGTTTGTATGGGAGGTGCTTTTGAGAGGGCATGCAGAGACAAGTCCCTGGTTATCCTCAGGATTCTTGTTAGTCAATTTAATTCCATCTAGGTCTTCCTATTTAGTGCAGACTTTTTATTCTGTGGCAAAACAATAGCTGGTGTTCTATCGGGTGTCCTTAGGAGGTGAAACTAATAGCACTGGACAGCATTTGGGGATGTGCAATTATTCTGTTCCTCACGCTTTTAAATGTATTGACAAAATAATTGGCAGAGTGTATCTAGTAATATTCAATTCTTGCCCCCATTCAATGAGTTTTGTAGGCCCACCGTGTCATGTTTATATTTTCTTAGGCTGGACATTTTTGTGTGCAGTTTATTTCTAAATATATTGTATCACGAGGGTCTGAAGGTGAAAAGGACCTCGAAGGAGGCCAGTAAGTGCTGTCATCATACGCACTAGAACTGGATATTTACTCTGTGTGTCCTATGCTTACCCCGGACAGGAAGTGATCTAGGTAATGAGAAGAGCAGCATTGGAGCAGAGTGAAAAATCCCACTTGGATAGTCATCCTGTTCTCAAATTGGACTTCAGAAAAATTTAAAATAAGAATTATTTTGTTCATTCTTATCATAAATATGTATTGTAGCCAGAAAGCCAACATATCTAACCTCTTTATCTTTGCTTGAATTTTAAGCAATTATATTTGAGTGATTTCTTAAAATGTTGTAATTTTTAATGTAAATTCAGCTCTGTTTATATACCTAAGTGCCAATATACCTCATACATGACTGATGTTTAATGTAAAGCTTTATTCATTCAATCACATGCAGTTAATATTTCTCTGTGTTAAGAAGAATAATAAACCTTCATTTATGGAATACTCAGCATTTGAGGCTGGGCAACATGTGATATGACTTCTTTTTTTTTTTTTTTAAGCAGCACCAAATCATCCCTCTTTTGGATTTAAAAAATACCAGTTTGAATGACAACATTTATAGGAAGTGTGTGAGAACTGCTTTCCTACACAGAGACAAGCTATAGCCAAACCATCTGGTTCCAGTGAGACAGTAACTTGTGAACCCACTGAATTCTTGTAGGCTCTCTGTAGCTGACTGTCCTGTGAGACTTTCCTTGCAGTAAACAAGATATTGCCAATTAGGGTATCACCGGTAACCTACTGCATGCAAGTTAAAGATCTCCTCAGTATTTGTGGGAAGCCACTCTCCACAGAGTCTGGCTGGAGCCACTCGTGGGAGATTGGTTTTCTCCTTGTTGAGGACCAGTTCCTAGTCCAAGTTATTTTAGTAACCACATAAAGCAGCAAATCTTGTCATTTTTGTCTTACCTTGAGGATAGAGAATGTTTTACACACTGTTGTTCTCCACATTTTTAAAATTGCAGGAGGTACAGGAAGAAGACACATTTTAAGAGCTGGAGAAAATGCTTTATAGTGGGAGATTTAAATAGCTCAATCTGTTTATCTTATCAAAAGAAGATTGATAGGTAACATGATTACAGTGTGCAAGTAAATTCACAGGAAGAAAACACGGGGTATTAAAAAGCTTTTTTTATTCAAGCACAGAACCCTGGTAGGAACTAATGGTGGAATCTGAAACCAGATAAAACAAGTTGGAGTGAGGTGCAAATTCTTACTGGTCAGAATCATTATCTGCTGGAGCAAACTCTGAAATTGAGGCTCCATGTCCTGTGGTACCCGTGAAAAGGGACTCTATGCCCTGGCTAAAACCATGTCATTGTACTAAACAAGAGGGTGAATGGCACATTTAAGGACCTATGAGCTGCAGGAAGCTATCTTAAACATTTTATGAATATTTCTGTCCTTCCCCTTTATTAAAACTATGAAATGCCAAAATTCTCTTCTGTTGGAGACATATTGAGCCCAAATGCTGAGTATGTAAAAAACACTTACGCACATGCTAAACCTTAATGGATTCCAAGATGCTCAAAACACACACCAAAAAAAAAAAAAAGAAAGAAAAGGAATTAGGAAATTTATTATTTGCCAGGACTTTAAATATAATTTTTGCATGACATTTTACAGCTAGGATTCTCATGCTGACGTTCACTGCTACTCTGTTCACCTCTTCCAGCTCTCTTTCAGCTGGGCATTTGCAGAGAGCCTTGTTTCTTTGTTTTCCCCTAGCAACATGCATTAAAAGAAAAGACAAAATACTCTTTGTCTTCACTGAAGTCAAAGGCAAAACTCCAACAAGCTGTGACAGGGCTAAGATTTCACCTTAATATTTACCTAATACTTCTGTCTTGGTATGCACAATGCTTGTAGTTCTCACAAAGATTTTAAGATTTTCTAGGTTTGCAGATCGAAGGCCTTGGACTGCACAGTTGTGAATGAAAGGAAGGGTAGATTATGAGATTATCTCCATGAATACAAGATGGATTGCTATGAAAAATATTATGGGATTTTGTTTTGCAGTATGAGAGATTATACTTATTGTCATTTTATTGTTATAAGGTCAAGGTAGCACATTAAAATGTAGGACCACATAGGAATAAACTTCATGTTGGAGCATTTGCTATGTCTCATGCACGTTATGAATATTTTTATTTTAAAAAATCAACAAAATAAGAGAATTACTCTTTCTTATTTTACCAGTACACAACTTTTTCCTAGACGACTGCCAGTTTTTTCATTTTCAAGTCCCTTTCCTCCATCCTTTCTGTCGTACATGCTAATCTCCCTTTTTATAACACCGTCTCCGAGTGATTCATTTGTGACAGTCACAGAAGCATGCACTCCAACACCCACACACAGGTAAATCTGCTGCGGTGATATATTTTAATTACAGATTTAGTCAGAAGTAATTAAGGTTTTATGTCACAGGGATAGCGGAGAGTTTTAAAAATTCATGTGGTTTCAGTCTTTGTGAGCGCGCAGTTTGTGACACAATGGCTTGCAAAACAGGAATGATCCCTTAGTGCTGTTAGATTAATTAATAGAAAGAGAATAAACTTAATGGAGCTAGAAAAGTGCAAAAAATTGTGTTTTTTCCACTGTATATCACACAGATGGAATGGTCGTCCTGGGATTGCGGCGGGGGACAGTAATTGCATTTTAATTACAGTGCTGATGGCTTCTGCTTCCTACCAGATGGAAGGCCCTTTTAAAATAGAGGCACAATAGCAAGCCTCTGCTTATTTTCTCTTCTGATGCTGGCTAACATATAGTGACACAAGACAAAAGCTATTATGGTATGGTTTGATCAGAAAGACTTTATTCAGTGCTATAATACTTCATAGTAGGAAGAAAATCCACTCTTTGCCAATATTAAAAAGGCTTTTCTTCTGTCTAGAAACTAAAATGGAAATATGCAGGGAACTACCTACTACTTTTATTAGTAACAATCATAGTTAATCACGTTGTTGCTAGGTTGATAATATTTATAGAAGGAAAGAGAGATAACTGAGACTTCCTTTGTTAAGAATGCTTAGCAAAGATGGTTCTGAGGGTGGCACTATGCAGAACAAGGTGCAAGTTAGATTGAAGTTAAAAGATGCAAAGATTACTCTTGTGATGTCCTTTATTTTACAGATATTATTTGGAGTTAGCAAACATGAAAGTGCTGATTATTGAGAAACTGATGTTGCAAAGAAGGGTCAGACCTGTAAATAGTGTGAAAATTACATTCAAAGCCATTAAATTACATTAAGAAGCATACCTTTGTAGATGCACATACAGTATTCATAAGTGAATAAATGAATTATATTTAATAATATTTCACCTTTTTGTCATAGTTTAACTGCTTCATATATTAGTTTACTTCAGCAAGATGCCCTTCCACTGTCATTGCATCTTTGAGACAATAGCCTCGGTTATGTTTTTATTGTAAAGATATATTTCAGAATCTTTTATCTGTGCTTTGAGTCTTAAAGAAGTGCAGGTACCAATAAATAAATTTGCTTCATAGTTAATGTATAACCGATTTATTAAGCAACTGCTTTGTACCGAGGTTCACTCTCTGTAATTTTTATGGAAGAAATGCAGCGGTTACCACACTAGAATGGTGCTATTACTTAATACTTGCAATAATTAATAAAAATTAGCACATTGTAGCTCAGAAAGATGTGACTTTTAGTGCTGTGCTGCCAGCAACTCAGCTGCCTCTCAGGCAGTTTCCAATTAACCCACTGGAGCCATCTCTGTGTTGTCAAGTATGTGCTCAAAAAGACTGAGCAGGTGGCCCAAGGTTCATCCTTGGAGATTGGGAAGATGGAGGAAACTGGGGAGACCTTGGAAGGGTCCAGACAAAGGATTCATGTTGTCCATTCTCTGACTCTCTGGAATTTGAATACTGGTAATAGTGGAGTGTCTTCGGTTGGATTATTCTTCATTAAAATATATTTGCATAAGTGTTTATGCAAACAGTATTTTTGCAGGCCATTAACACACCCGTAAATTTCTTTCATAACAAATTTAAGTCTAATTTTTTACTGCTACAGTCCAAAAGGTCACTTTGATTATTATGTTAAAGGTTGAAAAAAATGAATTAAAAAAACCAAACAAGTGAAAACCCAAGTGAAATATTTAGTGCTTTCCTCACTTTGGTTCTCCTGAGATTGTAATCCATTAGTATTTTGTTATCAGTGAAAGTGGGAGGGCCTTCAAACCCACTGAAAGAAGGTCTAAGAATTCCAAGTGATCTTGACAGAACTGCAGGAATGATTGAGTAACAAGAAGACCAAAGTGTTACTTTTAGGAAGGAAAAATAAACCTTGAGTACAAAATATAAAGTCACTGATTAGGGAGTTGCACTATCTGAAAGGAGGAGGGCGATAGAGAAATAAAAACTGAATTTGAATTATCGCAATTGAATGGCAAAACAGGAGATATTTTTCTCTGATATGTAATTAGGAGTGGTGTGTTTAAGACATGAGATAATTATTATAATTACCCTCAGGCTGGTGATGTTGAAATGGATAACATCTCTCGCTTTACGATTTACTTCCAGAAAGATGCAGGTAACTTGATGAAATTTTGGAGGAGGGCAGTCTAAAGATACAGTAAACAATGGTTCTTCATATCTTCGTGTCATAGAATTTTACCCACAGAAAAAGATTTAAATTAGATTGTAAAGAGCTTTTCTAAGTACAGAGATAGTGAATGGAACAGACTGTCTGGGTTGTGAAGCCTCTTTCATTAGAGATTTAGATAAAAATATTCTCATAGTAAGGGATGTGTGATCAAGATGAAATCACAGGGATGTGAATGATAAATATCTGAGTAGTTTTGGTCTTTGTCAGTGTTTATCATCATTTTCTCTTATAATCCTGCAATTACCTCTCATGGTTCCTTTCAGCTCTTCTTTCCTTGTGGTTCGTGGATATTTGGTCTTGTGGTCTTCCTCTAATTACCTCTGTATTTCTTAACTTCTGTAAAAATGTAGATCAACAACAGCAAAAGCAAGTTTCATGTGGGACGAAACCCATTCTTAGTATCAGATATGAAATTTTCAAGTACTGAAAATTAGGTTTTCATTGAGAGTTTTTGCAAGTGTTATGAAGTGTGAGTTTGATATTGGAGCAGCCTCAAATGTCTATGCAAAACTTTTTGCACTTCACATTCAATTCAGAAAAGAACTCCTTTGTTGAAGTCTAGAGAAAAACTGCAGAAGTAATAAAGAGATGGCAAATAATTACCTAAGGCCATGGTGCAGCAAGAGAAAATGCCTGCTGAAAGGTATAAATAGGTGTGCTGACATCAAATTTAGTGAATCATTTGGTTAAATGCTCCCCTGGGTAAGAATTGATTAAATAATACCTAAGATTGGGAAAGGTACATGGTGATGCCCTGTAAATATTTAAAAGTAAGGGAGAGTATTTTGAGACAGTATGGGAAACTATTAAAAACTAATGGAGGGAAATAAAATACTACCTTTGTGCAATTTCAGGAAGTTAAAATATCCAATTACACTTGAGGATGAAGATTTGATCATGAGATCAATACACTTTAGAATAGTTTTCCAAGACTAGTGGTGCATAAAAACATAGAGGTCATAGTACGAGGTCAGAAAAATGTCTGTCTATAACAAGCTCTTGTGGCACCAGCAGATGCTTGAATTAGAAAATAAAAGTAGGTGAGACTGAATGGTATCTACATGAATTAACATTTAAAAATCAGAAACAAACATTAGTAGAACGTAACACTAATATTGTAAAAACAATGCAGCACTAATTACTGGAATAGGGAACATGAGTTGTTTTTTCCTTCTCCAATTTCAAAGCGTCAGTCTTAGGAAATGTGATTTTGTCATGATGAAAAATCATCCAAATTATCTGGAGTGGCTAAGAACTTCCCAGCATCAAGTATTCCCTCTTTATTTAAAGAGGTTTTTCCAGGTATATTAGTTCAGGGATAAGAATTATAAAAATTCTCTCACTCTTATGCATAGTCTAGAGAGGATGAAGATGGCTTTAAACCTGCAAGAATTAATATACAATTCTTTTTGTGAAATTTGCTATTGGCCATCACAGCACTTGTAAGCACTTCATACATTAAATGTCTGGTGGTTTCAGTACTTCTGGGCTGGAATAATTACCATTATCTGGCCTCTAATTTTCAAAATGTAAAGTGATAATTCCTATTATTCTAAGGTAGGGTGCTCTCGCACAAGAAATATTTACATCCCAAAGGACTGTGGCAACATTAGCAGAGGTACTGGACATTTGTATAAAATATCTATTTTAATTGTTCTATTGTGTTTCAAATAAGAAATAACAGAAGATTCATCTATCTAGCATGGTAATAGGTGCTATAGAAATAAGTAAAAAGAAACAAATATTTGACATGTGTATATCCATATTTAGGCAAATTGATGATTTCTGGCACTGTTATAAAATTCTACATTGCAGGAAAAGTTTGCCAGCAAGGAACAGAAGGAGTATTGACTTTTTACTATAATGACATTTCTGTCAAATTAATTATAAACTTGGGAAATATTAATCTAATTGAAATAATACTGCTAAAAGGAAAATCAGTTAGTTTTTTTTTTCTCCCTGACAGTTCAATGGTTCACAGAACTTGAAGGACACAAAATACAAGAGTATTAGAGAAAATAATTGCTAGTATTATAATAATTTGGATGAATATTATTGAAAAGTATTAAAATGTCTATTCATGTCTATTAAATGTCTGTTCATGTCTATTAAAACCAGCTGACAACAATGGAAGAAATTTGTCTCTTAATAAAGAATAATAAATAAAGAATTAAATAAAATAATAAAGAAAATAATGAGCAAAGCAGTAATAAAGAAATATTTATATGATCCTTATTAATTTATTATCAAAACACATATTGATCAGCAATCTATCACACTGTAACTTTGTCATGACAAAATAAAAATGGCAATAACCAAATTAAAATGGAATTCACCTGCCTATCATGTGTGTTTTTGCCAAACGAAAGAAAGAGTGTTCTAAAATAGATTATGTCCTTTAAATTAAAAAATAAATTGAAAAACGGAAGAATTCCATTGGTATTGCGCTACAGGAATGATAGACATTCTTTGCCAGGTTAGTTAAGGCTGGACATAGGTGCATAAACTCAGCTCATGCTCAGCTGGACTGGGCTAGATCCAGGCTGAAAGCCAAAACCTGAGGGAAAGCTGGGGAGTTAGTGGGTGCTCAGATTTATTGAGAACAGGATTTAAGCGTAGAATGGCATAAATGAGCACTTCTATTAAAGCACAATAGACACACAGGAATTGGAAGACTTTGACAAAAAGTCGGTGACAACACCTTGTTTGTACCTTTAGTGAAGGCAATGACCTGCAAACTCTGAGCTGGGTTCTTGATGCTGTTTTCTTTGCAGGTGCAGAAATCAAATTTGGTGCATCTGAGAAGTGTAACAATGAGAGCTCTTGAACCAAAAAGGTTCCCTTGAGTATTTGTGGCATCTTCTGGTTTGCATGGAACAGTGACTTAGCAGTTCCGTGGAAGTAGCTAAAGCAGTCTTTGTCACCTTATTTTGTACTGGTTGTTTAAACGATGGCCTCATAGGCACTGGGAAAGGATGTCGTTTAGACTAAGTTTAATAAGTGGTTGATTCTTGAATCAGGTGTTTTACTTATTCACCACGCTTGGATCGTTAAAAGGGTTGTTAACTGTTATATGGCATAATATAAACATATATAACTGAATTGTTATCTGAGGGACATGGCGTGATCTCTTCTTTTACCTAATGCCGTGCACAATTTACTGAAGGTTTCTTGGGGGATAGACTGAAATCTTTCCCTGCACCATGAGAAAACCACAGAGCTCCTCAGTGACTGTCACTGCATATTCATTTCCATCCAAGCCATGCATATGTTAGGTTACACTTCTGCGAGAGGACTGCCTTGTGCGCTGCAGTGCTCCGTGTCAGTCCCCGCTTTGCTCCTCTTGGTGTGTCTTCCTTATTGGACACTCCCAAGGAAAAGAAAGGGGCAGGGGAAGGAAGCCTCTGGGAAGCCACAGTGCCTCAGGGTCAGCACAACAGGGCTTCCAGACCTGGATCCTTCTGCATCAGGGCGCCTTTGGATCCTTGAAAAGGGACATGGATTTCATTTTAAACAGATGCTGGATGTGGTAAGCATTAACAATTGATACTTTTCTCAACAAGTGGTCTGAAAATGGTTTGAAGTGTAATGTCTTAATGTGCAAACAATCCTGACAGGTCCTGTCTTTTGCTCAAGGCTGCTTTGGGCCTAACAAACTGGTTGGCTGACCCTTAATTAGAATTTATATTTGTATGCTGCAATTGTATCAGATTCAGGGAGGGTTGAGGTACCTAGAACCTGACTCATTTCTTTGCAGGTTCTGTATCTCACCATGTGAAAAAAATGATGCCACTAGTGAAAACAGCATGAAGCTTGTTTTCTGTTAGATTTACAAGATGGAAAATAACTCGTGCTGCTTTAGTATTAACAACTTTCTCTTGAGCGACAGGTAGTATTCACAGGCAAAAATTGCTTTTTCTGCCTTTGAAGAGATGGGTAATACTAAAGCAATTTAGGTCTGGTTGTTAACTAGAGAATAAAATTAACCCCACTTTAAATTCTTTGCCATATTCCAGAATTGAATGTTGGAAGCAGAGCTCTTTTGCAGCAGTGGCATGCTGTGACTGAGATCTGCACTCATCCTTCACCACAAGTATTGTTAATCTGGGCTTTCTAAAAATATAAATGGGCTTGATTATCTGTCCCTGTTCAGACTTAGCCTTCTGCAGGCTTTGCTAGATTGCAGCTCTTGCTCTGGAAGGGCTTTGTCTGTGTAAAGATGCAAAGTGGTTTGGAATAGTATGATTTTAAAGGCTATTAATACCTCTGGATGACGCATTTTAGAGAGCAATTGTGGTGGCAGTATTAATTCCACACTTACACCCAACACTTGGTTGTTTGGTATCAAATTTGGTTACCAGCTTGGTTTTCTCATTGTCTGCACAAAACGTATGGCTGTGCTATGACTACATGTTGTTTGCTTTTATTGTCTTCATCACATAGTTAAGATAGTGTAAGAGTTACTCAGAAATGTCTCTCTTTTCTAGAAATGTATTTATTTAAGTATTCATTTGCAAGTTCTCCATATGTTGATCCATCACTGAAGCAGGCAGCCCTTGTGTAAATGCAGCCGACATGAATAATACTGTAAATATATAAAAGACATTTATCAGAGAGTAGGTAAATGAACCCTGCATAATAAGAAAATGATAAACTACTTTGTATTAATTGCTAAAAGCAGTGATTCTATTTGACAGAGCACTGAACTGAAACTTAGGAGGTCATATTCACTGGCCAGAGCAAATTTGCTTATCAACTTGCTTCATTTTCCACATCCACATAATGGAAAAAATGTTATTGACTTGCTTTTTAAGGCAGTTTCAAGATTTAATATGGAATCATGCCATATATGAGATATGTATTGTTTATAATCTACTGAACAGAGAAATACAAAACCAAATTGATACTTTGTGTCTAGAAACTATTTGGAGTAAGGATTGGCAAGCCTTCAGAAGAGTGAATTCCAGATTTATGGCCCTTAAAAAGCACTGATAAAATGTGGTGTGTCTAAGCTGAGAAATCAACACCAACAGGGACTACACAGGAATGATGTCCATGATAAGACAAAGACAGAGAGCTGGAGCTCTCTACCTGAGTTGCTTTTGATTTATTCTTCGGTCCACACAAGAAGTGTTCCATTATATAAATCACATTTAACTTCCTTACAGCTTCTGGAAGTTTTAACTGTTGATTATATTTTGATCTACATATGGTGAAGAGTTACAATAAGCATGTTTGTATTGCAAAGAGAGGGGTTATGTTGCTCCTTTGAGAAACAGAATAGTCTATTCTGCACAGATTTAGTTCCAAACCCAGGTATTTCCTGTTCCTTACCACTCATCCTGATGTCCCAGCCCATTCCCTCAGGCTGGTTGTTTAGCCATCTTCCACAGCGCATCTCAACGGGTTTGATGAACACAGACAAAATGGAAATTATGGTTATGGAAGGCCGTGTAAGTTTTCTTTCCTGCCCAAAACAGCTTCATTATGCTTTGACACTTCTCTGTTTGAATTCTGCTCTTCCTTATTTTCCCAAGGCCCTTTCTAAACCAATCCATCATCAACAGTTTTCTGGTGTGATTGAATGAAAATATATTCATGTAGGTCAGCTTCTTGAAATACAAAATAGGAGAAATATAAATAAAATGAAGCCTGATTACCGTTCCTCTTAAACCCAAATGACATTCTCCCTACAGTTTCTCTAGAGCACACAACTCTTTCAATTTTTGTTATGGTTGATTAATCAATATTTTCTTAGAAAATTCTGAAAGGAATTTGTTTTATTAAAGACAATTCTCAAGGAAAATAGTTTAATGATTCTTTATAGAGAAGCCTCTATTCAGTCACACTTTTTTTTGGTCATGGAACTGTTTTTATCTCAAAGACTGCAGATGCATTTACACTACATGGCCAGAGTGTTTCTTTATAGACTGCTTCTGTTCTTGAATATCTCATCTTCCCATTAAATAATATTTATTACCATGAATGCTTGTAGATGAGCTTTTCAACTGTGAAGAGTATCTAAGGAAAGAGAAGCAAAAAAAATTACTATGATTATTACAATAAAAATGACAATTATTTGATGCACATTCATAATAAAATGTGTAAAAAAAAGATGACTTTTTTGTGTGTGAGGAGCAGTCTCCAAGCTTAGCCTTCATTACACCATCATGTCTACAACAATGTTGTAGCAAGATGTTCATTTAGCGTTTATACAGAAAAAATTAAGTTAACCAATTAAGTTGTAGTCAGGGTCAGTGAGATGAAAGAAAAATGTGAGAAATACTTAGTGTTAAATAGAAACTGTAACCACAAGTCTACAGTTGTGTCATAGTACAGCTTGTATTTCATTTCTTCCCATCTTATTTTTGGAATAGTAAATTATTTCAGGCCAGGTACCTCGGTTCATGTCCTACATCCAAATATATCAACACTTTTTTCCTGGCATTTGACATAGTTGTGGAATCAAAGAGTGAACTTCAGCATTTCAGCGTTTATTAGGGATTACTGGGTATGTGTGATGAATTTTGTCTTGCTGGATAGAGTGATGAATATTTAAGTCAATATGCATATGAGATAGGTTATTCATATGCACTGGTTCGTATGCAGAACTATAATTTCAAGCTCATTTCTTGAATTCACTGCATTAAGATTCTCAACTGCAGTGTTTCATTAATGGGTTTATTGCCCTAATAAGTTTCAGTGAACCCCAGTAAAAGAATAGAAGGTGTCATAAGTAGATTTTTTAAAGTTTAGATATAAAAATCTGTAGTTAAAATATCTAATTATTATAGTATTGTGTGCCTTCCAGAGACTGTAAGGGGTGTAGAGAAGTGAATTTAAGGTAGTGCTGCAGAAAAGGCTGATATTCCCTTCACAGAATTTCCAAGTCATACTTCTGTTATTAGAAATTGGTTGGGGTCAAATTTCCAGAGCAATCTAGCTCATCAAGGGCTGAGAAAAAAAAAAAATCCTTATCTTATTTCTGAATAATATTAACACATCCTTACTCATTATTGCCAAAGTGAAGTCTGGAAGAGAGAGGACAATATGATACAACCTCCTGAGAGGAAGCAAAAATCTAAAATGACCTCTTAGACTTAAGAAGTACAGACTTTTGTCTGTTTAGGGACCTGCCTGGAAGAATCCCATGGGTTACAGCCCTGGAGAGAAGAGGGGTCCAGGAGAGATGGTTGGTTCTCAAGGAATCATCTATCCTGATGAGAAAGAAGTCAGATAAAGACAACAGAAGTCCTGCAGGGATGGACAAGTTGCTCCTGAAAAAGCTCAAATGTGAAAAGAAAATGTACAAGGGATAGAAGAAGGGCAGGTGACCTGGGAAAAGTAGAGAGACTCTGTTTGGACATGCAGGGATAGGGTTAAGAAGGCCAAAGCCCATCTGGATTTGCATTTTTCCAGGGACTTGGAGGGAAATAAGAAACTTACCTGTAAGTACTTCCTCTGCAAAAGGAAGACAAGAGAAATTGTGGGCTCAGTGCCAGGTGAGAGAGTCAATGTGGTGATACAGGACACGGGGAAGGACTAGGAATTTCGACCAGCTTCTCAGTGTTTGTTGGTCAGACTGCTTTTCAAGAATCTCAGGTCCCTGAGGCCAAGGTAAAGTCTGGAGCATGGAAGGCTTAACCTTGATGAAGGAGGATGAGATAAAGGAAAATTTAAATGAAGTAGATCTTCAGGGAAGTGGGGCTAATCAATGTGCATAAATATCTGTTGGGAGCTGCAAAGGAGACAGGGCTGGTGTTGAGGAACCCGCCTGGTGCAGCTCAGTTTGCAGATTGAGATTCAGACTGAGCTCTGGGTGGGAACCTGAGACAAGGGATGTGAACTGCCAAGCTTTGGTTAACAAAGGGCTCAGAGTGGCACCATCCAGGTGAGTGGACCCTGAGAGACACAGCAGGAGCAGGGGACTCAGGAGGGAGCATGGGACTGGTGTGAGGAGACTGTGAGGGTATAATTGGTTTTTAATAGATTTTTTTTTTACTGTAAGTCTGATAGAACGCTGAAACAACTTGCCCTGAGAAGGTATGGACTCTCTGTAGCTGAAGATAGTAAAAACTTGTCAGGACATGGTCCTGAATAGCCTGCTTTGGTTCACACTGCTCAAGCAAGAACGTTGGACAAGGCAACCTGCAGAAGTCTCTTCCAAACTCGACTTTTCTGTGATTCTGCGAATATAAAAGAAAGTAATTTTTTGCATCAAGAAGAGCTGTATTTAAGCCTTTCCAAACTAACAAATCCCTTAATCAAAGAAAATGGACTATTATTCTTTTGTAAATGCTCACCCAGAATAAGGACTGTTCTTAAGAACATTAACTGATGACCTCTTCTTTCTTTATTGTAATTTGTGATAATATGGGATGGTGTTAATGCCTTGAAAATGACAGTGCATTGTAAGAATGCTTTGCAAGAATGCTTTGCATAATTTTATGTTTTAAACTTTAAGCAATAGTGGAGATTTTGTTTCACTCCACTCACATACAGAATTTGCATGAATGTTATGAAATAAATACTAGTAAATACTAAATATATTCTTCCCCTGCTCCTCAAAGCATGGCTTCCCTTATGCACATGGCTTATCTAGCATGTTATCTCTTCCTAGAGACATTATTAACATGAACAAAAATTTGATGTGATCAGTAATCACAATCAATTATTTGATTAGTCTATAATATAGATTGCATTAAGAGTCATGTACCGTTGCATTTCCAATAATAAACATTTATAGCAATTATTTATACGAAATATCCATACTGTGTTCCCATACTGCATTTTTCATTAGGTTCCCCACAGAGATGAGACAGTAAACATAAAATTCAAAAATTCATACCATTTTTCATTAGAAAGCGTTCAAGGACCTTCAGCATTTTGACTATGTTAAAACACTCTGTCAGTTCTCTGTGAGGTTACTAAGATTAATTGCCTTTTCTGTGATTCAAAGAGCTTTAGATGTACTCAGTCTGAATGTGAATTTTCTGTATGCTCATGCTTGTTGCACAACAGTAAAATATAAGCTATTTTGTCCACTGTGCATAAATTTCAAAGTTTATAATAAATCCTAATGTTTTCATATCTCCTTAAATAAAAGCTGGGGATGGGGAGTAAAACAGGGAAGCCAGTGGATGGTGAGGGAGTCTGATTTCCTCTTCCCTTTTTCTTGCAGTGCATATGGTAGTTTCTTGCTGTAACTGTGGACCTGAGAAACTGGATTTGGATAGTTCTGCTAAGAGGAAGGATCTCTGATTTTTTTCTTAGCATCTCTGTGTTGGTCCTGATGCCAATTTCACCCTACAGAAACTGAAGACAGGATATTTGCTTTGCTCGTATTGGTTGCAGGCATCTAACTCGCTTGTTTTACTAGTTGGAGAAATATGTGCATGAATAATAGAATTCTAGAAGACATTAATGCTTTTTAATTCATCTCACTTAAAGTTCAATTTTTTTTTTACATTTTTACAAGTATTCACACGTCACAAATATTTTGGCATACTATTTCAGGGATATTTTGGTTCTTGACTCATTAAAATAAGTGGGAATTAGGAAGTCAGCAAGTCTTTGCAAAGCTAACTTTAAATCCTCAATAATTCCTGTATGGTAGGGTAAGACCAATAACTACAGAAAGCAAAACAGCCAGATCCAAACGCTGCTTTTATTTACCTCCTGTGCAGTAAAAGTGAAGAAATTGGATGGTGGTCAAGCCTTTAATTCTTTTAAGTCATAAAAAGTACATGAGCTGATGAAGACCTTGCAGAAAAATTCCACTGTGTAGTCATATTAGAATCGACAGAATCCTTGGCCTTGTGCTTGAACCATTGGTCATAGTGCCTCATTTAAATTATGGAGGTACTATGATTAATTAAATCAATTATTTGGCATCTCAGTCTGGAGGCCTGAACAAGGATGCCTCAGCTGAGTCTGTAGATGCCATCACTGAATTGCCAAAAACGTTTTTGCCTTTTCCTTTTTTTTGAGGCCTGATAAGATAATGCTTCTACTGTCTTGAAAACTTGTAATCAGTGATAGACCAATGTTTTAGTGTGCAAATAGCATGAATAGGGTTGTGGGTGTTTGTGCCAATCTATTGTTATACATAACACTGGGCCACGCAGTCCTGCAGTGTTTGCTCTCAGGAGTCACCACTTACTCCTTATTCCACAGGGAAGTGCAATAATTTCCCTCTGTACTTGGTTTAGGCACTGAGAACAAGATCACATTTCTGCCAGAAGCTGGTGGGTGATTCACTAGAGACAGAGGCAGGGGAGAAGCTTTCCTCTCTTTTACAGAGGCTGTGCCTGTGATCACATTAGCATCTGAGCTTGGTTTAAATTCAGACCTAGTTAGGCCAAGCAGTTCAGTCTCCACAAATACGTGAAGGCGAGCCTGACTGTATTTCTCCAGGTGCATCTTGGAGAAAAGTGATTAGAAAACTCATATACAAATTGTATTTTGCTGTTTCAAATGCAGCCAGGAAGAGCCCAGCTTGTTGTTCAAAGACAAGGCCGTGTTTGCCTGGCTAGCAGTAAGACTAATTATCACTTTAATAGTAATTTGAACAATTAGATATAGACATCGCTGAAAGACAATAAGCATGAAATCTATAACACTGTATTTGCCACCCTTTTTTACTGTGTGGGTATGTTCTGAAAGCCAGCAGGAGATGGCTTATGGTAGTCAAGAGTTACTCTTCACATTGTAAAATGCTGGAGAAAAAATTTAAAGCAAAGTTATTTCTTTGAAACATAGTGGGAGTGCAAAGGAGGAAACTTCCTGTTGTGCTGAGATGCTGTGAAATGCATCACATTTTAAAACACTACCATCTTTTCTATACTTTAAACCCACCATACCTACTAAAAAAAGAATGCTAAAGTTTCAATATCTCACATGTATAAGTTAGGCTGCCTGCAGTTTTAATTTAACTGTATGATGGGATACTGCTTTTTCCCACCAGGGAGGAAAAGGTTAAACAGTTCTTTTTGAGAGATGATTATTTGAACGCCATAACAAGACTGGGAGAATAGGGATTTGCAACCAGATGATACAAATAAAGGGTGGGGAAGGCAGATGATAAAAAATGTGGAGTATTCTGCTTTTACAGTTTTTAGAGTGAAGGATTAGCTGTGCTTTTGAGACTGTGAGGGCTTGGGGGTGATGGGAAATCTTGCAGAGATAAGAGAATATTCCGTCTTGTTAATGGTGACTCACTTTAAGATCATGATTAAAAGCTCATAATTGATAAAAGGAAAAGATATGCAAAATGGAGGTAGGAGAAGCACTGGATACAGACTGCTCCTCTGAAAAGCGTGAGGATTGATTCTGGACTGCTGTGGAGCTGGAGGGTTGCTGTGCTGTGGGCTGCCCAAGCAGCCTGCCTTGTGAGCATGCACTGCTCTACAATCTTTAAATATGTAATCTCACATTGCTTTCACATAAGAGATAAGAATTTAATGAGCAGTGATCCAGTATTTTGTTTTATCGTGTTCAGTGTGTGGTCCCAGGCTGCAGTATAGGCTGTTTACTATACGCTATTTAAATGCTGTGCTGAAGGCAGAATAATTAACTTCCTCATGGGCTTTTCTATAGCACTCATTGTGGTGAGATTGGAGTGTCTTACAATGTGAAATAAATTGCCACCTTAATGCGTGTTTGTTGAGGAGAGACTATTTCTGCTCTCGAGCACAGACAAATGTCAGGCATATTGTACGTGCCCAGTTTGAAACATCTGAGACTTGATTTTTGTGCGTACTCACCAGTATACAATACTTCATTTGATGTATAGTTTCTATTTTCTCCAGTTGCAGCTGAGACTATTCAACCATTCCACAACTCTCCAACCGAAAAGCTGAAATAAATAGGGAACACCTGTGAGAATCTCCCCTTTGAGTTGCTTTCAGTGTGCTTGAAATTTCTGGTAGAGAAAAGCGTTATGTGTAGCTTTACTTTTATATAAGTGGGATCTTGTGGGCTCCTGCTGTCGTGTTTAGACTTAGATGCAGTGGTTTACAATGCTCCGAGGAGCCAAATGTTTGGAATTATTTATCATCCTTACTAAGCTGGGACAGGTGAGTAAAATGATAGAAAAACTTTCAAAATTGCTCAACAACGTAGACTCCTGTTTTCAAAAGCACATAACTTGTTTATGAGCTTAGGTGCTTTCAGAAAATTGCTTTCTCTTTTATTCCTTTATAAAGATGATGAAATAATAACTATATCACTGTTATAGGACAAAAATTCTAATTGGAAAGTGCTCTGCTCGTAACTTTTAACAATACTCCAATATTTTGTCGAAAGCTATTAAAGAAGCGTATCTGAATTAAATAGATGCAATATATCTGCCTTGTGAACAATGCATAATGATAACTTATCTATTATGTAACAAAACTGACTCTTTAGAGAAAAGGAATACTTCTTGAGAAAACGTCATTAAGTTTATTGCTGCTAGCAGCACCAGAAATTTTCACTCTTTCATTCTCACCTGGAACACTGAAGTAAAGCAGCTTGTCTCAGAGAGAATACTTAGTGACTTAGAAAAATAAGTTTACAGCTTGTAAGTGAATGTCTCACACCATTTTAAACTCTTTATCAAATATGTGCTACAGAGTGAAGACCTAATAGTACAGGCCACCAGGAGTATAGCAACACTGTAGTGTTTAAAACTGATTATTTCTTAAATTGCTGCATGTAATCAAGTGTATTAACATTGATTACTGCTGACAGCCTAATAGAAAGAAGATATAAAAAAAAATGCTTCACATAGATGCATAGCAAAGGATAAAATAGTACAGACAATACCACTTGTGAAGCTGAAGAACATTTTCATAATTAGTGACTAATTTGTATGATGCATAATGTAAAAATGTGCTTGATTTTAATTCTCTTTATATAGTTTTTTTCTCTATTCCTAATTTCACATGCTTGTCATTGCCCTTAAATACTTCTACTTGCTGTGATACTTCTCTGAGGTATTTGAAGAATATGCTAATATAAACTGTAATGTTTTATCATTAAATAAATAAATTACATTAGCATAGTGCTCAGTTTGAACCAGCTTTTGACTGTGAACTGACCTGAGATCTCCAAATTCATTTTTGCAGTATCTTTCATAAGCTGTGGTACTGATCTGACTATCCTTTGTACTTTTAGTCTCTTATTAAACTTTTGAAATGCAAGCAGACTTGGCTATACAGTGTAGTTACAATTAAAGCTTTTCAGAAAAATACAATTCCTCTGCCTTCTTAAATGACATCAATCTTGCATTTTATCTGTTAATGATAAACTGTATTTAATCAAAATGTATCTCCTGAAAATGTATCTGATCTTCAGTCAAAGATCTCAATCAATGGAGAAAATAGTTACTAAATTCAGTAATATCTTCCAACCTTTGCTTTTTAAATTAAAATATTAACAGTACAGGTTCTTAAGAACTGTCTGGCTGGTTACATGTCTAAAAATCACTTAGAACAAAGTATGTATTGTCCTTTGGAGAGGTTTAACATACTGTATCTCAGTCACTTCCCTGCCCTTGCCTGCACTGGCAAAGTTGTGTGTGAAATTTCATCATAGAGCAGCACCAGCTCCTCAAGAGCAGTGTGTGAAACCGTTACCTTGTGCTGGTTCTGTAGTAGAAGAAGCTGCCTTGGATAAAGGCCAGAGTATAATTTAAAACTGTTTGTACACAGAGCTAATGCACTGTAATTCATGCTCTGTGAAATGACACTTTAACAGTGTGGTAACTTCTCGGACTATACTTGTGTTTAGACTATTTTTTTTTTTAAATTAAAAGCCCTGAGCTCCAACAGTTTTCCTGTAAGTTCCTTTCAAATCTCTTTGGGAATTCACTTTTCAACAACCACTTTAAAACAGGAACACTAGAATTATGTACAGCCCAAAATGTCAGGCTTTCCAGTGTCTTGAGTAGAATTCATGTTGTAGTTTTTATTTTATTCTTTATTTTCTTGTTTAGTCATTCAAGAGTCAAATTTGCCCCTTTGAGGCGCTCTATGGAGTTCTGATGTTTAATTACTCATGCAGTAGGAACTTGGCATTTCCTACATCTCCCGTTTCTGGTATTATACTTAGCAAAAAACCTTTTTCCTTATGAATTTTTTTACAGGTTTAAGATAAATTGTAATTTATTATATGCATATAAGGCAACATAGGTGTTTCGGTTCACTTCTGTAGCTGCCCGTCCTCTGCATTATTTGCTTGCAGGTTTTATTAGCAGGCTGAATTCTTACATTCAGATGAACATGTTCCCCATCAGGTTGCACATTAATCCCTCCACTGCTTTTCTAAAACGGCTGATGAGTTTCACAGAGCAGTTTCCAGTGGGGAATCACTACCAAGTTAGCTGGCTCGTGGTACATCTAATACATGCTTCGCTGATGCTCTGCAAAGCTAATCTGTAAATTACTTGCGTGCAGTATGGATTGAAATAGTTTTAAAAACTTTATAACGTGAGATTGACATGATCAACCTCACTTTAAAATAATAAAATAACTTTTTACAAGTCCCATTTTCCATAAAAGCATTTTGACTGACATTTGTTTATGTTTTCTCCTTTAATTCTTTATCAGTTGAATCCTCTGTCAGCTTTTTCCTCTAATCTACTCAGAACTGATTGGGTGAACTGGGGTAATTTGCTTTGCCCCTTATTAATATTGTCATAGTCTTCTAAGAACTTATATTTTTTCCCCCAGTACTGCCACATTTATTAAAAGCAGCAACCAGTGGCAGATCACTCCAGCATCTCTTTAGTCTACTGCTCATAAGTTTTTTAAGAGTAACTGCTTAAAAAAAATGTATCCAAAGTCGCTATAGTTGAACACCAAAGCACAAAATGTCTGAATCATTCAGATAGATCTAAGCAAAACTGTACAAAATCCCAAACTGGTCTCAGATTGCCTGGCCATCATGGATTGTACTGTGTTTTTTCAGCAGTGTCCTCTCTGACATTCAGGACTGATTTCAGCCCTGAATTTCCTTATGGTTTTCTCTGCTACAGGAAAATAGAGTGCTTTCCAGAAACTCCATCCAAGATAACAAATGCCTGTCATGTGTTCTGCTATCTCTAAATCTGCATTTACAAGATTTATAAGAGGCAATTGTTAATTTTGTTTGCTGCAGCCAGCTTGCTGAAGAGAAATGGACGAGAAAGGAAATAAATTCAGTATTTGTTGCAGAGTAAAGAAAGTGCAGGAAAGTACGTTTTCACCAGCCTTTTATCATTGAGTCTGCTGTGCTTTGGCCTCAGCATCATTTATTCCTGTCCTGACAGTGATCAGTCTTCTTTTTGGACGCATTAAATTCATCGTGTCTTTTGCTCCTTGCAGACCATTAGGAAATTGCTATAGAATTACAGTTTATAATATTACTTACCCATGCAATCCCTGCAATAAAGTTATCTTCATACACAGAGTGAACATCTTGACTCTGCGTTAATGGCAAAATCATAATTCCATTTAAGTAGTGAAAGGATTTTTCTATAAATCTTAATTCACTGTCAGGCCCTTGAGTTTTCAAGGAAGAGGAGAAGATGGTCCCCTAATGAAATTGAATTGGCTTTTTTTTTTTTTTTCTGGTTCGGATGGAAATTGGAATTGCCACTGGCCACTCTTGAACGTATTTGTTTTTCTAAAATATTCACGATTACAGTGGGAAAAGGATTGCTGCAGCAACTCTGTGTTTCCCAAAGGCTGGTTTAGGGTATCAGCCTGCAGAGGAAGCTGAACAGGAATTTTAGCCCTAACTCTTGACTTTCCCCCTCGTGACTCCTCCTTTCTTTTGTGTTTATACCTGTCTTGAGAGAGTATTGATCCAGTTTGTTAGCCCAGGGCAGGGGGCAGATTTCAGTCAGATGTGGAATTCATTGAGGGAGAGGGGGAGGAATGTGTGGGGAAAAGTCACAGCAGCAGAGTTGTATTCCTAGATTTTGCCATAAAAATTTTGAATATCAGTAGGTGGCAATTCATATTCTCACTGGAAAAAAGTTGAATTTATTAAATTATCTCAGGTATAACCACTGACTTCTCATTACTGCTGTCATGTTGCACTCTCAGGGCTTGAAACAGTAGTCCTTTATCTCTGTTCTCTGAAAAAAATATATTGTTTTTAAGGAAAAAAGGCACATCTATCCCATATTAAGTGCTGGACATGTATTATAGTACACTTGTAGTAGAACAGAATATTATTTTAAACAGTGCCTTTCTTAAAATGATTTTGGAGATCCTGAATGAGTCAAATCAGTGCTGCACAAGCTCTCTGAGTCACTTTGTGTATTCTTGACAAGAGCCCAAGCAGAATGCTGATTGTCAGAGCTGCACTGGATGCTTTTCAGCGCTCAGAGTTTCATCTCCTGCTCCCAATTAGAAGATGCTGAACCGTCTTTGAGCACACCTGAGGAGTCACCTTCTGAAGCTGTGACTGAAATTAGCCCAGCCTGGTTTTTATGACACGATGTGCGAGTGCTTTTCCTGGCAGTTCTTTCCCCCCCACTTTCCCCCTCTGCATGTTTCTGTTTTATTTTGGCATTGATCCTGCAGCTCTGCTCAGACACGCTCCTGCGAGCCCACACAATGTGAGGTAGGTGCAGCAAATTGCGCAATCAAGTCCATTAAATAGAATTGCACTTCCATAACAGAATATGACAGCTGTCACTTAAAGCTGAGAATTCCCTTCCCCAGCAAGCATATTTTATTCTGAGGCAACATCAAAGGAGATATTCTCCCATCAAAACAGACAGAAAAATGGAAACGGTAATGGAGGTTATTTAAATCTAGTTTAATCACCTGAGCAGATAAATGGGTTGGGTATGAACTGATTTGTGTGGTTGGTGCCACAAAGGGAGGGAAGGCAATTCCTGACAACTGACCCACACTTCTGTGGCATTGAATTTGTGAAGTGAAATGGGCTTTAGAGTATTATTTTAATTATTCCATCTGGTTCATACAGAAACTCTTCTAGACTGAAACTCTGCGCAGCATAGCCTTAAATTTCTACATGACCATTTGTGCTGTGTTTGGATTATTGGCACATATTCCAGCACTGAGCTGTGCCTGATTATCTGCCAGAAAATCTGAGATAATCGTAGGTACAGCACAGAAAGTGAACTTTCCTCTGGATTTTGGACTTTTCATACAGTCTATAAACAAAGAAATTCTGGTGCTCCGTACACCAAAACTCATAAGTGGACTTCTAAGAATAGTTTTCATTCCTTCCTGTGTCTTTTATGAATAACTATTATGAAATACAGATTATGCAGATAATTCAAATCATATAGATATATGATTTTGATGGAAGGCAGCAGGCCAAAATTTGGCTAGCAAGATAACAATGCAAAAGAAATTAATAGGTGTATAACTGTCAAGTTTGATAAGCATGATAATACCATAGGCCAAAAGGATATATGGGTGCAAATTGCTAAAAGTATAAAAAACCCCAAGTGCAGCCTGTTCAAATGGAAGCAGAAAACTTGTCAGGTGCTCTGTAGGCTGAAAAATAGTTGCCTTAGATTCCTTAGGTCTTCAGAGCTCTCACTGGATTAAGTTTTGGGTTGTATTATATAAAAAATTTACCTCGAAAAGATTAACTAAAACTGTTCCAATTTAATCGTATAACTTCATGGGATCTTTGCCTGTGTGAGAACTGTGCTGCACAAAGACTGCTTCTGCTGATAGAAGGAAATGACTTATTCCTATGGATACTTTCAGAACCATAATGGGCTTCAATGTGTATTTAAATTTCTCTGAGCAAAAGCAAAGGTGCCTGAGCTTCTGGTGCACCATAACCCATCTATTTAAGAGCTGTGTTTCACTCTGGTCCTCTGTGCTGGGGTAACTTTTGCCTGAGTAGAGAAAAAAAAGTTTTTGATAGGTGATACAAAGAACTTACTCAAAATAGAAGCTTTCATATGCTTGGAGGCCACACTCTGCTATGGAAGTTGGAATATGAATTGACGAGTATTAGGAGAGAAATGCCCAAGTTACAGAATTTAAAGAACCTTGAGCTTTGTTAAAAAATAATTTATTTAATCATAAAACATCAACTGTCTGAGATTAGGAAGAACCATTTTGATGTAGTTTATTTTTTAAGATATTCATTTCATACAGCTGCATATTTGTTCCTGTCACTCTCTTCAGTATTAAATTTCATGTCTCTAAATGGTATGAGTTTGTTTTATTTTCCTCAGTCAGAGACTTTAATGCTTATTTTATTGATTCACGCTAAAAAAAGGAAACAATGAAGGGCTTCTTCAGGATACTTGAAATCTGATCAATTTTTTTTCTTTTAAATTGGAAATATAATATACCTATTACTCCAGGATATGTGTCTCTAAGTGTGAGTGGTTGCGGCATACATATTAATTTCCTGTTGTATTTGAATGTACAGGCTCAGCATCCATATTTTATAAATGCTGACACCCTAAAGTTAAGTAGGCTAACATGGCAGTTTTGAAGTAGTAATTTATGTTGCAAGTAAGGCATTATTGAAGTCAAATAAGTGTTTCACAAGTCGTGTTATCATGCACATATTTCAGATTCTTGGTACAATATTTGTAAGTACAGCTCCAGCACATGGCAGGAGTTTTTATAACAGGGGCTGAATTCCTGTCACTTTCTGTCCAGTACCAAATTTAACCTTGTGCAAAAGATTAATATGCACGTAATTAATAGATGAGTGACAAAACAAGGAGAAGAAGGCAAACAGAAATGGATTTCTTTAGGCACTGTCTTAGGACAGTTGGAACATACTTCTACCTTTGTTTGCATTTAATTTTAGTCACTAAGAGAAAGAACGTTTAAAAAAAAAGATCTTTATTATGTGTCATAGGTAATAAACTACGGAGGAATAGTTAGTCAGTAAAGAAGGACTCAACTCTAAATTTCTGCTTCTTACACTCATTTCTGCAAGGTGAAATGAGATATCCTTGTTTTCTGTTCCAAAGTGATTTCCATTTTATACTGAAAGCATTAACAGAAATCCATAAATATTTTGTGAGGGTAGAAGAAGATACTTCGATTCCAGTTAATTTTCTGAATAACGGACTGAATGCACGTATAGAACTAGGAGTTACAAATGAGCAAGGGAAAAATTGAGGAGTTCATAAGTGCCAAAAATTGCAGTTGTTTCTGCCTGCCTGGATGTGGAAAGTACATGGGATTTACTCAAAATGACCTCCTCTAAGCAACTTAGACCTGAAAGCTGCTGCTGGCTTTTGAAGGGTCCTGGTTTGCCTCATTTGGTTGCAAGTTGTGGCTGGTGTTCCAGGAAGGGAGGGAGGTGTGCCTGGGAGTCCGGTGCCCTGCCCCAGCAGGGAGGGAGGTCAGGCTGAGCAGGTGGTTCAAAAGCAGGGTGAGAGGGTGTACAGGCTGAATCGTACAAAAGAAAGGAGAATTCTGGAGAAAGAGTCCCTGGAAATTTCAAATAATGGACTTCTAAGTGTCTACCATTGGGACTTTTCTACTAGGCAAATAGGATTACACGATATGTCTATAATGTTGATTTCTGAGGACTATTATGCAAAAACTGTTGTTTTGTACTTTTTTTTTTCTTCCAGTGGTCTGCATCTTAGTTCTGAGAGTTCCCTGTTTTACAGATTGCTACTAAAGCTGCATTCTAAAAGGGTCATAGTTTGAGCATAATGTAAAATTATAAAAGCATAATGTAAATTAAATAAATATGTATCTTTCATTGTATCACGAGGACAGGGTGCTTTTTATTGCATATTCCTACTCACTCTATAAATTCCTGCAGAACTTTTTTTAAACAGCTTCCTTTATGTGTTTCCACACAGCTGCCCACCTTCTTTCTTGCTGTTCCCTGTGCTTGTTTCATACTCCTCCTCTCCTCTGTTAACTCCCTTCAGACTGGTGCTCTAGGTCCTCTCAAGAAATGACACAATCCCTGCTGGTGAAATTTGCACTTGTTCCTGAGAACTGGACAGCCGTGGTTCTTCCTTTGTTAATAGGGTTTTATAACCACTTTAGTAATAAAGAGTACTTTTAATTTTCTTTTAAAATACAACAGCCATAAATAATTAAAGGTTAAGTAAAGAAATTATTTTTAGACAGGTTCTTCATCATGCAGGACCTAGAGTTCTTTATTCATATTAATTAATGACAGTATTAGTACGTAAAAAGGAGTGTAAAGACTATAGTGTCCTATTCTGTTTTGGGTTCTAAAATACCATCCAGCTATTGCAAGATGAGCACAGAGATGAATGACTAAGAGTCACACTCTTAGAGCACTTCTCTTATTAAACTTTTAATAAGAACATCAGTAATTTGCACTAATGACTTCTATTTGTATTAGAGAACACCAAACTGTAAATTAGGAAGTAAATGAATAAATGGAATAAATATCTCGGAGAAATTGCATTATGTTGTGTACTTTATTCTTTAATTGAAAATGGTATTTTAATTTAATTAATAGTGATGATCCTGCAGCAAAATGTGTTTTGGAGTATGCCTTCTAAAAGAAAGGAAATTCAAACAATGGGATAGCAACTGTCCTTCAGCACAAAGGGACAGGGCAAGGACCATTTTCTGACCTTTGTGACTTTCAGCACTTGATGCCATAAGTTCGTTTCTGTAAGTGAAGAGAATTATTTCCTTCAAACACAGCAGACATTTTTTCTCCTGGAATAAATGCAATTCTGTCAAACTGTTGTACAAAACTCTGTTTGCAATCCACAGAACTACCCAAGGAAGAGTTTTTTTTTATCAAATAATTTGTTCTCCTATATTTTCTATTTTCACACTCTTTTGCGTGATTGTTTTATTCTACAACATTGTATTTTCTTATTCTTAGAAGACAAAGTACTGTAATAGAATTGCAACAGTCAGGAATACATTTATTGGCAGGAATAGTAAACAGTTAATTTTTTTCCAAACTTTTCCTTCTGAGAAATAACATTTCTTAGTCCCACAACATCATTTCAGCTTCTTGCCATGTGGCTGATACCATGAGCCTTACTAAGATTAAGAAAAGCTATAAAAAACACTGGAGGGTTTTCTTTGTTTTGTGTTTGTATTTTGAATAATAGGTGGCAAGACATGTTTGACATAAGACTGCAGAATGATTAAACTAAGGATTTGGAGTGCAGCTGCGCTGATGATATTTGGCAGCTTTATTGACACATTGTATTGCCTCAGGCTAATGATTTTTGCAGTTTTTCAGTCATTTCTTGCAGTCTGTTTAGGGAGAAAGCACTTAGGCCTGCTTATGAGCTGGGTTTGTCTCCAGCCTGTGTCTCTCACAACTTGCAGTGATGAACCAAAGCAAATGGTTCAGTTGGAGAGGAAGAGCACGAGTCCAAACTGTGCCTCTGTTCAATGCTTTGCATTAACATAAGTTCTTATTAGGTCAAATTTTTCTCTGTGAGATGGCCAGATTTTAATTTCAATTAATCTGATTATTTCCCTTCACAATTGTTCTCCAAATTTCATTGAAATTCAATTTAAATGCATATTTGAGCTGCAATAAATGTATTGTTCTGCCAAGATACGGTTATTGGGATCATTGCCCTAAAGTTCTTGTAACATTTGCAGACCAAATTCTGGTGCAAGTCCATCAGAGGTGCCACTTGCCTGGACAGTTCCAGGATGGTGTTCCCTACACTGATGTTCCATGGCTTTCCTTAAGTGGAACCCAACAGAGTCTGTGCTGCTGCTTCTTACTGTGGCTGTGGTCAGGCCTCCCTTCCTGGTCAAGTGCACACAACACAAATAATATTGAAGTAATATTTATAAGGGTATTTGCTAATGAATAAATGGTTTAATGTGCTATTAACTGCTTTTTATGGTTAAGTTTTCTGGCTGATACACCTTGTCCACGTGAATCTTGTGATCCAGGTACTGTCCTTGCTACCTGAGATCCCTGTGGGGTGGGAAATAGCCCTGTGTTTGCATTTCTGACACCTGTGGCCGTGCTGATCACGAGGCCATTGCTGAACCATGGAGAGCACTTTTAAAAATAGTTGTTTTATGCCATGAGGCACAGGCATGTGACATGTTCAACAGGAATCCCAACAACTTGGAAAACTGCTGTTGCTGGAAGATATGCAACTGATCCTGAGGTGAGCTGGTGTCATTAGATATATAATTCATATTAAACATCTCATCATTGCTGCTCTAGAAAATGGTTTTTACTCAGTGGTCACAAATAAAAACTCAGCCTGGAGGGAGATTGAAGCTTTTTTCGTTCCCTTAACTTTGCACCACTTAATGTTCATTCTGGTGTCCTGGTTTTATGAGTGATTTTGAGGCCATTTGCTCTAATCTGAATTTTCGAAAGGCAGCTGTACACTGTTGTGTGACAGTTCTCACTGAGCTTCCCTGTCTCCCTGAAATGTTCTGATCTGTGATGTCTATAACTGTGCAGTCACCTGCGACTGAACCTTTACCTTTTCCTCTTCATTGACATGTGGGTTATCCCTTGGATGGGGAATAATTACACTGGAGGGAACTTTGTGTTCCTGCATCTAAGTCTTGCTGTTTGAAGATTCTCTTAGGGAGTTTTTGCAGGCTCAGACCTTTGTGATAACTTCTTGAGATGCGTCCAAGCACACTTAGGTCGCTTAAACCCAAAACTTCTTTTTATGCTATAATCAAGTGTCAAATTATCTTTCAGAAACATTTCTAATCCAGAATTCAAGATGTAAATTTCTGTAAGTTTCCTTAGGGTTTTTTTTTTTTTTTTTAATGAAATAGGAGTTAGGAGTATCTTCCAGAGAGGAATAAAAAGAATAAAAATAGTGAGTTTTTTACATCCACTTTTAGCATATTAAAAAATTCACAAAACATATTAAAACTGCTCACAAAGGGAAGTGTGTTTGTCAATACCCATCAAGGTTTAAAATGTTTTAAGTTCCCCACACCACAGATTACATTAGATAGTTTAAACTTGCCTGACAGCTTTTTTAAAAGATATCTCAAAATGTTTAGACTTCAATCAGAACGTTTCCATATTTTTCAGATTTAAGATTTTTTTTGTTTTATATCCTTGCCCACAGTTAAATACTAAAGACTTGGAAGTATCTGCTGCAGAACATTTCATCACTTTTATGGTTTTATGGCTGATTTTAATATGCAAAGAAAAGTTAGATGACTTTTTGGACATCATTTGTCCTTTAAATTGCAAATAAACAGTGCCTACTCTTAACTGCCTCATAAAAAAACCCAAATGAACAAAAATCCCCAACCCAAGAAAACCAAACCCTTCCCCTCAAACCAGGAAAAAAATGCTGAAATGATGTAAAATAAATGCAAGCTAAAAATCCATTTCCAAATGAGAAATCAACTTTTTGGTCAAATGATATTTCTTACATTCCATTATATTAAAGGATGAAAGATCTGCCTCAGTTTCTTCCTCATCTGATTGGAAACTGAGTTAGTGGCAACACCCTCACCATGAACTTTCTCTGCAGTCAGTCTCCTTGGAAGAATGAGATGTAAGATTAATTAGATTTAAGGTTAAGAAACCACCTAGTGTAATGCGCTCCCAGAGCAGAAGCCTGCCATGTTATAGAACAGATTAATTTAACCAATTTTACTTTATTTGGTAGGGAAAAAAGCTCCTTCAATACATTATTTGGAATAAATATATTTCAGCACTTAAAAAATGAGAGTTATTATTTGAAGAAATAATTATTAGTTCATCTCAAATCTTAAGAAGGTATAACTCAAATTTCTTATGTAACTGGATTACCTAGGAACTGAAATGTAATCCCTGTAATTATTTTCCTTTTCATTTCTAATATCCCTTCTTGTATTATTTAACATGTGAAGTGGCATGTGCATTTGGGCTTTTTTTCAGAACTAAAAAAAACAAAACCCAAAGCCTTGATTTGCTCTAACTATAATATGTCATTTACTGAGTTTGGGATATTTGAACTTTTAGAAATCATTAAAATGATAGCTTCAAATAAGTAGCTAAATATTAAATACCACTAAAGAGAATGAAATTACATCTTTTTAATACAACACAAAATATTAGTTAACTTGAAAATAATGGTCTGATCCAATCACAAGCTATTGACCGAAGTGAGAAGAGAGATTTGTTCCCTACCATTGGAAAGATGGCTGTGCCACTGGCACTGTAATTGTAGACTGCAACCGAAACTGCTCTGACATTTGAAACTGGTTTTTGTTGAGATTGAGTGTGAAGAACTGTGGAAATAGTTTGTACAAACTTTAACGTACTTTGACAACAGTGGAAGCTTTAATAGCTGCGTGCTATGATGCCAGGAGTGAAAGCTTCACACGTGTATGTTCCACAACAACATCCTGTATTGCTGGTGTTTTGACCAGTTAATTGTATTTTTAGATTATTTTACATATTTAGTTAAGATAAATATTCTTAATCTAAAATCTTCAGGCACTTCTGTGCTCTGATCCTTCAGAGCACTGTGTGGTGTACCTCACAAATACTTTCCTGTGCCTCCACAGTGAAATTATTGGTAGTTTCTGGTTTCATATTTCTTTCATGGGACAAAATGAGCATTACAAACATGCTTTTTCAGAGATTAATGCTTTTACTCAATAATGTCCATATCCTCATGAGTCCTCAGCAACTGAGACAGAAGAAAGGGAAAGGCTGAGGTTTGTTTGCTGTGTGGTTGCATAATTATTGTGTGACTAATGGGAAAAATTGTGCTCAGTAGGACTCATTTCACAAAAATTGGACTTTTATACAATTTGTTTACTCAGACTGAGTTAACTTGCCCTGACTTTAATGTTTGCCTGAAAAGCTATTATTTCTCCTCTTAGTACTGCCAGTTACCATATTACAGTTATTACGACATTTTTATGGTGTCAGTCAACATTAGGAAAAGTTATCTGGAAAGATTTTAAACCTAGAGCATTCTGCCTGAGGGACTGCAGGACTGATGGCCATATCTTTGGAAGGTCATTAAGAGGATTTCAAGGATTAAACCCCTTCTTTTTGTCTGGGTGGAGATTAGTGCAGGAACCTACACCAGCGGGCATTTGGTGTAATCAAACCTGACTGTGGAGCTCCCTTTGTGTTGTGGAGGCAGCTGGACAAAAGGGAGCTTAGTGCTGAGCCTGCCTTGGCTCTGCTGTGCCTGACCCAGCCAGAACAGGCTGTGTATAGGCAGGACTGACAAATTCTGAAAAAAAAAAAGGAGGGCAGGCCTCAGGGAGGAAAGTCTGTGGTCAAGCAAGAGACAAAAGAAGACGTTGTTATGTGCAGATATAGAATCTGTGAGGACCGGCAGGGATTATATAGACAGATTAAAATAGCAGTGGTTTAGTTCATTTTCCTCAAGTGAGATTCTCGTCTGTGGCGTTCCCACTTTGCAAATCGAGATATAATATAAACAGGACAGTGTGTGTTGCCATTACTTGAACAGAACATCACAGAAAGCAAATGAGATACTCTGGTTCTTCTGGTTATTGGCTCAGTAAGAACTGAAGTTCAAAGGCCATCTGTGATGGATGGTTGGAGAGAGGGAGAACATTCGCCAAATCAGGAGTTTCTTGGAGTTTTAAATGGGGTGTGGCTTCATTTCTTGCTGAAGCTGGAACAGGGGATTTGTGGTGCTGGCCATTTGCCTGAAGGTCACAGTGGGTCTAAGGAGTGTGGTTTATAGGTTTGTCTTTCTAGGCTTTGGTGTTGTATTCTGACATGGAATGAAAGCTTTAGAAAATTTGGTGTGGAATTCTACAGACTTCATGACTGTGAGGGAATTCTTAACTATCTTCTACTGAGAAATGTTTATTTTGAAGTATATTGTAAAAAAACCTCCAAACCCCTTCACTTTGAGACAACTGTTTTCTGATAATACTGATAACCTGACTGATACTGGTATTAACACCATTGCAAATAAGTTCAGCTGTCTTTAGAATAAATGTGTTTTTTTACTTGAGTATTGTTTCTAGTAATATGTGCAGTTTCAGCTCATAATGCAACAATCAAAGTTCCAGTGAAAGGTTATCAAAGGTGAAAGATCTATTCACATGATTTTCTAATTGAAATCAATATATTCTGTTTGTGTGCTCTCAGTTATGTTCAATGAAAAATATCCCCAGCCTTAGGTGGGACAATAACTAAGATTCTCAAACATTCCTCGATTTAGAGTCTGCATTTTTCCTTGTTTGCTTAAGACCAAAATCTATCAGCTAAATAATCATTCCAAACAGAGGCTGTTTATTTATTCTCTCTTTTTCTGCTGTTTTCTCATATTTACCTTTAGGAATCTTTACTACTATCTAAAAACTCATAATCTATGAAACCAATGAGAATGGAAAAATTCTCAGGGGGTAGAAAAAGCAATGTAACAGAAATAACATTTGTTTCATTTTAGAATTCGGCATCCAAATTCACTGCCATCATATTTCAATAAAAGTGAATTTATATAATATGTGGAATAATCCATATTTTCGCAATCAGAAATTAGTGAACTATTAGCCATTTAGTGAACTTTTTGATCTTTCTGTTCAACCCTGATTTAAACCAGATGAAGATATAAAAGGGGTGAATATTTCTTATTCACCTATCAGATTATTTTCTAGTCTATACAAAGAATATATAATGATTGTTTACTGAAAAGGTCTTCAATCAAACATAGGGACACTGAAGATTAAAGTGTAAGGGAAATATTGTTTCATCTGTGCCAGTCCTGCATTACTGCAGGTGGCTGATGAGGCAGTAAGTTCTTAAACTTCATCTTGAAACTGGTTATTTTGCTTTGCCACCAATGCTTTCACTGGAAGACTGTCCCAGAACTTGACTTATTTGAAAATTAGGACTTTTGAAAAGTTTATTATGAATGGTTTAAATTAATATATTCCTAAGTATTCTTGATAACAACCCCTGTCGTTTATGGATGAACAGAATCACAGAAAAGGTGGTGTTCCTCTGAGAACGAGCTTCCTCCCCAGAACAGGGCCAACTTAAAAGTTGGTTAAAGTTGTTCAGGGCTTTGTCGCATATGTTAGATCAGGCTTTGGTTTGATAGCTCTTCTCTCACTGTAAGTTGTTACACTTATTTCAGCTGGACTAATACTTGCGGGATGCAATATAAAACTCCCTGATTATGACGCACAGACTCACCGGGTTTTCAAGAAATGTTTTCCCTCCATTATACCTTTCTTCATGTGGCTTTATAGAATAGCTATTGGTTTGTGTATGTGTGTTTTGCTATTAAAAATCTTGAAGTGTGGTTTTTTTTCTCTAATTAGTAAAGATGGAAAGAAGACGTTTGCGTTTCAAAGAGCAGTTTGACTTTGAGCTAGCTCACCAAATAAAAATCCATGTATGTTGCACAATCCATACTGAGGTTTGTGACACTAAATGATTGTCTGAAACATCCATAAACTTGGTGAGAATTTCAGGCAGAATTGATGCAGGACTACTGTTTTAAAATAGCAATGATGCTTTGACAAGCAGCCTAGAAAACATAATGGATTTTAGAACAGCGGCCGTCTGGTGATGTATTGATTTTATTTATTATTTTTTTCTGAGGCTTTTTAATGTATATATTGAGTGGAAATAAAGTAATCTCAATGAAATTAGTATTACTTTAGCCATTTTAGGTTGGCTTTTTCTTTTCCCATGCAATAGGTAAAAACATTTAAAAGGGAAATAAATACTAGAAAAACAAAGATCTTTCATACAGTAGGATTATACCAAAGTGCTTGCTAGAAGAATGATAGAATTTAAGATGTAATTGAAAAATAAAATGAAAGATACTTTCCATAGAATAGATAGGAAATAATGTTCATGGCTTTGGAGTATACAAAGCAATAAAAGGCTTTCACGGGTGATTAAATGCTGAAACGAAGCTAAGATGTTTGATCACCGTGCAAGTAATTTATTTCAACACTATGAAACATGATTCCTATTATAAGACAAGATAAAAGAAGATACAACAATATTTTTCTTCTCTTGTGAAGGTCGGGTAGAACAATTAATAATGGGGGGCCAGATGGCTCAAGGGACAGGCAGTGGGCTTAAGATTGTTCTTTTAAATGTGGAACATATCAAGAGTAAATAACCTTTGATATCTTCTGTTTTCCTACCATATGCAAAGTCAGGCAGTTTTATCAGTCCCTTTCTCTTGGAAAGTGCTTGCAGCCTCGAAAGTCACTCGTGGTTGGCACACTTGATCCTCTTTCAGCAAAAAGACTAAAGAATGCCTTGACAGTGTCAGCCGGGAGTGAGGGAGATGAATTTATGAACTCAGATTTGTGGCATTAGGTGTGCACAGTTGCCCACATATATTTGCAGACTAACAGACCATGTGTAAACACAGATGTATTCCAGGCTTCGGTTCATCTCACTTAAAATTTTTTGGCTCATATCCTGTTTTCTTTTGGGGATTTAACTGTTTGAAAGTAGTCTTTTGTACAATTGGGTATCCAAATACCTGAGCTGTGAAATACAATAACTGTGAAACCACCACCATAAACCACATAGGTTGATTGATAGAAAGATAAATAGCTTTATAAGTAAATGTATTTGGAGGAGGTTGTAAACCAAACAATAGAAAAGTTAAAATTCTAAAGCCTCTTGTCATTATAGATTCTGGCAATAGTTTAAGAAATATTTTAATACTGTCTATTTTATACAATTTCTATTACTAAAGAACTCTCTTGTTGAACTTTCCAAGTCATAAGAATCTCTCCCATGTCAGTAATCAGGACTGTGTGTGGAATCTTAATCGGCAGTTTTGTACACACTCATGTAACTACTCTGTACTGTTAATTATTCTGCTAAATTTGCATACATTAATGTCTCTAGTCAGTAAAAATGTTCGTTTACAAGAAAATGTATCAGAAGGCCTGACAGATTTCCTCCACCTCATACTTTAATGGGGCAAAGAAACAGTTTTGCTTGGTTTTGTGCAGTTTATCATATTTTAGTTTGCTTTAATGTTAAAATGAAATTTCTTTATGCCACGTCTGCTTGCACTTTCATTGCAGACATCCCCAGGTTATAAATATGATGTGTTTCTGTGACTTTTCTTATCAGTCGAAGAGCAAATTTTGCATGTCAAAACATTATGTTTTTTATTTTAAAACAGGGGATTTTCTCCAAAGTAACAAGCCTTGCCACTGACAGTAAGAAGCTTTTAACCAAAAAACCAGGTTCCTTAGTCCAGAAAACTTTTATTGTGCAGATTATTATGTCTTGTTATAATGGGAAAGACAAGTTTGGCTTAACCCAGAGTTCTGCGTCTGGAGTAGCCTCTACTTTGTTCATCAGCCTTATCCTGGTAATTATCAGAGCCCAAACTGTGGTAAACAATTCCATGTTTCTTGTCGATTCCCAACCTTGGAGTTGCTCAAAACTGCTGCTGCTGGTGCTGCAGCATTGGCTGTTCTAGATGAGTCATGGAATAAAAAACTTTAAGGTGAAATAAACTCAGCTTCTGTGCATGAGATCTCAAGATCTATAAAATTCCAAATGTAAGACAGTTCATGGTTCAGTCAGCCTCAGTAGGAAAAAGTGATTTATTTTGTGCCTTTTCAGGTCTACCTGGCTCTTTTTAGTTGTGTTTGTATATTTCTTAATTTTCTGTCACCTCTGACTCTGGCAGATTACCTGTACATTGTGCAGCACTGACAGTCCTCTTGTTAGATGACTGATGTATTTTTCCTTATTGCATCTCAACAATTTATTTTTTTTTCTGTGTTAAATTGCTTTGAGTGAAGGATGGCAAAGTGAAATGTTGGCTTAGCTCTATGGTGTGCAGCAATATTGCTAAATTCTACTGCCATTTTCTAAGTGTGCAGCTCTGGCATTCAGTACAAAGCACTACCTCTGTAATTCTTATGAAATATTGAACAAACTTAACTGTAGGAAAATATTCAAAATGCCTGCAATAACTTTACTGAAAGGTTAAACCCCATCTTTAATGCAGTTCTCACTTTTCCTGAAGGCTGAGATGGAAGAAGAAAGAGTAGTTTTCTTGATCCAGTTCACATGGCAACATGTTTATAAACACACTTGCATCTGAACAGAAACAATTATATTTGGNTAGGAAAATATTCAAAATGCCTGCAATAACTTTACTGAAAGGTTAAACCCCATCTTTAATGCAGTTCTCACTTTTCCTGAAGGCTGAGATGGAAGAAGAAAGAGTAGTTTTCTTGATCCAGTTCACATGGCAACATGTTTATAAACACACTTGCGTCTGAGCAGAAACAATTATATTTGGGAAAAAAAAAAAAAGTGTTTTATTGTTGTGTGCCCTTTGGCAAAAAAAAAAATAAAAGATCTGTTGCTTAATAACCAGTACCGTAATTTTCTTAGGCAAATGTAGGAAGAAAGCACAGTGTCTAACAATAGATGGAGGTGAATAATCATACAACTGATTTAATAATACCTCAGAGGGAACATGGATGATGGGATGCATGTTTCCTTACTTCAGGTTTTGCATGAAGGTGTTACTTGATCATGTGTCTGAAGTATCTTTCAGTGCAGCAAGTTGTGGTAGGGAGATTGCCACATAGGCAGCTGGTCCTTGACTGGGGAGGTGGATTTGCATCCCCTGCACGGAGGTGTGGCATTTGCACTAAAACTTTAGAAAGAGCAGAGACTCACTCTTAGCCACCTGCATGAAATCCCTCACGTCCAAACGTTTCCCTGAAGCATCAGAGCAGAGATTGTAGGAGAAGGAAATCCTCACTGGTAAAGTATTTGTGGGAATGGGAAAAACTGAAGGCTGTATGTGACATTCGATGGTTGGATTGTGTTGGATTTGCAGTTGCCAGGGACTGATTTCACCTGCGAATCTCAGCACTGCAAGGGATCACCACACGCAGCCCGTGGCTCTCAGGGAAGCAGCGAGTCCTGGAATGTTCTTTTGCAGCAATTCTGATTTAGCCAGTTGGAGGTCTAATGTTGCGTTCAGGTTCCTGTGGTAGATGAGCATCTCAGCTAATTTTAGTGCTCAAGGACATCTCTGCTTTCAATTCTTCCTTCCAGCCTCTAAACAAAGATGACATTCATACTTGGGGAGTTCTGACATTCAGATTTATTATGAAATTCTAATTGGAAATGACTATTTCTCAAGGAAAAGTAAAATCCACAAAAGAAATGAGTAAAGGGGATAATAGTGCAGTGCTGGGATGGTTTAATTAATGTTAGGTTAACCTTAGGATGTCGCAGACGTCATTCTCTATTGGCTGCATTGGAACTGAGCTCGGTTTTAGCCCACAGCAATGTGCGGGCGGTGGGTGGGCAGAGCACTCAGAGTGTTCTGCCTGAGGATCATGCTGCAGTTCTCCAGTGCCTCTTCTTCTTTTCCCAACACCCTCTGGCTCAATAGACATTTTATTTTCTTCCTTTTCTACTCTTACTGTTTCCCAGTAGTTGCCCATGGCTAATCCAGAGGCTGACATTGGCATGGAAACAAGTTTGAGTACCTGATAGAAGTAGGTGTGTTTAATTAGAATATCTGGGTTAGCTGGTGTTTTTCAGTGTTTTTTTTTGTCTTTCAGAGTTCTTTGCATATATCTTGTACCTAATATTAATTCTTAGCACTCTTACAGCATTTGCAAGTTTCACAACACTGTACAAACATTGTTTAATTTATCCTACCTGTCTCCTGCAATGCACATATTGAAGTGGCAGCTCATATGAAAGCTTGGATCCTCCAGGCCTTCCTTTATAGTTTGCCCCTTGCCCTCATAGATCTATATTTACCACAGTCCCCCCAAAATCTACTAATTCCTCTCTTCAAAAAAATTGCTGAGGAAGAAAACCGAGGTCATGCACAAATATTGCATTTTCCCACCTTTATCCTGCTGTTTTACATGCTTTACAAAGGACTTTTTCTCCAGTCTCTGTTTCTGATGTATTTTCTTCCCATGTGGAACCCAAACCTAAGCTCTGGTACTGCACCTCTTCAAACTTCCCTAACCTGGATTAGTCTTTGCATTAACTCTAAACTCTGAGTTAATGCAAAAACCTGCTCAATATTTCTTCTGATGCATCACTGCCTCTAAGACATGGGGAGGATGACAAGGCATTCTTTTCTTTTTTTTTTCTGGGGGAAGGCAAGCTGCCACAAGAATCTCTGTGGATCAATAAAGCACAATTTATGTAAATCGCAGCAGCTGTCTCCCTTAAATTAAACAAATGGAGCTGGTCCAGCACGCAGTACTTCAGTGGCCCTTTCCATTTTGGGCTTGCACAAAGTTTCCCTGAGCAACTGAGAACTCTACTCCTGCTTCACCTTGGGACTCTGGCAAGTTAAGAAGTGCAATCGCCTGTTTTTTTCTCATTATCTGCAGTTTGGGTCGGAGAGTACCTTCTGCACTATCATTTGGATTAATTAATTCACATTTTCCTGTGCTGTTTTGCCATTCTATCCATAAAACCGGGTCTCCAAACTGCTGTAAAGATAATACAACATACAGGCTATTTCTCTTCCATTACTCTTAGGGTCCCTACTAGGCACTGGCCCCATATTTGAAGCTCTTATTCATATGTTCGGTTTGAAATCTCATATTTGATTTTAAGGTAATCATATTTTCATGAAAGTGCACACAACTTCAGTTCCATCTCAGCTCAGTAAAATTATTTATTATACTGTTATTGGAATAGAAATTATTGGAACAGCACTGGAAACTTGCCAGCTAACAAACAGTGAAACTTTGAGGTATTCAGTCATTTTACATAATATGCTGAGGTAAATTTATGTAGACTGTTCTTGCAAATTGTAGCAGTTTTCCAATTATTTTCTCCCCAAGTAAAGATGTTTGAGAAAAAGATTTAAATGTTTTTATGAAATGCTCAAAAAGAATTTAATGTGGAAAGAGAATAAAGGCTCATTTTACTGTTCCTTAGATAAATGAGTGGAATACAAAGGAGAATGTCTTTGATGGCTGGAGAAAATTTTTCTGAGCCTTTCCAGGCTCCAAGAAACCGTCTTGGCTTTTCTGGACCCCAATCCTTCCCTCTCTTTATTTTTTTCTCCTTCCCCTCAGTGATACCTTTCTGTGTCAGATTGCATCTAAGGATGCTCTTTATAGATAAACTAAATACTGCTTGCAATATCTGATACATGAGGTTGTTCTTGGAGTCCCTTTGAACACTTAATTTTGGGTTTCAGACACTAAAGGGACTTAGAATACATTAGACTGTCCTTACAATCTTCTTGAGCTGGTGATCCTCAGCTCAACTTGCAAATCTCTGCACTGTCTCCTGGTAACAGCCTGTTCTGAGCTCAGACTTGCAGAATCCAGGGTCTGAGACAAACCTTTCCACAAGCCCATCCTTTCTCGCCCTGCGTGGGCAAGATCCCATGATTACAAATGCGTTGGGAAGCAGGAACAGGTTTGCTTGTCCTGCCTGAGGCAGATCATTCCTAGGAAGAAGTGGGGACGTTTTTTATCTGTAGATACTGATAAATGCATAGACAAGGAGGGATGGATGGCTCGTGTCTAAGCCTAAGAGTGACCTTCAAAGTCAGTCTTAACTGACACTGTGGGCATAGATTAAAATAGCTAGGGAATATGTTACAAAACCTGTAAAACTTACTATATCCTGAAAACAACACTCATAAATCCAAGAATATAGGAAGAAAGGAAGATGGGATACACAAGTCTTAGAATCTAAGGCTCTGCTATGTCAGAAAACAACATAGAAGTCCTTTTAGTTTAAATTCCATCCTAAAATAAACTTGGATTTTTGCAATAATTGCTTAGAGTGATTTTTTTTTTTTTTTGCTTTCAGAACAGCATCATGAATAATGAAATAGAAATGTGTGGAAATATTATTAAAACTAACAGTAAAATTGCTTTTCTACTTAATATAAGTGTATGTAGCCAACAAAGAGAAAAACATTGATTATTCTTATACAATCTTAAATAGTTATTAAGGTGCTGAACCTTTTAATAAAGAACTAGATTATTTTTAGAGCTAACGCAAAGTAACAAAACCCCTTTAACAAATTATCCTCAGGGGATTGTTAGAGTTTTAATCGGTTTCTTGTACTTAAACTCATTTTCCCAGCATGATGTACACTATCTGTGGGAGCTTTTCATAAGAAATTCACACTATGATTAAGGCACCAGCTATTTCAAGTGAAAACATTGTGAAATGTTACTATTGTTTGGGCAGTTGGAACTGAAATGATTGAGTGAAGGATGATAGTTATGCTGCGGGCTAATTACATGGCTAATGTCTTTGCTTTACATATCAATAGATGCTTCTAGAGATGAGCAATAACTGAGACTCCATTATCAGTCCAATACAATGCACTTAAATTAGCCACCATTTATGAATACTATTAAAATAAGAGCTGTCCGGCGCTTAGAGATGTTGCACTTGACACGTTTTTTGTTATCAGCCTGTAGATGCTGGATGTGGTATACAGGGGAGTTCTGCCATAGCCAAAGGAGATGTTTTTGCAACATTTTGCTGTTAACTACTTATTGATTAAAATCATAGGATTTTTCAGTAAGGCAAGAGATCAAAAAAGGCCATCAGAACAAAGGAAAAATGGCATTAGAGGTAACTGTGACGTTTGCAAATGCAGTATAAATTAAGTGTCATCGGTGAGAGGTTTCACAGCCAAACAGTGAAGTTCAGTGGAGCAATGCTAATGGGTGCTCTGTCTCAACTTTTGATACAGAATATCTCAAGCTGACCAAATTTTTGGCCTTAAAATGAAAGACATCATCCCATGTCTGCAAGTGCTTGCCATAGGTTTTCATGGATACTTAAGGAGTTATTGCACTTGGTGAAAGGCTTAACGCAGATTTTGTGTTAAGCAAGATATTGTCTCTTTGGCATTGCCTCCGAGTTCAGTGTGTGTGGGAAAAACCACAGGAATGTCATGCAGGCAGCACATGGATTAAAAAGCATTAGGTTTTGCTGACAATGTGCCTCTTCTAAGTGGCAGCTTAACTGTTTAAAAGCAAAGATTAAAAAAGTGGGATTAATTATTAATTCCTGCTAATGACAGAGTTCTTATTAGGCTGTTGTCCCTTTCTCTGCATTTGGGCAGCAGAGTGCTCCTCACTGGGACACTTCCCATCTTTTGACAGTAATGCTGGAGCCTGCTGATATCCAGAACTGATTGATGTCTGGTGACAGCAGGCTTTTGTCACCTACTTACACAGCATCTCTTCTCCAATAATACACAATTTATAGACCAAACTATCAATCTTCAATACAAATATAATTTATGCAGTGCTGTATAGCTGTGTAAGCTGGAAAGAACATGAAGCTTACAGTCAAATTTCAAAATGCTTTCTAAAGCAAATGCTCAGAAAAATATTGTCTAATTAAATGGAATCAATTTATAGCGAATGCTGAAATTCTGTAGACTTCAACTCCTTGCCTTAAAAGCTAAAAAATATTAACAATGGAAGCAACTCAAATGTGTTTGAAGAATGAGGCCTGAGTGTTCTTCTTGCTACCCATGGCACTGGGCAGAAAAAGATGCACGTAAGAAAACCCAAACAAAATAATTGCTCTGTGAAATGGCACAAAGCAAGGAAAGGTACATTGGTGGGATACACAAATGATAGACAAGCACTGTGAACCTTTCCTGGAGAAAAGAGCTGCTGTATATATAGTTTATACATCATTGTTTAACTGAAATCTTCATTTAAGACTGCTGGAACAGAATGATGATTAAATTATCTTTTTAATATATATTTTGATTAATTGTAGCATTGTGGTTTTGCTTTTTAAAGCAAGGCTTAGGAATGTTAAATGCTTGCTGTTACAATCATCTTGTTTCACTTATGGGAGTTGGTATTAATATCGACTGATTTCATTCTGTTTTTTTCCCATCAGTTGTTTTGTTTTTAATCAGTTTTGTGTCATAGATAAATATGGCTTGTGAATGTAAGCTTGCTTGCTGTCTAGGATGCCTAGACCACAGCAACTCCTCTGAATACAAAATTGCAAGTACAGGATGCATCCTTTGCCTCATGCCTGAGTCTCAGGTAGCAGGCAAATGTGAATAATCTGTGGTATAAATGTCGATGTAGGAGTAACCACAGAAATATTCCTTAACCACCTGCATTTTATGGGCACATGACTACATGCATAAGTCTCAAGTGAGTTACTTTTCTGTTTTGCCTAAAAATCTGTGCAAAGGGAAAGCTTTCTATTTTTATTTGATTGTTAGGTGGGTTAGAGCAAATTTTTGAACCCCTATGATTGCATTCCTAGGAAAGACTATCCATTTTTTCCAGTAGTTCAGGCAGAAGACAAACATTCCTGTGTACTCTAAAGTCCTGCCTTAAGTGTAGATAAGTATTTTCTCCATTTCCATGTAGCACAGTTTAAACCAAATATTGAGATCTTATTTCAGTCCACAGATAAGTCTCTCCTCACCTGAGACAACAGTGAAAGACACTCCTTCTTTTGAGCATGTCAAACTTGCTTTTATTTAATTTTTTTCCTTCTCACAAATGGCAATACAGCCTGGACCAATCATCTCTAAAACCTCTACAGATTTTCTTTGCTCAGAAAATTAGAATATATAAGAGTAAATGACCTCTACAATCCTCTGGATGCAGAGGTGACTCACGCTAGTTAAATGTGATTATTGCTTCTCGTTTTTTATCTTGTATCTGGTAACAGTAAGATCACCAACTTCCGCTAAATCAGCATCAAAAATGTTTGTGGCCACTGCTTTGTTGTGTGCTTCACAACCTTTGTTATCTACATTCAGTTTCTTCTCTCAATTTTCCTAGTAAAATTAATAACTGGATGGCCTCCAGGATTCCCTCTTGGAGAGGTGTAATGTTTTTACTTCATCGTGGATACAGCAGTGAACATTACAGTGAAACATATAATAAAGTTTCAAATAATTTCAAAGCTGGTAGCATTGGGCACATAGTCAGGATATTTGAGCAGAAATATATCTATGTGGCTATCTAATGCAACTCTACATATATAGGTTTTCTTTTCCTGTGCCCATTATGTTCACAAATGCATTCCTTTCTATCCTTTCCCTCACTTAAGGAAATTGTCCCCACCAACATGTTACACAGCTGTGAGTAAATTCCTGGCATGGATAACCATTTTGGATTATCTGAAATATTTTTGAAAAGTAATGAATTCAATATGAGGCTTAAATTTGTCTGAATTGATTTTCTGACAGCATTACCAATGATGTGCATTGTATGAGTTTTTAGTTATCATTTTGTTATTGTTGTTTCCATGTGACCCATGTGTGGAGAGCATTATTGTTGCTACTCTGCTAAGCAATTGTTGGTGCTCATTTCTCTTTCGTTCTCATCTCTTTTATGGGGTGCGATACTTTAAATTCAAGAACACATTAAATTTTGCCCTGACAGAAAATTCATGTGCTACATTATAGTCTTCACATATTCCCATCCAATCTACAAGGACAAACATGGGTAATGGCGTCGATCCTCATTCCATGCGTGTAGCAAAATATTCCTGGAAGAAGGACTCATGGTGTTCCAGCTCGGAGGTGACTGTACCTAGGTCAGTTCACCTCTGGCTGTTTGGTAGATAATTTGCTGATTTTGTTAAGAGCTGCCCAGGTATAAGAACTGTACTTTGTCTACCAGCTTTGAGGATCACTTCTATTTTTTCCCTATTGTTTTTTTTTTCATATTGGCACTGGACAATTTAAGATTACCTTAGCCAGTAGCAGAATATCTGTAGATGCTGAAAAGCTTTGGTAGAGAAATTTTTCAGCTTTCTGCAGCATTCTGTGAGAGCTCTGTGGTTCTCATGAAAGCTATGATAAACACTGCTACGGGTTTTTGTAAACTGAGTTTTATCTGTGCACCTGGGATTTATTTTTCAGAGTTGTTATGGTACACAGTGAAACAATATTTTGAAGAAGGTGTTGTGAGCTTCAGCCAATGGGACAGGGGATGGCTGGTCCAAGATCCAATGACCTCCTGTCATCTTTGGGAACTAAGTTATATAAACAAATTATAATTAATTAAATAACTACTTTCTTCCTGAACTTGGATCGTGTCATTTCTCACCGTTCTTGGTACTTCGCAGTGACAAATATCCATCCCAACATACCAGCTCAAGGGATGTTCCCAGGATGGTTTCCCGTGAGAAGAGGTTCAATCTTTGCTGTGTGATAGAGCAATGGAGAAAGCTCCTGGCCATTGCTGGTTAAAGCATCCACTTAATGACAGACACCAGCACAGCAGTGCTTTGCATGAACAAGCAAGGAAGTGTCACATCAGCTCCTTACTGCAAAGGGGTGATTTGTCTGGGGAACTGGTGCGTTCTCCCACAGAATAACAATATCTGTGATTCATCTCCTGTGCTTTAGAAATACATTGACAAGTCCGATTGGCAAACATTTCTCACAAAGTCTGGAGTGGACAGTCAAGGGTATGATCTTTGTGCCTGCACTGGATCAATGGAATTGGCTATTCAAATGCCATAAGGTCTTCCTTGCATTTCTTACATTTCTAATGCTCCAGAGCAAGACAAACTATGTAGGCTTTTATGGGAATACTTTTCAACAGAATTAAGATCTGCCAAGGCATGGCTCTTGCCAGTGTTAGCTGCAATTTTGGAGTGCCCGTGTTTGTACTCACTGCTCTCAGCCCTCGAAGCTGCACAAACCCAAGTCCTTAAATATTTCTGTGTATTTTAAGTTCTTCAACACATTAATCATCCTGGTGGCCTCCTACTGGCTCTTTGTCAGGTTTTCATTGTCTCTCATTGCCTGGGGAGGACGAAAAATAGACATCTTATTGCTGGCGGGTCTGAACGAGTGCTAAGCAGAATGGGGTGTTTATTTCTCATTTAATTACAGATTTTTAAGAATGTTGTTTGTTGCCTAAAGCTATGAAATGTTGTTGTTGCCTAAGTATTTACTGACATGTTCTAATGTGAATGCTTCTTGTGAGTAGATCTTGAAGGTGCTTACGTAGGTAATAAGAAGTATTATTGCCACCTTACGGAGGGGGAGCTGAGCCATTGCATGACAAAGTGATTTTTGAAAGGTCATCTCGCACGCTGAGTCTGCGAAGCATGCAGGTATTGGCTCTCCCTTAAGAGTCACACAGAAAAGGTGCTGAATCACATGAGAAATCAACTACTCTCCTGATTCTTTATAAAAAGTATTTTAAAAACAATCTGACAGATAGTAATGGCAGAAAAGCCGTTATCATAAGTTGATCCTTTTGCTTCTAGTGCAGGTTACTACATTAGTTCCTATCATACCGGACTGACTTTATCACTTTCCTGTGCTTATAAACCAAATATTTCAAGAATTGTAGTATCCAAGTATCATCCTTCTCAAAACACCTTATTCTAGTATCTAAGAAATCAATTGTGACAATTTAATAGTTGCTGCCAGCCTTGCCTGTGTCTTAAGGGTGTACACCAAAAACTGCATTGGTTCAGATTAACTCCTGCTTTTAAAATATACAGAGGTACACAAAAAACCCCAAAGAGAAATAAAGAAAGAAATCTCCCCACACAGTACTTCCTGTGACTGACTGTAAAACTTCAGTTGGAATTATCAGTGTCAGTTTGGTGAATTACTCCACTTAAAATAGAAACAGGTCACATGGATTATAATAAGATTCTAAATGCTTTGGAGACAAGTGCTGAATGGAGCTTCACCCTACAGAAATAAACTTGTCTACCAAGAAATAATTCGTTTCAGATTGACCAGAACTCCTGGACTGCAGCACTCTGCAAACGAGTGTGGAACATGCCAAACACCTTGGATGTAACTCTACAGCACATCTAACCCTTGTAGCCTGGTTCTGTGGGTTGTAGCCACATCCTATTGCTCCCTGAACTGACAAAATACAAACACCAAGCCCAGCGTTAGATCTGCCTTGCCCTTTTCTCCCCACTGTGCCATTCCTAGTGCAGCATAAATGATTCACATTGGTGATTTGGGTGAGTGACTGTAGTTCACAAGACTCTTTCAGAAGTCTTTCCCTAGGTCTTCTCTCTGTATTTTTTGTCTGATGGGCAAGAGGCATAAAATGTCCACTCAGCTCCATTTTTAATCTGAGCCACATTTTCTGATACACACATAATTTAGTCATCATCATCAAGAGGAGCTCTTCTTCTTCAACAAAAGAAGTTGCCATTACAGTGGAAAAACTATTGTAAGTGTGATGAGACACCATGACCATCACGCATAGAAGGACAAATTGCTACTTACTTAAGCAAGTTGAACAGAATTTAGATTAAGGAGAGGAGAATAACAACAGGAAATTATTATTGAGAGTGATCACATGAGGAAAAATACTTGACTTGGTGAAAATTGTTTTCATTAAATATAAATGTGTTAGACTCAGCAAGATGTATATAACACTTCCCAAATAAAGTCAGCTTGCAATGATTGAACCAAATAAATATATGTTAGTATGCCTTCCTGATTAATCTAATTTAAATGCAAACTAAATAGCCATAAAAGTGAATATTTTTTAGAAATCTCCGCTCTAAAAGAAAGTTTTATCTGACCAGACTACAGATTTAGGAAGTTTGCTTTCAAAAGATGATAATTTTTTTTAAATTTCAAGTTTGTTGATACTGATTCCTGGAGGAAAACGTTTTATGGCCATTTTTTGTTACTTCACTCCAACACAATCAGTTTGTTTCAGCTCATGAAGGTCAGAGAAAACACTGAGGGGAGGATTTCAGATGTGCCTCATTCAGCTGTGTTAGGGTCCTGTTAAAGTCTCATTTGACAAGGAGAATCCATCTTCTGAGCAGGTTAGGGATTGTGAGCATTTTTTAATTTTTTTTTTTTTTAATCAGATGTACTCATAAAATTGATGTAGGAGGGAATAAACAGACAATTAAGCATGGAAGTGTTTCGGCAGTGCCAGTGTCCCACCTAGGTGCCTCATTTGGCTGAATAATAGATGCCAACTCTTTCTTCAGCATCTGTCTTACACCACCATCACCACAAGAGCAGCCCTAGGGATGTGCTCTTTGTGCCTTCTCCTCTAGCTGGAATCATAGCATAATTTAAAATCATTAAGGGGGTTAATTTAGCCATGTGAAATACAGAATTCCTGTGGCAAACCCTGACTCCCCCACTGCTGTCCCAGGGCAAAGGCTGAAGCAGCCATCTCTTACTGAAATGTAACAATATTACTCCTATTTTGGCAGCATTGCCTCAAATCTCCACAGTCTCTTTAGAATTATTTTAAAATATTCTCAGCACAAGCACCACGTGTATGTCCAGTGCCAGCTATTATTAGGAATCTGTTATAAAAACAATCACATCAATAAATAATTGCTTTATTCATGGTCATGAGATCCGAGTATGATAGTACTGCTTACTAGATCCTGGGAAGGAAACCACCCTCTTAGGATTTACGGGGAGTCCTAACCCTCTGATTTACTATCTTTTGGCTGCCAGAGGCAGCCCTGAGGGCAACATCACCTCCGCAGACAGAGCATATTTACCTGTAATCTCCGGCTTGAGCCCAAGATTGGGGTGTTGGTACAGCTACAAGTGCAATTGCTTCTTCAGAAGAAGTGATGCTAAATAGATGAAAGAAGGACTATGGAGACAGGTTTTCTGTGGGCAGGTTGCAAAATGACAGAATCATTGACAGAATGTGCCAAAGGTATTATTTTCTTCATTTAGAAAAAAAAAAAAAGGCAAAAATCAGCCCAATGCAATCTTCAAAAAGAAGTGCAGAGATTAAAGGAGAAAGGATCAGTGTTTTCATTTTGCCATCACAGAGATGTATGCAACAAATTGTTTTGTCAGAAAGCCTGTATTACATTTTGTGTTTTGTTACATGTGTTAAGTGTTAGAAGCAAAGTTGTGTGGCTCTTTCATATTCAAAGCAGGAATACAGTCATTGGGCCATAGTCATATTTCTGCACTCTAAAAATTTACCAAAAATCTCTTCTTTATGAATATTTTTAGACTTGGCGAAATTGTAATATAATTATTGAATTGTCTCTTTGCAGCTATTTATAATATCCTGTCTTTCAGCCTGAAAAATCCATGTGTTTGAAGGGATTTAGGTCTTCAGGGATGTCAACTGTGACTGGAGCTTAAAGAGATATCTATCTGTGTTTTATTGCTCCAGTCCTAGACATGAATATATGAGTTTTGTGGGACAGGACACTGACTAGAGACTGATTTATTTCTTTCCATAAGTAAGAAGTGTAAGACATTTTGATATTTTTGGTTTTGTTTTCTCCAAGAATAGACAAAGGATAAACATTACCACAAAACAGCACAGAAGAGAGGCAGGAGGAAGGGCGTAACACTAAACATGGTACTTGGTAGCAGTATTTGTCATTAGTTCCTTACTGAGTGTGCTCTGCGCTTCGATATCAGTTATACTGTTTTCTGATGGTTTTAGGGCTGATAAATTTTGTATTAAGAATTTTTTTTCATCCAGCATTTCACAGTACTTTACAAAGTTGGGAAATATTCTTTCTTTCCACAGATGATGTATTTAAAGCTGAGGGTTCTGTTCACTCAAAGTTACACAGATAATGGATAGTAAATTAGGAAGAGTGTCACTTGATTGCTGCTTATCTACTCTTTTTACGTGAGAGATACTTTTTGAAGAATTACTTTTGTGTACAGTAATGTGCAATAACCTTCTTTAAAGGCATACTGTAATTTCAAACCTGCACAAACTGATGAGAGCACTTAAAAAAACATTTCTATCTTGCTTTTTTTGAGTGGTTTTGCTAAATCTTTCTGGGAAAGTCTTGTCTTTTTGTGCTCAGAGAGGGCTTTAGGGCATAATGTTACAAAAGCTTTTCCTGATTAAAATATTTCTGCCCACTGTTATAGTAAACTGTGAAATAAACTATGTTCAAATTCAATGTTTTCAACTGCAGAGTACATTCCTCAGTTGCCTTTTATCACTTTTCATCTATGTGTTCAGTGGTGTTTAAAAACAAAGAGGTTACATTTATGGTACTCTGTAAGGCATGAAAGGCTTTCCTAAGAGGAAAGACAGTTCTGTAATGAACAGCACAACTCTCAAATGCCTAAAATATTCCTGTGTTTAGTGTCTGAACTGACGTGCATGTATAAAATTAATAATTGCTTGAATTTTGAACAATGAAAATACAGGGGAAATTACAACATAACAAAGGCAAACTATGCGAGTGAAAGTATCAGCTGGAAGAATAATAGCTTTATTTGACAGTGTTTTGACATCATTGATGTACTGTTGTCACTGGAGACTTCCCTTTCTGTGTTTGTGATATACTATTTCAATCCATATTATCCCAATAGAATCACAAACATTGAAAAGATCTGATGTGTGATAGTCTCTTACGAATATGTGAGTTGACATGTTGATTGTTCTTTCATATCTGGGACGTGTGAGAATTCAGTTTAAATACTATTCGCCAATACTAATAAAAGATGTGCAGTTGACAAAGGCGGTACAGGTGTTTTGAAAGTGATTAGCATGTAAAAAGGCAAAGTGGCTTCTCTACTCCATTTTGTAGAATGTAAAAGTAAAAATTAAAAGTAAGCCAAGTGCAGGATTAATGGTATCTACAGCAGTTCCTGTGTTAAGCTAACGACAAGTTTATTATCCTCGTTGAATAGGCCAATAATGCAAATCTGGATGCAAGAGACCTCTTGAAATCTAAAACTTTAAGGTTTCTATTTTTGGGAAATGCACAAAATGGTTATAATTATTCCTAATTTTTATGGAGCTCTATCAATGGGTGTTTTTTCCCCAAAAGGCAGACACTCATCAGAACTAGCAGGTCTGGGCAAAAAGGGAAATGTCGCTGTTACGTCCGAGACACATAAAGAAAACAATGTAGAGTCCAGGCTTATGAACAAGTGGAAGTGCTTTAATAATTTTCTGACTACTTTTATAGGATAGATCACAAAAGTGTGTTGAGTGGCAATTGGTAATTGCGTCCTTGGCCATCCACCCCTTGAGAGGATTGGCCAAGTGCTAAGATACCTATTCCAAAATATTTTCAAAGTCAAAGCCATAACAGTCTTGCAAAACGGCTTGCGGGTGCAAGGAGTTTATGAAACTGTGACCTTGTTTAAAATAGTTTATATAGGAAAGACAGTCTGCTCACAGAATATTGAGAAAAGGCTGAAGAATTTCTCCGCTTCTAGCTTTTTAGCACCTATAGGGAAACACGAAAGCAATGGGAAAATATTTCTTAGGAAAATGCAAAAAATTAACAGTTATTGCAACTGTCAGCCAAATGGACTGATGTGTCCAGGAAATCTCTGTGCAGGCCCACAGGTCCAACCTGGCAGTGTTTGCTGGTCTGCAGCTCAGGTCTGCTCGCAAGGGAGGAAGGAATCCTCCTCTACTGTTTTCCTGTGGTGCTTCCATTTTCCTCTCCCTTGGTGATTGTGTGAAGCACAATATCCTCACCATAGCAGGCAGACTTGGGCATGGTGTAACAGCTATATCAAGCTTGTTACAATTTCTCTTATCATCCAGCCAGTAAATTTGCATGTTTAGGCCTGGATACAGTGACATGGAGGAAGTCCCTTGGAGAAACGTGGGATGAACAGGAGCAGAGCTTCCAAGACCAGGTCTGCTTCCACTCAGGTGCCACATATGAAAGCAGTGAGAAGCAGGAGATATTGGTGGAAGAATTCGGTGTAGAACAGCCACCTGAAGACAGCCTATTATTCTTGTGCTAACGTGTCCTGCTGTCACCTGTAATCTCATCTCAGGAGCACAAAACTGCTGTGTTGTGATGAAGCAGGAAGGAAAGATGAGGTGTTCTTTCTTTCCCACAAAGCCTGGAGAGTAAGGACTCTTCAAGTTTTTTTATACAACATTGGTTGAATGTGAGAAAACATGGGTTTGAGTTTGAGAAGAGCACACTGATAGGAATTTCCATATGCAGTGATAAAATTTTCAGGATTTTCTTTCTTGCAACAAATGTGTATCTCTAGGTCATAAAGAAATAGTATTCTTAAAGCTGCTGTGTCTTGGGCTTCACTTTAGACACTTCTGTTCATCCCTGCCAGAAGCTGCTTCTTTGTCTTCCCAGTATGGATTAGAGGTATCGATGTATCCATCTGAAGACGAACAAGATGATTTGGTTTGCTCAATACATATTGTCTCTGGAAAATGGGCTCCATTTCTTCATTTAGTTCACTAGTTACTATGTTTCTGGTAAATATTTCAATCCTAGGCATAAAGCAGCAGATGGGAATAAAAATTGTGGGTGCCAGGATGTGTGGGAGAGGAAAGGACTGTTAAATTATGAAAGGGAATGCAGTATTCAAAAAGAATAGTTTTTGTGGAAAAAGAGGTGGACTGGACAAAGTCAAGGGCAGGGCTTAGAATGCATAGTGAGAGTGAAGAAAGAGATAAAATAAGTGTGAAGAAAGAGGGAACAAAAGTTATTTATATAAAGTTCTCTGTGGTGCTGTAGAGGAAAGAGGAAGCACAGTGCAGACGAGAAAGCAAACAGTGGGTGGAGAACTGTGCTAATGCTCCTAATCTGCTTCTTGTGTCCTCGGTTGTTCTCAGTGAGTTTATATCTCTCACACTCTTCCATGGAGATGTGCAGACGATGTTTTTTTCAGAGACTGAGCCTCACAGATTAGGATGGGTTAGGTTATTAACCCAGCACTCATAGTAAGACAGGTTTCCACAGCTTCGCTTCTCAGATGCTTAGAAATAGTCAACTAATTCTCAGTCTAAATTTAATTGTGGCTGTTTTCTTCTTATTCTTGCTTGGGGTTTTCTTTAGTATAAATTATTTCTTTCCTTCCTTAATTGACAGTTTTCCTGATAGATTTTATCTGTAGGGTTTTTAATTCTGCCTTTTTCTCGTCTAAGCAATCCCCAGTGCCCCCTGAGTGGAGGAGGTTTTGTGCAGACACACCCTGGGGGCTGTGGTGCCCCACAACCTCGTGGCTGCCCCATAAGAGCTCCCCGATGGCCAGCAGTGCATGTCCACTGCAGCATCCACCCAATCCATGGCCTTTCCATGGCCTGTCCCTCGGTAAAGCTCTTCCTCTTGACAGTTCCTGACATCCTCTATATAATGGAAATAAAACAGCAGCTGACAGTTTGAAACATTATAAATAAATACCTCACACTGTGAGTGATACACAAATGTTGTATTCCTTTCAATTGTAGAAGATGAGGCTTTCAGAGTGTGTTACCACTGGCATTTTTGCCTGTAACCAGGGGCTTAGACTGCAGGCTAGGGAATGTTAAATAAATTTCTCAAGCTCTAATGCCATCTATTTTTTTAAACAATGTTGAACTAGAACTGGTGACCTTGTCATTGCAGAAATAGAAAATTTTATTTTACAGTCTCCTCTACCTGCATTAGCAAAAAGTATGTTGTGAAAATGGGCAAAAAAATGCACCCATGTTAAATACACGGTGTTATGACCAGTGTAATGAAGATACCTCCAGCAGTCAGGAGCCTCTTGAGCGACAATAAACAAACCAATATCTGATAATATGCCTTTCTGTTCATTTACATCAGCAAAGTTATATCATATTAAAGTAGTAACAAGTAGAACTACCTATGCAGAATAATTCTAGTTTGCAATCCCAAAATTTTCCTCTGCCTTTTTTTTAATGACAACCTCTTATTCTTCTCAGAGTATTATTGCAAGCTGCTTTAAGCACCCTATCATTAATCCTGAAATATGTATATATCTTCCTGCATTGTTAGTCAGATGAATGTGCTGTAGCTCTTATGATCACCTGAAGAAAATTACAACTCTGTGAGAAATATTTATATTGTAAATTTTCAAAATATTACATGATCTGGAGTCCAAATATATAATTGCCTTCTATTACAGATAGAAAAGATGTGATTTAAAAAGAAAAATACTTCCATGTACTGGCAAGCAAATGGTGTCTAAATTTCTCCTAATTTATGTGATCTTTTAAATCCTTCAAGCCATCAGACGTCTGAAGTCTGGTAGATACCTGAGATTTTGCCACTGAAGTTCTTTCTGTGTCTCCAGTCCATTGCCTGCCAGAGCTGCCAAAGTCATTCCTGGCCACCCTAAGGACAGCCCATGCTCTGCAGATAAGTGCTCAGTCAATGATTCTTTAATTTAATTTATAATGGAGGGTGTATCTTCTCTGGGCTCTTGTCAGAGGAAGGAATGTCCTTTCCATACTGCTGGTGTTTATGGTCTCCTCTGGTTCCTAAGCTCCCCTGGTTTCCAAGGCCCCTCCAAGGGTTGTCTCCCTGCTGGGAATTGCTAAAGCACATGGCTTTTTCCAAGATTATTTTAGCGATTTTTTTCTTTCACCTGAGGTTCATGCCCCTTCTCCTTAGCTGTGACAAGATTTGTCACAGGGCCAAAATCTCTTGGTGGTCCCACTCATTGATTGCCTTTTAAATTCCAGAGGAAATTGCATGCCAGCTTTTCTAGGTGTCTTCCAGCATCCAAACATCACAACAGGGACTCCTGGACAGTGGCTGCATCTAGCAGTGCTTAATGTTTGTAGCTGCTAAACTGAGCTAGAAAAGACCATTGCAATTGTGCTCAGTTCTCCCCAAAAAACCCTTTTTCTGTGTGGACAGGTGGTTAAATTGTTCTGCTGTTCTCTTGTAAACCCCTTTATTCTCAATCTCTTCTGTAAATGATAAATAAAACTTCTATTTGAAACTTTTCTTTGGTACATGAAAAAATTCCCAAAGTGGTAACCATGAATTAAATAAGTAAATGCTCTGATACTAGACCACAATGTATTTCAGTATTAGAAGATGTAGTGATGTTATTTTTACTAATTTGATAAATAAAACTTAGTGGGAAAAAAAGGAGAACCACTGCAGTCTTAGCTTTTCTCTGTGATGTAATAGATCTGTTCAACTCCAGCAGGTTTTTTGTACCTTTTATTGAGACAAATCCTGAAATCCTTATTCTTTCCTTCCTCAGGACAATCTCCTGTTAACTTCAGTGAGATAATAAGGCTTATGCTGCTTTGTAAAGTACTTTGAGATCTATGGTGAACAAGATTTAAATATTATTGAAAGGGAAATTTGATTGAATTTAAATCATATAAGGAACTTAAGGATTCAGTTTATGGAGATTGCTCTCTTTTTCTTTTTTTTTGCCACGTGGTTCTTTATGCATTCATAAACTTCAGATTTGGTTGCAGTAGTGAATGGCTCTGCCTTCTTGTAGGAGAGTGTAGGCGGGACACTCGTGGCTGGCCTTGGAGCAGGGCTATCTTCCTGCTCTTGTACACAATCTGGCACTTCATGGATATGTTTGCTAGCAGAATTACTTGTTTAAATAATTTACTTTGACATGTGGCTGCAGCTTTACAGGAAAATACAGATTCTTTATCTCAACTTAAGTAAAACCTGCCTCACACCAGAGTTTTTTCTATTACCTGGGGCCAGCTGGGTCAGAAATAATGTAGGAGCCCAATAAGGTAGGCTACAGGTAGTTTTCAGTTTCTGAACTTGGTCAAATTCATGAAACATGAATAATGTTGCTTGTATAAATGAAATTTCGTGAAAATGTAGGCATGTGTTTTGAGAGACAATGATAAATGAAACGGAAGTAAAAATGGAAAAAGTGTAATCATATCAGTTTCCTATTGACTTTTATTGAATTAGTCATATCCGCTACTTAAGTGTTTTGTAATCTACTAAAAATGCTTTTATAGTGTAGAAATTTCATTTTATGAGTTTCACATAATGCAATCAAAACATTTAGACTAACATCCTCATGGTAAGAAATTTCATCCACATACTGCTTTGCAATTCTTTTTGATGAAAGGCAATACCTCCAATGTTAAATGGAAGCGTCTTGACAGAAAATACCAGAGTTATGTAATAGCACAGAATTCATTGTTTGGCAGTGTTCTGGGATGAGAAAATAAACTTGTGAAAGAAATGCTAAGTTTAATCTAGCATTGGAATATACCTTGACACCAAGAGGATCTACTGCCACGTCCTTTGAAGCTCATGGAAATCCTGTCATTGATTTAAAGTAAAATCAGTTTGACACTGAAACACTTTATGTGAGTTTTTCATGCTTCTCTCTCTCTCGCTTCTCACCCAAAACAAAAAGGAAGAGGGAACTGGAGGAGTGAGGCACTTCCTCTATTATCATGGATCATACATTGCAGAAATGTTGATAGTGGCAGTCATCTAGGAGAGGAGGAGGAAGAGGGAGAGGAGGAGGAGGGAGAGGAGGAGTGTAGGTGTGTGGGTGAGTTGCAGTTTGAGTGCAGCAGCCAAAGAGCTCTGCTGTAACTGAGGAGGCAAGGGGTGATAGCACTGTGATGTGGAGCTTCTGTCCAAACCCTGCTTCCTCCCATGTTGCTGAGGGATTTCCTCCTGTAGGCTAAGTCAATATAATTTCATTTATGTCTCTTGCCATGCTGGTACTGCACTGTCAGCTGCTTATTGTATTGCCCTGTCAGACTGAATGAGGGGGACTCACTCAAAAGGAAAAATTTTGAATTCACTTGAAAATGAAAATGTCCACCTGTTGGTAGAAGCCTTCCATGTCTTCTCTCTGCCACAGCCCTTTTGGGGAGTGCTGCTCTGAAGACCTCGGCTTTGAGGTACAATAATTCTTGCAAATGAATATTTGAAAATGTCCAGGCACTTAACGTGTTTGAACATTTCAAACTGTACCTTTGCAATATTTGTGGAGGCTGCAGCTCAAACTGTGCTGGATTCCTGTATGCTCGTTTGCCAGAATTTGGTTCAGGATTGCTGCAAAGCCTGAATTGCAGGCAGGCAAATTATGTAAGACACTTTATTCCTGTCTGCCAGTGTATCCATCACAAACACGGTTGACTGGGTCAGAATTCCTCCTCTAGGCACTGACAGAGGAAGCTGCTGTGTTTTGGCCACTGCAGCAGATCTCTGTGGACTGGCTTCCTAAGCTATCACGTCCCTGTTGTGGCTTCCATGTAGGGAAAAACATCTGGTTTCTTAAAATGTTCTGGGCCCAGTAGCTGTGTAATGACTCTTTGGAGGTCAGCTACAAGTATCAAAGAGATCTTTCCTCTTGTTTCTGTGGTTGTCTTGTGGTTTGGTTTTTTTTTTTTTTTTTAATCTATATCTGCTTTGAATAAAGCAAAACGTGTAAGATGTCAATATTTAATGAAAAAAAAAGAAACAGTTAGTGTTGTCAAATAACAACATTTTTTAAAAGGAAAAAAAGTGGTTTCATGGGGTAAATGTCACCTTTTTTAGATTTGTGGGAGATGGTGACAGCGGGAACATTGCATGGCGGTGCTTAATATTTGCATGAGAGTAAGCTTGGTTTGCAAAGTCTCTGTGCATGACTTTAGCCACTTGAGAGCAAGATAAGAAACAGATCATCTGAAGCAGTTGTAATTAGAATGATCCTCCATCTTTTTGTGAGGAGGAACAGAAGCAAAGATATTGTTCCAGAACTAAGGCTAATATACCTTCTCAAGGGCTGTTCTACATTGTATTCCAAAGCAATGCTTCCCCCTATCTTTAATTAATATCTATTTAAACACTATATTTAAATATTTAAATACTGTATTTAAATTCAAATAATTAAGATATTGGAATAAATTGAAATCCAAATATTTAATGTACTTAAATAATACCTTTATTTGCTGAAACCAGGTTTTATCTCAAATTTTAGGGAATCTATTTAGCCCACAAGAAACGAATTTCTTATTTCTCAAAGTCTTCCATCTGGAATGAATGCAAATAGGAAGACATCTTGAAATGAGAAAAGGTTTACCTTTGTTTACCCAAAGCAATGGGTATTTTACCCTCAAATGGAATTTTTTCATCAACAAAGCAGGTAGCTGAATGTACACATGAGCACTTACTTAAACTTGTGAACAGAGTTTAAGAAACCACCTGCTGTGTTGAATTCCTGGAGCCCAAAGTTTTAACACATCAACACACACCAACTAAGCACAACTTTAAAAGTTTTATTTAGTGTTTCAACTGAGGAAGTTTGGGACAGCTGTAGTGCTAATATACAATAAAGGTTCCACATGTAAAGCCACATAAACTTTATTCCAGGACTTGTTCAAACTAGAATCTTTCTAATGACTGGGATGGACACTGGATTGAGCACAGAATGGATATTTTTGTTTAAATAAACAAGAAATATATGGCAGACAGCTGATTCTCTTTCTGTTGTTTGTTCGCTCAACAGCTTCTTGAGAATCACTACATTTGTTATTAATATATAGATTAGGGATGGGATTAAATAGTCTTCAAATTGCCCACCCAAGTCTGTTCAATTCTTGAAGACAAATGGACTAAATTAAACCCTGAGATTGGTGACCAAAATATCTTAATTCAGAATATTTGTCCTTCCACATCAAGGCTGCTTTCCAGAGACTGGGGCTTTTTTTTCCCCCCCCCGTTAATTAATTCAGCTACTGAATCATTAGAGGTGTTTGAAAAGAATGGCTGAAAATTCAAAAATAAAAATGCATATTATGTATTATTTAGCAAATATTTATTTAGCTCCTACTAATACAATTCCTTTTATTCATGTTGTTTGCTGCAGGTGCAATACGTCTCTTTTTCTTGTATCTGCAGAACATTAAAGACTTCTCCCTACGAAGAACACTTATTTTTTTATTATTTTCTTGCCTTTGGCTGCTATTACAATATGGCATTGGTGGCTGATTGTCTTCTGCTGGAATACATTGTGATTTGCTGCCATGTTGTGATGTCTCCTGGAATCTGTAATCGCCCGGCTGTGCAGCGGTGGTGGCTGTAGGCGAGCGCACACTGCGGGCTGACCGAGTGCTGTTCTAGGTGGGTGTTTCAGCAGAGTAGCAGCAGCTGTTATCTCCCTCCAACCTGGTGCAGCATATTAACTACGCCAGCAGTAAACTGAGGCCTGCCTTTAACCATTTTTATTCATGGTTTGTCCCCATTTTGCATTTGTGCTGTCGGGAGAGTTTTGTTTTGTTTCTAGAACCACTTCACATCTCAGTCAGCTTTGCTTTCTTTTCTCTTGTGTTCTCCTCTGTTGATGTTTTTCATGTTTTGTTTTTGGTTTGGTTTGTTTTTTTTTCTCCTCAGTAATTTCTTTTTATTCTCCATTTCATTCCTGCAGCTCAGTGCTGTTGAGGAAGAGGCTGTACCTTTTGTCTGGCTGTATGTGTCATGCCAGCTTAACCTACTGCCTATGTAACTTCTGCATCTTCAGTCTCTTGTCAGGCTCGTCTCTCCCTCGTTCAAACTTCTGTCTTCCTTCTCCTCTCGAGCAGCCTCTGGGACACACCGTGTTTCTGGCTGAGTATTCCATGCAGTGTGTGCAGAGAGCAGACCTCTGCTTGCCACAACTCCCAGCACCCCGTGCCTCATCTTTTGTGGTGCTTCAGAGGACCAAACCCTCTTTGATGTACCAGAGAGGAGGGGGGAAGTTTTCTGTGAGTTTTATACACAGGCCTCCTCTCCGCCTTCCATCACGGCTGTTTATCAAATTGCTGACACGTGGATGGAAGCATTTCCCTTTTATGTTAAGCCTGGGCTATGTAAAGGCGCTGGAAGGCAATTTATACACCACTGCAGCTCGTGGCATCAGCAAGGTATTTTTACAAGTTTGAGATATTACCACAGTTAAATAAACCAGGCTAGAGATGAGGAGGAATAAAGTGAAAGTGGCTATAGCAGCTGCACATTTCTGGTAGGGAAAAAGATAACATGGGAATTATGTTTTACAGCTTACTGGGGTAAAATGTGTGTAGCTGCAACACCTGAGGCCACAGCTGGGCTTGGACACCATGGTGCATTGCATGAATGACTTGTGGAGGGTCTTGGCTTTGTCTTTGCCTTGTCCAAGTCATCTGTGACACGTGGCTGCATGCAGAAGTTTTAGATAGGAATAATGCATGGGAAGTTGGAGAAAACTGTGCCAAATGGTAAAGTTAAATCATTTACCTACTTACAGTTTGGTTTTGTCCTTCAGCATGGCTTCAGTGATGAAATTTATGTCAGCAGGATGATTTGCACTGATATCACTTCAGTCTGAGACAAGATGAGGAGCCTGGTCTAATAGGAGAAACGTGAATGTATATAATTTGGTTTGTGGTTTTTGGTTGGTTTGTAAATATATTAATCATTCGGCAAATCCATTGTGACTGAAAATGAAGATGTGTACACATAGACTCCTCCCTGCAGCCACAGTTTATGTTTACATCTGTGAAGTGTACACCCCTGGCTTGTACCTGGGGTAATTATTTCTTTTTTTAAATGCTTCTCAGAGTGGAAATTTAAGTCCTAATTGAAATACTTATTCTGTTTTGTTTTCATCCTAAAATTGCATCCACTTAAAGAGGAGTTAGACTTTAATTGTTTAAAATCTGGTACATCAGGCAGTGTAAATTTTTAAAGGATGTATGGTTTGCTTTCCCATATGAAAGGCAAGTTATTAAATTTACCAGAACATAGGTAATCTGGAGAGATGGGGGGAGTGTATTTCTCTCCCTCCTACTGATATTGATTTGTTGGAGCTATAATCACTCTTATTTTTTTGTAAAAATGATAAACTCCATTTTGTCTCTATGTAGTGTCCTTGTTACTGCTATGCTCGGTGCCTCCAGCAGAGTTCTGTGCAGGCTGGGGTGAAATTTAGCCTGATGTGTTGGCATATATTAGAGTAGATTAAACCTTACTGCTTACATCATCATCATCAATTTCATTTGGTCATTTCACCAGTTTTTTTCCTCTGAAAGAGTGGTTTAGGTCTGAATTTCAAGCCATGCCTTTGTTAACAACAGTAAAGTAGGTATAAGTCTTGCATTCAAGCAAGTGCATATTCTTGTATACATTATAAAATATGCTAACATATTTATAAAGCTTCAGGAGAGTGTTTAGATGACATTATGTGAATTTATCAGCAAGTGGAACTTCTCCAAGTGATAGTAGTAGTTGTACTCTTTTTGATTTATACTACAAGTTTCTATTCAGAGAGAACCTGAGAGTCTGGAGAGAGGAAAAGGAGAGTTCAAATTAAAAAGTAGAAATCAATGGCAGATCACTGATCTACTCCAGTGCCTTAGGAGTGTTGTATCTCCCTAAACCCCTTCTTTTCTGTGATGCCTGTTTAAAACTGGACAGCAGAGCTCTTCTGCTCTGACTGCTGCCTACACCAGTGATCACAAGCATCTTGTCACCTTCCATCCCTCTCCATCTGTCCATGTTCCCCTTGTCTTGCAGATGGCAAGCTGTCTAGGGCAGGAGCTGTGGTTTTGTTCTCTGCTTACGCAGCAGTTAGTGAACAGCACTTGGCACAATGGAGTCCCGGTCAATGACAAAAACTGTGAGGTTTTATGATGATGAAGCAAGTAAAATTGTCAACTTCATATCCGTTAGAAACTTTAGTTATGTAAATAACTAGTTTCCCCCAGAGTTTTTTCAAATATTTTACACTGCTGAATTATTTACAATAGACACATTGGCTTACTGCTCAGCATAAATTTAAAAGATAATTTTAGCATGGAAAGAAAATATTCATGAAGGGATACCAGCGGCAGAAATAAAAGTGATAAATTAATGAAAATATACTGATAATGGCAATGGTCCAGGTGAGAAATATCTCTCATCTGAGAGTTCACTTGGTATTGTAAGGATGATGTTGCACCTGTCTATGCTGCATTTGCTCACCCTTGTGATCCATGTACAGCTTGGGAATAGTGGGGGACAAGGACATTCTGAAAAGATTTTGGGAAAGAAATTACCTGGAAGTACAGTAGGCAGTGAGGAGCAGGAATACAACAGTGCTGCTGGGAGGTGCTAATACCATTTGAAGTTTCACTGGGAGCTGTCAGAGCAAGGGGGAAGAAATCAGGGGCATTTGGGGTGTAATAACAATGAATAACCTTTAAAGAATTGCTACAAGACAGAGATAGCAGGAGCAGACAGGAGAGTCCATGGCCCTGAAGCAAGAGGCCGTTCATAGCAAGGTGTGCCATTTTTGACTGCAGAAAACTATAGGCTTGCCTCAGGGAGAGGTCCCTCATGGAACTGGGAAAGGTTGTAACAAGATCTTTCTATACTGTAAATATCATATGTCACCTCCATATTGGGTCTTTTCTCTGCTAGTTTATGTAGACTGAAATGTCAACAACACACTTCTGCTCAGTTTTATGTCACTTGCACAAAATCAACTTTTGCTAAGAAAAACTGGATTATGAATGTTTGGCTAAAAATAATCCAGAAGATGATGGCTCTGGCCATGGCCCCACAATCTAGTTTTTGATACAGACATAATTTATTTCAACGTTTTAGAAAGACAAGAAACTTTTTTGCATTTCACAAAGAAATATTTATGACAGAAATTGTATACTCATTTTATATTCATCTATGCTTATATATATATAATATATTCATATATACTCATTATATATTATATACTCATTTATATTTTAATAATTTTGGAATTAATATCTATTCCTACAGGGATGGAGACAAAGAAAGACATATTGACCAAGCAGAAAACATGGATAATGTGTTTTTACAAATCATGAGGAGTTTTCAATAAGCAGAGTTACCTTGGAAAATGCTGTCAGTGTGGACACACAACTAAGCTTTGCTGTTTTGTTTTATACAGCATCAAAATCCAGTATCCTCCTGGACTCTGACAAGTGTTCCTGCTTTTATATCATTATCCTGGATTCTTGCATGAGTATTCTGTTTGCTCTGACAGTACTTAAAACAAAGTAAGGAGTGGCAGCACTGATTGTGGTCATGGAGGCTTTCTGTTCAGAAGGATGTTTTCCAAGAGGCAGGGTTATCCTTAGTCTCTGAAGGAGTAAAGCCATTTTTTCAGATATTCTTTGCTCCTGGGGCATGGAAGACTTCAGAATACCTATCCTCATGGCACCGTTCCCCATGCTCTGCAAATCTGGCTGGGGCTGAGAGTATTTATATTTGTGTGTATTTGTGATTCTGTCCTCCACCACATTTCTGAAGAGTTCAAATACCCAGAGAAAACATCTGCCTCTGGAATCAAATGAAAAAGATCATCTGTGCTGTGTTAGCCATAGAAATATGTTTTTCTTTAGTTGCTGGACAAAGTTCTTTCCTGAGCGATGTCAGGCATGTTATTGAGTTTGCTGAATTTCCAATCAAATAAGCTTTTGATCTTGGTGAGGTACAGCCCAGAGTACTTTTTTGCAATCAATTATATCTCAAAGTGAGTGCAATGGATGCAATTTAGCATCATGAAATTAGTTTCAGGAGGTTTCTGCACAATTGCACTATCAAGATAGATACATGAATGCTAGTTGTTTGTTTGTTTGTTTGTTTGTTTGTTTGTTTGTTTGTTTGTTTTTCTCCTTATTTCCCAGTGGACTGGTAGCAAAATTTTGGCCGAAATGGAATGTCAGGAATTTTGGCTGTCCAAATGGCAAACACCATGTCTTTTTATCACTCTCCTGTAACACCCTCTGTGCTGTAAGCACTGCATGAGGCCTTTAGAGACTGCAGAGAGCAGTTTCACCTCTGCACACTTGGAGGCCGGGAATTTTGCTGTCCTGCAGTCCTTTCATCACCAGTGACTGCAAACCCTCAGCGTGCATGGATTGGCAGTGCCATCCACGCTTGGGAACATGGAATATGTGACTGGTTGAGCTGTGTTGTCAAGTTTCTTGGTCTGCCACAAGTGAGCAGTAGTTCCGTTCCAGGCTTGCTCTCAAGAAAAGCACGTGAAGTTAGAACAGGGAGCTGAAAATGCAACACTGAGACCTCCCAGCAAATTTTGCTGCTCTGGCAATAAGTTGTCTCACATTGTACCTTCCCAATCTTCTCACACATCCAGGATATTTTGGGCATGCTTTGGGGAAACCTGACAAAAGCCTTTGCGTGTACAGAGAGAGAGCAGTGAACCTTGATAAAACTGTGTAGAAGGGAAATTTTTGATTTGTAGAGTGCTGTCCTCTGTGTTGGGAACTACAGCCAATGCCAATCTCTTCAGACCTCCCAAACTTGAAAGCAGAAGTGACACTGCGCTACAGAAGTGGCAGATTAAAGCCAGTGCCATGAGTGCAGGGGGCACATGTGTGACACATGGAGCTACCAGTGTGCTGTGAACATTTCCCTGATTTCTCAGGGAGCATTTTATGCTGTCCCTTCATGTACAGAAACAAAGAAAACTCCATGAGGAGATTCTACAAGGAACGACTGGACCTCAACGATTTACACTAATAAGAGAGCAGAGGGGATTTTTAATATTAGCCTATGGAGATATTTAGGTTTTAGGTATCACTCAGACTACTCTGGATTTTGTTGTTGGTTCATGGGAATCTCTGTTGTCACAAGAGGCTGCTGAGGAATTCATAGGCTATTGTTCTCTTCTTGTAGGGCTTGTATTTTCGCCCTTTAAATTAAAAAAAATAGAAAAGGCATCACACTCATGCTTTGCTTTTTCCTTCAGTGAATTGTGGAAATTCCAAGACGGAAGTGTAACTATTTTGTGTCTGGGAAGATTTGTTTGGAAGCTGTGTGATGATTAATATAAATGGTCTATATCATTTCTCTCTTGGTTACAAACTGTTCACAAATTTTCAGAGTCAAAGAAACTGGAAACAATGGATCAATCAGATTATTACCTTTATTTCTGTGCTGTACCGACCGATTGGTATTTTTAAGAACCTTTCCCAAAGTGTCTCTATGGTTGGAGACACAGATCTGGGGAAGATAAAGTTCTTTGGAACTGAAAGAGCAGGTTCTGTCCAAGATGACCCATGATCTGGAGTTCTTGGGGTCCTCCTGCTTTTATCTATCCTTCAAAATAAGGAGGTTAACTTTTGTTAGATTTATGGGAAGACCTCAGCTACATATGGAGATATCTCTTTTCCTCTAATCCTCTGCCAAGCAATGCCGAAGGGATACATCCATCACGAAGCGCTAAGAAATGTTTTTGGATCATCATCGGGTAAAAGACTTGGAGAAACCTGGGAATACACCAAAAGTCATAGCTCAAATATTTGTGCAACTTTACTGTTGACTTGGAGATAGATTAATCAAGTTGTAACAAGCAGCACTATATACCAGGTTTATAAAGGAAAGAAAGAATATGCAGAGTCACTGTCCCCGTTGTGAAGAAGCAGCTCAGCTACGAAGGCAGCAGATTTAGCAACGTATATCTCATATTTCAACTCTCTGGAAGATGCATTGCTATTTTGGGATCATTTGAGGAAGCAGTATTTTCATCAGTTCACAAACTGATGGTGAAAGGAATTAAGTGAATATTCGAGTAGTTCTATGAAGCACCCAAATGGACATTAAAGGAATGGGTTCACCCATCATTAAACCATTTGCATTAGAGAAACAGAGAAATTGTGATTGTTTGGGGCCTCTTTTGCACACCCACATACCCAGAATTCTGGGTCTTTATCTACATTGGCTATTAATTCACCAGCTCAATTCACAGCCTGTTGCTGGCTGTGAGCCACTAATAATGGATTGCCTATGCAGTAGCCTTCAAAGAGAAAAAGAAAATAAATTTTTATTACCACAGCAATTTTGGCTCTGCTATGAAAATGTATTTTATGATCTTTTGTTCCGTGCTCGAGCAGAATGCTTTGTCATCAGGAGGCAGTAGTAATAAAGACGTGGTAGGCAAGTAGGAATGCGGTGGGGTTTTGCTGCTCTGGGGTTTTACCCCCCTGGATATGACATCATCTCCGTGGATGCTGAGGGCCAAAAGACTCTGAAGGAAGAATCTGAAGTACTCACTCTACTTTATGGGAGGCAATTAACCTCTGACAAAAAATGGGTGAAATTGTCCCCAAAGAGGATGACACATGGATACCTTGAATAAATCTATTCACACCCTTTCCTCCTCCTTCTCTGCCTCTGATGAATATTCAATATAAAAGCTATTCACATGACATACAGCCTATTCACATGACATCAATGAATCAGGAAATCAGAAAATATCTGTTACTTCTAAGTTACTAGTCCTCAGTGGCTTCTTTTTTATTCAAGCTTTGCGTACAAAGCAAAATAATTTGTAGTTTTTCATATGTAATTACCTATGAGTTATCCTGAAAGTGATGGTGTGATTAAATTTCCAAAATATTTTCTTTTTCTGTTCCTGACAACTGTTAATAAGAAACAACTATTAATGGGAAATATGAGTCCAACCCGGGACCACAGGTGACTATTCTCCCTCACTTGTAACACTCTGCTCACTAAGGCAAAGCTCTTTAATTGGTTCCTAAGCACCTAATTTTTATGAGTGGGGCTTAAGTGCTGAAATATAGGAAAGCACATTTCCTTGTGCTTGCTATCAGCACATAAGAATGTAAATGTAGTTCAAAGAAAATCCTAGAAAGCTTCCTAAAATATTCCTTCTTTGAAAAATGGAAAGCATTATCCTGTAATCTTTATTTTTATCAGAGAACAAAGGGGTTTTTTGGGAAGAGCACAGTGCTCATTTCTGATTACTTTTAGCAGGAGTTTCACAAGAGGTGTGAAGGAAGAAGATGTGACTTTTTTTTTTTTTGTGAGGAGGGAGTTTTGACAACAATGCTTAAATTCTCAGAGATGTGAGTGCTATGGTGTAAAACATAGTGATACTTCTTACTGGTGTGACAAACTGAGCTGATATTGTGTCCCTGTCGTCTTCATCCTGTTGATTGTAATCCTTGTAATCGGAGATTCTGATTGACTTCGTATACGAAGCTGTGAAATATTTCTGTAAAGTAAAATCAAAGCCGTGTTTTCTATTTTCCAAACATCTGACAACAAACAATATTAAACAATAACACTGTAGTTTTGTCCCCCAGGCAAGATTTATGATCTTTACAGGTTTATTCTGATGAGTCTTTTTTTCCTCTCTTTGAATGAACAGTAAAATAAAAGGAATATTTTCCTAGTTAGTTCATTGTCTTTAGGAAGCAACATAATATAAACTAAAATTATGTCTCTGATTGCTTTCTCTAGAAATGCAATACACTGCTATGAAGTCTTTACACTGGCCTCTCTTGTTTGTATCTTATTTTCATAAAAACAATTGCTTGCAGAATTCTGATGATGGTAGGTGTTAATGAAAGTCAAATTTCACCAGACTGATATGGATAAAATCTACAAAATATCATAAAAAATGGAAGATAACAGTTTAATGAACAGTGTCATAACAGTTTTTATTTCTGAAAAGGAAAAAAGGGTAAATTGGAATACCTAGATAAAAAAGCATTTTAGCTCTTGTATTTATTTATTATAGCTATTATATATAAAAAAAAAATCTATCCCTGAAGAATTTATTTAATGATTTTAATGGTATAGCATAATATCCTGGCCCATGGTGCAGGCTTGGTGGTATGACTGCAGCAGAGATCCTTGTAGTAACAATAATCAGAGCTGAAGAAGGCACAGTTTAAAAAAAAATCCCTCTTCATAAATGAGATGGAATAAGTGATAGAAATAAAGTATTTCACTTATATTTCTCGTCTGGTTTTGTGTTTTGATGTTTTAGGGTTTTTTTTTAGTATATTTGACATGACTTTTACATGCTGCTTTGTTAATGATAGCCTTTAAAATACGAGGATGCTTGCATTTAAGGCTCAAATATGTGCTTTGTATATTGAAATCAAATGGGAGATGTTTCCATCTACCGCTGATGGGAGATGGTGCCTTGATGTCCTCACCCCCGGCAGTTGAGATAAAGAAGAGATTATGGCTTATAATAAAAGCTTATGCTAATGAATGAACTTCAGTACTGGAAGGTGCTAAATCCACTTGCCAAAAAAGGTGTCATAAAACTCTTCTTTTTCCAGCCAAAGAGAAATGATAGAACAACTGAAAAATTAACCATCGCTTTTTTAAAAGCACTTTATCCACACGCACTACACATAAAAGTTACAGCACAAATAATTTAAATGTTTTACCTATTAAATGGTTATGTACCTATGGCACAATTTTCTTTCTAAAAAGCTCAAAAAGCCCACAGCCTTTGGCAAGGTATTTTAGCTCTTGATTCTCTCTCTTAGGCGTATGTAGTTTAATCTGCCTCAAAGGTTTTGTTCACTTAAGTGTGTGCTATGAATTATTCTCTTCCTATGTGCTGTGTACATGCCATGTCTGACCCCCCCGAAGGAAAGAAAAAAGCATCCAGCAGCACTATTGTCTAAAAAATGGTCATTTTCAAGTTTTATGCCCCCAAAAGAGCTATAATACCTTCTCATGAATAAGGTGATTTTTTTTTTTTTTTTTTGTAATTTTAAAAGAGAAAGCAAAGTAAACTCTGGGTGCCATCTGGTAGGATACAGGAGCTGCAGGTAAGCACACTAATAATACTTAATGCTGCTGCAACATGCTGTGTTTTCAGCACTGTAGGCATCAAGTGATGAATTCTCAGAACATTTCCTGTGCTCAAGGTAAATGTTACTAATCTCTTTAAGGAATCTTCTTGGTCTTGCTGAGAATAATACCTGTGTTCTTGCCAGCTCTGGAACCCCTAAAATCAGCTTAATATTGTGTTTGCTGAAGTTTGTTCTTTCTCTGCCCAGCCCTTCTTTTTCCTGCCCTTTTCATCAGCTCAGAATCTGCTTCTTCAGAGAACCCCCAGTGAAAAAAAACCACCAGTCAAAATTAGTGATTTATTTTTTTCTTAGAGAGCTGAGTGAACACAAGGAAGTGTTGACCTCCTGTCATGGTGTAAAGAAAGGCAGATTTCCTTATTACTGTCCAGACATTGCCCCACAGAAACAATAAATACTGTTCTGTGCAGTTTTTTATTACAGTGGATATACAGACATTTGCCAGGATGGAATCCCTGCATGTTGCTAAGTTCATATTAGCTAAAAGAGACAGGCAGCAGTAAGTGTAATATATTGTCACAATTAATGTTCTAGCCTGTGACCATGTTTAATTAATTATTTGTATCACACTAGCAGTATGTTTAGTGTATAATTAATTAGCCCAGAAGCAGAAGAGTAAGGAAGAATGACTTGAAAACTGATGGTGAAAAGGTTCCTGGAATATCATAGGCTTGTTCGTTCTGTCTTTCTTCAGTGTGGAAGCCCTTGCAGTGTTTTTGCTTTAAAGTAAACAAAATGGGTGCCTATGTATTTGCTAAAGAAATTAACGTATCATTTGCTCTGTGTGGGACGTGGCATTGGTCTCAAGTCAGTGCAAGATGTGTAAGACAAGTGCATGCATTTTTTTGATCTCTGTGTTACCTCTCAGGCAGGAAAAGCATCAGCTCCTATTCAGTATCTGTCAATGCTCCAAGTGGATGTGTTACATTTTTCTCACTTCCCAACATGACAGACACTGGGACTGTGGCTGTGTCTTGGTCTTTCTAGTTCTGGCAGCTGAATTCTAATACTTGCTCGGGGCTCTCTGTGACAAGCACACTCTTTGGTAAGGATGCAAGGAGCTTCCTCTGCCTTGGCACTTGAAAGCACTGCAGAGGCAGCTCTGTTGCTGCTCCCCGGGGCAGGTGGACAGCAGAGCAGGCCATGCCCTTGCCTCTGTCTCTATCCCTTGACCTTTGTGTCAATTTGCTGGAGTTGGTGGAATTAGGGGAGCAGGCTGCGTCCTTTCCAGAGCCATAAGCCAGGGCACAGTTGTAAAGACCTGAGGGGGGAATCAGCCTGGCACGGCACTGACGCCTCCCCCAGGAGGGCTGAACACGGAGCTGGCACCTGACACAGGTGCCTGCTGAGCTTTAGGGATGCAATGTGGGGAAACAGACCCATGTGGAAAGATGTGGAATGCAAAATACATGTAAGTTGAAGACGTAAATATGAAGACTTGAATGTCCGTGCACAGTCTAGCACACCAGGAACACTGGAATCAAGGAAAATTACCACTTTACAAAGCGCTGTGAAAGTTTTTGCTCTATTAACAATTGGATCCAAGAAAATGAAATGCTGATTTCACTCTTTGCATTGTGTTTCACTGGGTTTAACTGGCTTTCAAATCAGAGTCACCATCGGATGAGCGAGTCTGTGGTGATGCCAAATAGCTGCACACGCATAAAATGTGACATCAGAACAAGGCAGTGCGTAAGATTCCCACTGTAAATGCCACCTGGATTTGTAACTTCCTCGATGCTACTGAAATCACAACGATAGCATTAACAATTCAAGTCAGGCATAAGTTTTTCTGTCTCTGAATAGAGATCACTACAATGCTTACACTCTCTAAATACAGATAATTAGAGGCTGTGGCATAATTCTCTTCTCCCTCGACCTAAAAGCAGTCACGAGTAAAGTCACTGCAGCAATTGGTTACTGTCTCAGAGAGCTAACAGAATGCATTGTGCCTACAGTGAGATCCTTGACTTGCATTAATTTGGGTGGCAGGATCTTTACATTGCTTCTTAGGGGCTTGGTAATTTTTTATTTTTTTTTTAACTTAAATTGCACAGTCTCATGGCAACAGTTATTTGGAGGTGAACATCAGCAGATGTAGGAAACAGTTGTGATAATGTCTAAACAGTAGGCAGGAGTGGAACAGGAATGCCAAATTTTAAGAATTTTCTCTTTTTTTTTAGTGTTTGGGGAATAAAGGAATCTATGCTATGTATTTTGCTTATAATTCACTAAAATGGGTCAATGCTTGAGCTAGCAGTTGCTCTGAAATTACAATGACTGACTGTAATTAAGAACTAATTTGTAGTCATAAAAAAGCCAGATAAGGGGCTATCCACTTCATGAGAAATGAATATAATCAGGATAACTGGCACAGCTGGTGGCCATAGTCTGTCCTCAGTGAGCACACGCAATTCCCATAATTCATAGCAGGACTTATGTATCTGCCTCAGAAGGTGGATACTTAAGAAAATTTCCTTTAGATTTGAAACATAAAAGCTTAGAGAGTGTGGGGACAGGGCTTGGGGAACACAGTGCAACCATTTATTAACTCTACAGCATTAGCATTTTGATAGGTGTCATGTAAATGAATTGGGTAGATTTGTTTGGGTTTGCTAGAAAAAGCCAGGTTTGTTTCAAAGGAGTTATATCAAAGCTGAATGTGCCATTTTATAAATGTGAGCAGGAATTGACTTCAACTGAAGCCATTCCTCAGTTGTATTTGAATTTGTGGTCTTCTTTTCCTTGATCTCACAGGCAGAGCTAGCAGCACTACCCTGTAACCTTTTCATTTGTGATATTCAACTAACTTCTGTATGAAAACAATCAGCTTTAGCTTTACTGCAGAAAATATATCTATAAAACCCTGTTAACTGTTTTCCATATGCAAAACAGCAATTATGACCTCTTTGACTTAGCACTTATTCTACAGAAATAAGCAATTGCCGTTTGGTTCTATTCATTTTGTGCTTTGTTTCACACTTTCTTAAGATGTATCAGCAGACTTTTAATTATCCTGCAAATGATTCTATTAAGCATTCTCCTTGCATATTAAATGCAGAAGACATTGTTTTGAGCTTCCTTTTCCTCCTGTGAATAGAATGTGGGCAGACATAGAAAAATCAAATTATTTTATGAAATGAAAACAACCTGAGCAGAAGAAATCATTTTGAATAATGACAGCTTGGGTGAGAGTGTCACCATTTTCTATCAGTTTGCTCTGCATCACATAGGAGCTCACTTGATGGAATGTTAAAAAAAATGTGTCTAGTAAAAATAAGCTGTGACAGTCTCTAAGTAAATGTAATAAATCAGGAGGATTTTCAAAGGGAATAAAAAGTGTCATTTATGATGGTTACAGCTTATACGCCCACTATGATTCCTGTACTGGTACAGTTTATACTCTCCCATGGTAGATAAAATTATTACTTGATCTGTCAAAATGGAGTGACAAAATTTTTGTGGGTAGACAGCTTATTTAAGAATAGTAAAGTTCTATTGTGTGTTTGCTATCCTAACTCAAAGTACTGTAGAAAACAAGAAACGAGGGAGAGCAATCATTGTTCAGAAAGTTGAAATAAAATTGGGAAAAAAAAGGTTAACAGAAAAGTCTTAATGTTTTAGCCATAGGAATCTGGGGAAATAGAAAACATACTGAGAAATCATCTGAGAAGTGATTATTTCGGTACCCTGTGAGACCTAAATTCGAGCCGATTTCCTGTGCTATAGTGAATTGATAATTCTCAGAAAAACTTTTTGCTCTGTTGGAGGTGGACTGGATTAATCACTCAGTTCCAGGTGTTCCCTGGAACGGGATTAATTCTAAGAACTGACTGTGGTTCCATGGTGCTGGCTCAGATTTGCCAGACACCCATATGTGACCAGGAAATTCAGAGACATGGAATATTTATGGAGCCTCAAGCACTGAATCATTGTCATTTACAGAAGTTCTGTTTCTCTACTTTTTGAGCACATAATCAGGAAGTCGCCAAGTAACTGCTCATGTAGGTAAACGCACCTAATACTGGAAAGCTCTTAAAACTAGCTGAAAATGCCTTATGGCCAGAATTAAAGTCAGCAAGGTATCAGAAGTAAATAAAGTGCATATGTTTTGACAGTAGGAAGGAATACTTGGCCTTTGGGATGGGTTGTGAAGGAATGTATTGAATCTGTCATTACTTAAAGCCTTTAAATTTTGATCCAGAATCCTCCTAACTCCCTAAACTCACCACGAGCTACTGCTGAAACCTGAATAAAGGCCAGGCATACTCTTCTGTACCCTTTTTTCTCTGCTTGCACATTTTGAAAGAAATGTTGTGGAGTTACACTTCCAGTGCTAAATGTGGAGTTGGAGTTCTGTGCTCTGTTAGAAATGGCATTTAGAAGATGAATGCATTTGCATATTTTCTGAAGAAGTGATCACAGTTGAAAGCAAAGGATGATTCCAACATGAGGAATAAGCCCCATATTTCAAAATTGCTACTGATTCCCAGTAACCAGACCGTACCACTTCCCCCTGGACAGCTGAAACCCCAAGTGCTCTGGAAGTGCCATGGCTCTAAAAATTTTGTAGTGACTGATCTATAGTGACTGGAACTCTCCCTTCACTGACAGAACAACTCCTTTCTCTCTGCTATGGCTATTTCTTGAAGGTATTTTCTATTCCCACAGCTTCACAGAGCACTCACTTAGCTTTGGTAAAGGAAAAGGGGAGAGGAAGCATTCTGAATTGTGAAACTATTCCCTTCTCTTCAGATGAAGGACAAGCTGTAAAGTGAATATCTGGATTTTCCAAAATGCTCAGTGAGATACTGCTTTGTGTCTAAACTTACTGAAGATAAGCTGGTTTTCATAGATGTCAGCTTGCTTCTACTGCTTGTATAGCTGAAAGAATCTTTGTGGCAAGTAGAGTCAAACTGGACTTCTCCCCCTAAAAAATGGGTATTCTAGGAAAAAGAAAACGTTTCCTTGTGCCAACAGAAAAGTCAGCCTAGTGTAGTCTCACTGGGTGAACAGCAAAATTCATGACAAAAATAAGCAGGGGACATCAAACACCCCATAGATTTTTTTTTTTTCAAGAGTGGAGTCTTCTAAATATAGATTATAGTAATTTACTTTCAAACAACTCATTTTCAGCATCTGACATGTTCATTAACCCCAGGTAGAAAAATTATTGTGGTGCATTAATTTTTCACCAATGAAGACATTAGTCATATTTGCAAGTATCATTAGTGTCTGCCACTGAGGTGGAAAAGTCTCACTGTCTCTCTCCAAATGGAGGATGCATTAGAATGTTAACTAGGGTCTGCTGAGTTCTGTGGGTTATCAACCCTTGCACGCTTTTATGCATTGAATTTTAATTAGGCTTTTCTAAAAGTACATCATTAGAAGACGTGTTTTATATGTGAGTAGGAGAGATACGTAATCCTTTGGTAAAATAAGGCAAAATGTACAAGGATTTAATGTAGGTATTCTGATAGTTCTTCTGACAATATGAAAGGTACAAGTTCGTCTATTAAACTGTGTGTGTGCTCAGCAATTATAAGAAGGAAATGAGATCAGAGGTATTAGAGTCCACTGGGGGGGAAGGGAAGGTTTCAAAGGTGCCAACAACAGCAGGTAAGTCAGGTCAGAGAGACTTGGGTGTTTTTCTTCCCACTGCGTCACGATGAATCCCTTACACAGTACGTTCCTAAAATAAAGGCTAAGGATGGGAAAATGTCTTGGAATGATTAGCTCCTATCTTTCCTAGATCCTTTTCTGTGCATTATTTCTACTAGATGCTCACAAAGTCTTTTATTTTATCAAATCTTTATTTAAATGGTTTTGCTTTGGATTTATCTATGACCTATTTTTTTAATCCTTCAGGGAATAGCCCTTCTTCTAGCTTTTGTTAAAGACATGATGAAAAGGAGAGCAAGTTGACGTAAAGTTGCTCTAGTTAATTTTTTTCGCATTAAAAAAATGCTCATATTTTATTCCATGAAGTATAAGGCTGTATATCTGTACAGTGGCTAATATTTTAGAACATTGTTTTCATAGGTAGAAGGATGAACATGTGTCTTACTGATGAATATGACTAAATCTTGGTCAGGAACCAAGGGGAACTGACATTCCCTTTGGTAGTGCTTGTAAAACTTGTAATCAATTATTCCCTCTTTCCCCAGTTCCATCCCCTTTTACCTTCAATGTCCAATTTCCACTTAAATGACAGAGTGCATGAAGGAGCTCAATGCAGAACCTGCTGAGGAGAGTCAAAATTCACTAATGGGAGTAACACAACGTGGTGGAAACCATTCCTGATTCTGTCCTTCCCCCAGAGCACTCCCGTTTGTTTTTGCATCTTTCCTGATATTTTTCAGTATAATAAAAGCATCAGTCTGGCAAAAAAAGAAGAACCGTCAGAAGAACAAACTATTTATAACTCAAAGTTATTTTCTGACTAATCTGTCCATTGTTAGTACAGCTGGGATGGGTCTTGTCTTGCATTGCTTAAAATTAGGTTTCTTGTCTAAGTGTGTCTTTTCTACAATAGCGGAGTCGGTGGAAAGGAACAGTCACTTCCAAAGACAATGCTCATTTTTCAGAGTCATGGAAGGATTCCTGGGCACAGGATTTCATCCGGGAGCATGACCAGGGTAAGGAGGTGCGATGCATCTCTGGAGCCACCCATCTCCATGTTGTCGAGAACCAAGGAGGGAGAACCAGCTTGGCCTGGAGCAGTGATGGGTTTTAAGTGTTTGGTTTTGCGCTAGTTTGAAAACAAACCGGTGGAAGATCACAAGTCAGAATTATAATGTAATAGGAAAATTAAAATAAATGCAATAGTACAAGAACAGTGACAGATCCAGGATACAGCCTGACACGCTGTTAGTCGTGGTGGTGGTGGTATCAGTCCAGATGAAGTGGTCCTGTTGAAGTGGTGATCCTGTAGAAACAGTCTGGTCTTCACGTGAAGGTCCAACGGTACCTCCTGTCCTCTGGGAATCCAGTATGTAAGGGCTGCTTGGGCTTTGTTCCAAACCCGAGATTAGATCCAGGTGGGAATGCTTGGCTCCGCCCCCCTTGGGCGGAGCATCTCACAATGGGCTGATGTAATTCTGTAAGTCGTGTGGTGGGTCCTTGATTGCCCATTAAGCAGAGATAACACCAGGAGGGAGTTATCAAGGATGAGTCATGGCTGGAGATAACAAACACTGCCCCACCCGGTTTAACAGCTTGTGGAGATAATAGAATACATACTATTGGTTACATCTTATGTTGTAACCCACGTCAGGTTTGCAGGTATTGTTAGACCAGCCCATCTTGTGGCTTCTGGAGAATGCTTCCCCTGGGTCCTTTCACACATGGAAAGCACAGGCATCACCAAGTGATCTACCAACATAGCTCGTTACGTAAGGAATAATTTATTTTTCCCTAACTGGAAGATTGCCCTGTTAGAGTGTGAGAGTGAGATAGTCCATAGGTTCCTCCATTGCTGGAAAAGAGTGGAATATTACCTTCTGGGGATCTGTGTGACCTTTACTGAATTTTTAGCTGGTGAATATTTGGATTTGCATGAGAAATACCTAAATGTTAAATGGTGTAGCATGTACCTAGGAATCTGATGGCAAACAGCGACACCAGATATGAACCTTGTCTTCAAGAAGAGAATAAATCGTGGATGCATCCTCCCTTAGTAAAAGCCTCCATTATTAGGTTTATAACTTACTAATTTTTTACCACTCCTGTAAAATATGTTTGGTCTTTCTGATTACAAAGAAGGATTTTTCTTTGCTTGGTAGTGTAGGTGGTAGTATACAATGTGAAATTCCATGAGATTCTCCAGGGAAATAAAATATTAGAATTGGTAATGCAGTTTGAAAATGAAGCCAGGAATGCTCTTTGAGCTTCATATATCAAAATAAAAATAAACTTACTAGAACTTTGTTGCATTACTCATGGACTTGCCTTGATTGTTAAAACTTGGTTTAACTGGTATTTAGTTTAGTCTTTCTACCTAATTTTTAAAAAAGAAAGGTAATAAGTCTCATTACTGATTATATTAGGAAAACTTGGATCATGCATCTATTAGTTTTTGAACATTTGAGTGATTATTTGATCACATCACGAGTGGTTGAATAGGTACAGATGTTGCTTGTTTAATTTCAGTGTTATTATTCAGATTTTTAGAACATAATAATAAGTCCATATATGAAGCCTTTGTGTAACCGTTTTTTTCAGTAGAGTTTTTCCTATGGCAAAAGTTTCTAGGAACTAGAAAGCTCACAGAATATTTAACCATTGTACAATTTAATGGCACCTAATGTTACTTTTCTGGCATTTACACAATACAAAAGCTATTTGTTGCATTTTCATTTGTTCGCCTTTGAGCTCAGCCATAGGAAGTTATTTTCATCTCGAGATAGTTGTATTATTTAAGCACTTTTTGTTTTGATGGAAATTACTTTTGTAGGCAGAAATTTACCGCTTTGACTGCGATCAGGGCCACAGCTCAGTCCGTAACATTCACTGCTGACATGCCTATTTCCTACCTGTCAGAATGAAATACTAATGGTAGGTCCTATGAATTCTGACATTGCTTTCTTATTTTTTATAACCAAGGTCACTTTGCTTCAAGTTTACATTTGGCATGCAAATAGCAATGAAACTGTATAAAGATTTATTTTTTTTTTTCTTGCGGCAAATTTGTGCTGATTGTGTCCTCTTTTAATATTTTTCATTTCTAAGAATAAAACATTGGAAAAATTTAAGTTGATAGATATGGCATTTACTTGTTGGAAAGCAGAAAAAGGTGGTTTTTCATCTTTATTAAATACATATGCTAAATCAGACTGGCTAATCAGATGGTTCTTTTCTCAGCATCTATATTATTGCATTCATGTTTAAATGAAGCATTTGAAAGGTGTTTAAGGACTATTGTCTAATCCTTACAACATTTCTGTTCACAAAGAGTCTAAAGGAAGCTTTAGTCTCTGTCGGAAAGGGAAGTGATGGTCTTCTAGGGTAAAAGACATTGCATTTCCCTTGAACGCACCAAGGCAGGCTTGCATTTCAATTCCCAGGGCCTATTTCCCACCGAATCTTTGTTCTTTAATCACAATTTTCACTATTTTCTGCTTAGAATCTTCTTTTTTTTTAATATACTCATGAGCAAGAAGCCTTGTTTATGGCTCTGAAGTGTGGGAGAATTGCACTCCGGGAAAGCAGTGCCCTTGTTTTACCTGCCTGCTTGGGTGCAGTGCAGGCAAAGCTTCTCACGTTGCACTGCCAGTGCCCTGCACCATCCCCTAATGGACTCTCTCTTCAGGCAGCCTGAGAGAAGTGACTCACCCTGCTCAAAGTTGGTATTTTTGGGGAGAACTTTCTGACTCTTACATGTTTTCAGTTGCAATTCTCATCATTTTACACTGAGATCGATCTGTTACACTGAGATGATTTTGTGTCTGGTTTTGTTTTGTTTTGGGGGTTTTTTTTTGGGTTTATTTAGCCAACTGGAATAAGGTTTTTTTTTAGCACTGCTCTGACAAGAACATTCTCGTGAGTTGGGACAATAGGCAGGTTTTGTGTAACAATCTTTTTATTTCTTCCAAAACTATGAAACACTGTATTTTCCATCGTTAAGAAATGTCCATAAAATGAGTAGTTTTCATGGTATAAAACAAGCTGCTCTTGTGATGGAAACTCAGCAACACAGTGCTTGGAATTAGAGTCCCTGGAGCATCAAAATAGATCTTAATAAACAGACTCCTTGGTAGTTTTTGGAAGGGAAGGATGTGATCTCTAGACTTCATTGCAGTGCACCTAATTTTAGCTCTATTCCATTTTGCAGCAGTAAATTGATGGAATGATGCAGAACATCACTCTCTTTGGGATACCCAGAAAGAAACAGGGGGCTCTGTAAACTGACTGTCTCTCATTCTATATAGCACCATGCCGAAACGTTCCACAGTTATGTTCTTTGCAGAGCCAGCTACAGCTTTATCACCTTTTCGTAGCAAGTAGGACTATTTAAGAGCTTCCCAGAACACAGGTGCAAAAGTTTGGACTGCTGGTCACCTCTCCATTCATTATTTTTCTTTCATTTCTCATCATGCTACTGCTACATGCAGTGTTTGATACTGATAGTGTTGCTTACTGCATTGATAAAATTCAAATTTGCTGTACTTGCTAATCTCCTTGCTCTTCCATCACTAGATTATACATTTCCAAGCAAGGCTGTATTTCAGAAGGGTTAAATATGTGAAATGCAATTAATGCATAAATAGAAGAAAAAGTGCTCAGTTGTATGTACTCCACTACAGTTTTCAAAAGCCATCCCAAATGCAATCTGAGCAGTTTCCCCTTCCATGAAGAACTATGAATACATTCCTGCGTTGTGGAGCATTGTTGAAAATGTCTACAAGACTATCCAAATGCTCATAAGGAAGGTTTGAAATAAAGGATTGAATAATTTAATAACGAGTATTTCTACTATTTCAACTACATCCCTTGCTTGAGTAAAATGTAAAACAAGCCAGCACCTTTCAGTAGTTCTGAATTCATGCAGACCTGCATGAATCTCTGGTTTTGCCTACTTAGTGCTTCAAAACCAGACAAACCCTCTATATTTTTGGCAATACTTTGATGTAGTCAGATACTGATGTGTGACATAATTTTTGTAATTTCATCCTTATTGGAGAAATTCCCTTATTATATTTTTGAATGGTTAGATTTTATTTTTATTTGTATCAAAGGCCATTTCATGAACTGGAGGAGACAGAGCAAGAAGATCCTGTTATTGTCATCCCTTTCCTTTTGGCACTCACTGGGACTTTGTGCTGCTTTACAGAATCAGCTTTGCAGTACTGTACAACAAGTCTGGTTCCTGAGCCAGGCAGGGCTTTTCAGCAGACATTTTGGTCTAGGAAATAGCTTGATTGCTTCAAAATCACAATTTGCCTTGGTACATTGAGATTTCCCTGCTGTCAGCAATGGGAGGAAGTATTTGTGGTGAAAGAGCACAGTGTTGAAGGGCACCAGCTCTGAGGTCTGCCCTCAAGTTTGCAGCTGGTGTTTGAACAGCCTTCAGCAAGACCCTGAGTGTCCCCTCACAAAGTGTATTTTGTAGGTGTATTTAGTAACGTTGGAAGACGTTGAAGTCCTACAATAGGATGTACAAAACGGTATTTTGTTTCTAAGAAAAATTGATGAAGCCCACAGTCTTTTCTGTGCTATTTCTTTGTGCACAAGCAATTTTTTAATCATATTTGATTTCTGTTTCCTTTAATTCAGAGTCTCCATCCAATTAAATCTAAAAATAAGTAAGATGCTGAAAGTAAGGCAGAAGTAAGCCTTCTGGACTGTACTTACCTCTGTTATCTAGCCAGAAGTGTAGTTATTAGATTTGTTTCCGTGTCTCTGTGTGATGTGGTTAAGTGTGTTACACATCTACTGTTTTAAAATGCCAACTCTCCTGAAGGAAATCTATCTTTTTGTCTTTCCTTTCTTAATTTTTTTCGGGTTTTTTTTTCTTTCTTTTGGGATGTGGGGAAGTCCGAGCTCAGTGTCATTCAGTGGCGGTAGCCTTGCAGGGTGAAGAAATCCATAGAGGGCATATAAAGAACCACTTTCCATTCGTTTTGGTTTTTTATGGTAAAGAAAAGATCTCTACTTATTTGCTTTTTGAGTAATAACGCAAAAGCTTCTATTGTAATCTGTGTACCCAGCACTGTATCTTTTCCCTTTCGGACAGGAATGGATTTATTTATCTAATCTGCCAATCTAACCTCTGCAATTCTGATGTAGACATTTACCAGAGGTCTGAGCACTGTTTGGGCTGCTCTGATTTATGGAGTTCTCACTTATATATGGCCTTGGTGTTCCTCCTCTTCTGTATTTAACTGTTGGTGGCTCTCTTTTGATTGTTGTTCGTTAAGTCTTGTTACTGCAAGGCTCTAATTATAGCTCCCATTATTTTTTGGGAAATGCTGAAATACAAGCTCAAAAGGGGCTTTAGAAGTGCTCAGATGAGAACTGGAGATGTGATAAGCACTTGTCAATAGGCTACTGGGGCTTTTCATTTGCCATCATTCAAATAATAATTAGAATATTTAGATGCTAAGTACATATCTGAGGGAGAAAATCAGATGGAAAGGGTTGGGGTTTTTAAATGTATATATAAATAGAATATAATACAGATCTTCATTTGTGTGGATTGACACACAGTGTGGAGTTACGTGTATTTTGCCTTTGTTTGGCAGAGCTGTTCTTTACAGGAAGTACTGCTTGCTTTTTATAGTAAATGAAACTGCTAAATATGGATTATGTAGGAGCAGAACTGGTAAAAGACCTGCAGAATGGCTGTGTATTTAAATGCAAAAAGAAAAAGGCACAGTCTAAATCCTCTTACTAGGGATAGTCTAAATCATTACTTCAATCTGGTTTTGACCATAGACAATTGTCAGAAGAACTTTTTGAAAGAAACAACTTAAAAGGAAGGAAACAGTTATGAAAATAGAGGGGATTATAGCACTGAAGAAATGGTAAATAGGAAGTAAAATGAAACATATTCTAGAAATACCTGGAGTAGTCATCATTCTGCGTGTGTCAGAATCCATGTGAAAGCATTCCCAACTTCCCGTGTTTCAGGACTGGGAAGGCTGCCTGAAAGCCGTGCAGTTAACTGTGGTTGCAAAATGTCTAACTTTGCAAGGATGACTCCAATTCCTTTGCCATTTCTTCACAAGCATTGGAAGCAGCAGAGATGCCACTTCTGCACCGGTAGTAAGACCAACGATTTTCTATGTTTTAAATCCCTATCTTGCAAAACATTTCGCTTTTGTAGCTGAAGCCTTGCTCTCTCGTGACTATTGACTCTCCATGAAGCTAATTCTGCAGTAAATATTTTTTCCTTTACCAATGTAAACGTTCCTGATTTCTTATGCATCTCACCCCCCTCTCTCTATGCCTGGTGATCTTCCCTATAGATCCCTTCTGTTTGGATAGCTGTGTGCATCAGATGGCAGAGAGCTGACTGCTGGTTTACATGTTGCTGGGATCAATCCTTCACTGATAGGGCAATGGACTGGATGACCTAAGATATGTCTTTCATCTTTATTTTATCACTGCAAAATGCAAGTGGGCGTGCAAATCCCAGCTCTTTGCCAAAGCCATCTGCTCAAAAATATTATACAAACAGACAAGGAAGGTTTAAACTAATTACAACTTTTGTCTGTTTATGAAAATTATTCTTTGCTACTGCAATCATATATCTGGGCTTTCTCTAGTTGTGTCATTTTTTAAAATCAGAAAATCTCCTCTGAGCACAAGCTGAAGGCTTTGGGTATTTTTCAGAGATTTTTGAATGTCCCCAGTCCGCTTTCTCTGGAAACTAGCAGTTTCTCTGATTGCCAATCAGTTCAATGCACTCATTGTACAAAGACTGCATGTATTTTTCCCTACGATATCACTCACAGTAATAGGAAAGTCCTCCTCTAGGTTTTTTTATTCAATTGTTGCCTTTTTCTTGCTTTTTCGCCTTGAAAGGCCTATCTCTAGGGAAGAGCTGGTATTCACATCAACGTAAATTTTATCTTTGGCCTAGGAAACTCTTTACTTGCACAAGATGGTGTATTTTGCCTGTGTTGAGGGGAACTTCATTTCACGTGGGCTGGAGAAATCGGACTGAACAGAACCTACTTCCAGGGTCTCCCAGCAAACCAGAGAATGGTCCTTCTGAACTTCCACAGTCTCTTTCTCTCAGAGTTCACTCTGCCCGTTTCTGGTTTGCTGAGCTTATCAGGAAATGCTTCTGGAGTGACGTGGGCAGTTTCCCCAGCTGGGATGAGTTGTCCCCTCTTTTGTGTGACCAGCTGTCCCGGGCAGCCCTTCTCCATCCTGAGCTCTGTGGCAGCCAGATGAGGAGTGAAGCCTCCCCCCATGCAGCAGGTCACCGAGCTCAGCTCCGAGGCTGTGCCGTGTTACTGCCGGCTTTTTGGGTGACAGATGGAAAGCCATAAGCTTTGTCACTAAGTGTTGCCTGAGCCAGTAACAGTTGTATGTGCAGTTCAGGGTGCTGGTGTATTCAAAGTTTTATTTGTGTGTTTTGGTTGTGTTTGCGTGATATTGTAAAAAAGAAAAAAAGGAATTAATCTCTTCGCTGGTTAAAGAGACCTCCTTGTAAAAATAGTTTATTTTTTAATAGGAATTTTCAGCTTGTTTGGTTTTTTCCCCTTTCTTTTTCTTTTGACCAACACTTTATGGCTTTTACCTTTCCAAGTGTTAACTGTAAAAATATTTTTAGCCATATATTGTTTTAGAGGCATCAGAGAAACTCTGTATCTAAATAAAAGGCTCACTGTTGGCTCAATGTATGTAAGCTGAGTTTGATCACACTTTTAATACTCTCCAAAGTAATTACACTAATCTTCTGTTCCATGAGTCTGTATTTCAGCACGTAGATAACTTTTGCTATCAAAAGTTCTTCTAGAATGGTTAAATTACGTGTTGTGATTATGTATATACATGCTGCCATCGACTCAGTCCTTAGTCTCAGAGAGGCTGAACAGTGCTAAAACCTGACCTTAGTGCAGGATATGTGAGTATTTGCTTAGAATGCGTGAAGCTGGTTCATCAGAGAAAACAACCAATGTGTTTAACTTTTTATTGGACAATTTTTAGCATTGTATTAGTACATAATTAACAATTTTGCGACTAGCCTTATAAACAAACAACAATTAAACTTCCACATATGGCTTACTTTGCAAAGTTACACCGTCATGCAGAACTAATGGGTTTGCCACCACATGTTAGGAATAATTCTGGTGTAGTTTAATGAAACTTGTGCTTTGTCTGTTGCAGGAATAGCTTTACAGTCCCATAGATATCAAATATGCTATTGCCTATGGGTTGCATTTTGTTACCTTTTACCAGACACTTTGCATTGGGATTTGCGGAGAATTTTTGTGTCAGTGAGTGCTTTTGTCTCATGTTTTAATGAGGAAAATTAACGGGATTTGTAGAGTAGTCACTGCAGTGTTTGGCATTTTAGTGATAATAATGAGATATGATCCTTATCTTCTGTAGGCTCCATGTCAGTCAAATATTACTCAGCCTGGACATCCAAAAAGTCTAGGAAGCAGCTTAGGTTTTCGTGACTGGAAGCTGTTTTAGGAGCAGCAGAGTAGTGTGGCTGGGATGGCACGAGGGGCAGGGCTGTTGGTATCCAAATCATGAACAAGGGCAACCCTGTTCCCAGGCACAGGGGGTGTTTCCTGCTTGCATTGCTTATAATGCAAGTTATAATGGCCAGGTAGGTGTGGCTGGAGGAGGGCAGAAGTTTCCCTCACTGAAGCCATTGTAGGTGAAGACTAAATACTGCACAGGTTTCTCATGCGCTGCTGCTACCCCTGGAGTCCTGCCCCTAGGTGGGACACGTTGTAGGGCTGGACACACTGTTCTGGGAACCAGCACGGGGTAGGCTTCTGCATTTAATGCGTTGCTTTCCAAAGTTGCAGCTCTGGTGGGAATTTGCAGCTGCTGAGATTTCAGGCCAGAGCCAGCGGTGAGCCCACTGCAATGCTGCAGTGGCAGCCGAGGGAAGCTGCATTTGTGTGCATGTCATACCAGTGACGTTAAGGGCTGCTGCACCAGGAACCCTGGACTTAAGGAAATTCTCTGTCTTTATTCCCTTTTTAGTCATAAATAAATAAAATCAGGAATTTGTGTAGATACACAGAATTTAATGCATTTGAAATGCATTTTGATGGATTTTTCCTTAATAAACCAATGACAGTCACTTTCTTCTGAGTGTTTTCTCCCTTTTGCTGTTCTTAAAAAAGTAGAATTATTTTGAAAAGGGAAACTTGTCACAAAGGGAGATTTGGTCGGTATTGTTTCATGTGCAAACTTCAGCTTTACCTTTACAACTTCCCTGTACTGTTGTATGCCTTATGACATTTGTGTCAGATCTGTTTTTGTTTCACAATGCAGGCTATATTCTTGTGCACTTCTGACTGTATGTCATCCCTCCACATGAAAGGGAGCTGGACAGAGGTTAGGATGTTATCTTTTTGGGGCTAATTAAGTTCCAGCATAATCATTATACACAGCCTATGTTTTCTTGTTGAATATAAAACTTGCTTTGAGCAGGAGCTTGGCTGAGATAACCTCCCAAGGTTGCTTCTGACCTGAATTATTCTGATTCTACAAAAACAACAGTTGAAGGTGTGTGTTTATTGTAGAAGGAGAGGTTTCATTGCCTAAAATTCTGTTTTTGAGAAGTCAGAGTTCATTGTAGAACATTTTGACTCTTGGTAACAGAAAATGAGGTTTCCCAGTAGAAAACTGTAACTCTAACATGGACACAACTAAGTACATGCTTAAAATTCCCATCCTTCAGCCTCTGGGACCTGCATCCTGCAGAAAATACCTGTTCTTCTCAAGGCCATGTAGCTCACAGAAGGCAAACATGTTTTTCTAAAACAGAGGGCTTTCCTTTTTAAAAAGAGGATTGAATTGAAGTGGAAGACTATAATTTAAAAACCAAAGTTCTCACTGTTGCAGGTCGTGGAGAACTCATGCTGTATAAATTTTTTAGAGCACCAATATTTCAGTGGCTGAGTTGATGGATGAACTTGGCAGCCTGTCCTCAAACGATCTGGGATTTTTAGAAAAACAAAAACAACACCCTTAATGCCAGGCTTTAAACTGTATTTAATAAAAAATAGAGCTGTGTGCAATGTGCTTATTTTGCTTTTTTAGCTGCGAGGCCTGTTGCTGCATTCAGCCATTAGCTTCTACCTCATTCTGTCAATATCCAGGATTGGAGATACAAGAAGCCACCCTGCCTGCCTTCAGGAGGGTGCCTACTGAAGAGAGAAAAACAGCTACAACTTAGCCATGACTCTCTTAACTCTTTCTTCTCTGTGTTTGGCTGATCATGTTTATTCTCTCATTTGATCTAGAGAACCTAAAAACTGATTTAAACGTGATCCAAACTCCCTCATGGGACAAAAGCACAGAGTACTGTGAGCACAGTGTTCATATTCAGCCACTAAGGAAGACATATGAGCTTACATCTGGGGTGGGTAAAAGGTCTGTGGGTTTTGTATGCTTAAGCTTCTCTGTGTGAAGTCAAAATAGATAATCCCAGGGAAGCAGGCGGGAAGGGCAAGGGAATATGAATAGGCTGTGAAGAGATCATGGCCTCTGTTCTCTACAGAATCATTTCCATTTCATTTTCTAAAACCTCCAAAGAGGCAGGTCATCTGGGCTCTACATCTGACAGAATACACAGAGAAGGGTTCTGCCTCCACATCCCAGCTCTTGCCCACTATTTATTGTTTTCTGTTCTTGGGATTCCACAGACCTGCTTATATGCAAACATTTAAAGGTCTGTCTAAAAATGTATAATGCTATTTAGGATAAGACTACAATTATTGAACTTCTTTTGCAAAATGTCTTTTGCAGTTTCTGTTGCCTTTAAGACTCAGAGATGCAAGAGAAAAGTGCATGAAGCAATGCTTTAGTAAATATGCAGGAAATTTAAAATCAGGAAACATGTCCTTGATTGTGAATCCAGCTGTGCAATAGTTTCTTCCTTTCTTAAGTTGGTCTGAGTCACAGGCGGTTCCAATGTAAAAATATACACATCAGGCTATAAATCCACATCATTTCTTCACTGCACCAAGTTCTAATATGTCAAATTTTGTGCAGTCAATCAAGCGATGTAAGCTACATATCTTTATTTACTGGAGAATACTGAAAGCTAGCTCTCCATGCCAGTACTCAAAAATAATTAAACAAAAAATAGCTTGACAGGGGGTTGGGGTAAGAAGAAAGCAATTTAATTTCTTTCCAGCTTAGGTTTCATGCTCAGTTAATTACAGAATTGTGGAATCACAGAATAATTGAAGTTGGAAAGGACCTCAGGAGATCTCTAGTCCAGCCTCCTTCTCGAAGCTGAGCCAGCTGTGAAATCAGACCAAGTTGCTCAGGGCTTTATCCTGTCAGATCCAGAAAACCTCCAAGGACAGCAGTGGCACAACCTCTCTGTGCTGTCCTCATGGGAAACAAGTTTCTCCTTCTATGCCATCAGATCCACTCTAATTTCAATTTGTATCAGTTGCTACTCGTTCTGCTGGGATGCACCGCTGTGGAGAGCCCGGTCTCTCTTCTGTGGAACCCTTTGTAGGTGCCAGGGTCTGGTGTCTCTTCTCCAGACTGAGCAAGCCCTGCCCCTCCAGCCCCAGAGCAAGTGCTTCACCCCACAGCCATCCCGGTGTCCCTCTGCTGAACTTGCTCCGGATGATCAATGCCTCTCTTGTGTGTGAAGGGGCAGAACTAGGCAAAGGCTGAGTAGAGAGGAATAATTGCTTCCCTACATCCCCTGGCCGTGGTCCTGCTCATATAGCCAAGGATGCTGCTGTCCTTCTTTGCTGCTAAGGCACGTGGTTGGCTCACGAGAAAGTTGTTCTCTCCCCAGCCAGGCAGTTCCCAGCCCTCTGTCATGGCCAGGCGTTGCAGGACTTTGCATTTCTCCTTGCTGAGTTTTGTAAGGTTCCAGCCTGCCCTTTTCTCCAGCCTGAGTGGCAGCCCTGCCCTTGGACATGCTGACTGATCCCCCAGGTCTGGCCCTCTCCCTTTACAAAATATTGCCGTGCATTTCCAGTAGAGCCATATATGCTGTATTTATTGCAGTAGAAATAAAACAACACAATTTACACTCAGTGTTTTGACAGTATAAATTTTTGTTCATATCATCGTTGTAAAGATGTGGAACAGAAAGCTTAATAAAACTTAACTAAATCATACCAACAGTCAAAATATATAAAAAATGTCTTTGTGTGCCAAATACCTATTTTACTTGGGTTTGATTTTAGTTCTTGCACCATTCTGTCCACATTCAATTACATTTGGACCCTCTGTGTTGGACTTGTTCTTGGAAAAAGGTAGATGCTCTCCTGTCTGTTTCCTGAGTGTGTCAATATGTCAGTACATTGGCTGTAAAAGGTATGGTGATATCCATTCGTAAAATGGTTATGAAAACTCTAAAAAACTGTGGCTTGGTGCAGAGTCCCGTGGGGCTGGAAAAGGAAGCCAAATCACAAGTCCCATTCCACTGCCCAGGCGTTAGATTAATCTTCTTTCTGGCAGCTATTTAATTCAGAATAGATTTAGATCAGAACTTTTGTTTGAACACAGTGGCCATTTAATCATGCCAAAATGTTTCCACTGTTCCCATTTTTTCTTTCATTACATTGTGTGCTAAAGAAATTATAATCAGCAAAGCACTAGAATTATCACCTGGCTATCCTGAATCATAATGAAGTACTGTGTGGCATTTTACTGTTCCAATTCCTGATTTGTGGTTAAATTTGATATGCAGCATACTGAATTCACATTATTGTGTAAATATTCTCATTATAAGCTATAATTTGCTTTTGATCTGAAAAGGTCATAAACATGCCATCAGTTATTTCATAGTAGTATATAACAATTCAGTGTTTTTTTCCTCCACTCAGAATGGGGGGTGTCTGCAGGCACTGTATGGTAATGCCTGGCAAATGTTGACTTTTATCAATGGCTTGTGTTTGCTTCACGCCTTCAACTCCTACATATTATAACGGTGATTGCTGTTTCTGTTTTATTCTATGGTGGTTTAGTATTATGCTGGATATACTACTTTGCATAATGTTATCAAATTCCTGCTATTAGGCCTTGGAAAATATTCAGCTCAGATTCCAAACTGTTCTGAAATAATGGTAAGTTTAAATCTAATTTGTAGTCAATCATTCAAGGTCCATAAATGATTGTCAACCATCAATTTCACGTGTCTTTAATTCTGTTTTGAAAAACAAACATTTGAATTTTATCTGCTTCCTGTCCTGTCCAAAGTCTGTTTTTTACTTTTTCTTGCCTTACTATTCCTTCTGGTCCTGTCACAATCTCTCCATGAAATCTGAGTAATGACTGTGGTGCAGAAACTTTTCTGAGAAAGCATCTCATGAGGCTTAGGGGAGGCATTTGTACTCATGCTGAGCCAGGAAGGAAAAGATGTAACAGGTGACTTCTTTGTCACATAAAGTCTTGGTGTTAGGGGAGGTAGCAAGTGAGCAAGAACAGGAAATAGCATTTTTATTATTTCAGTTCAAGTTATTGCAAATTACAGGTGGCTGCTGATTGGAATTGTCCCAAATCTGAATGGGTGCTTCAGAATAAAGCAGAAATGCAGTACAGGAAGAGTTATTAAATGTAGAGGATCTTTGGGGCATGGCAGAGGCATGGATCCTTTGTTTGGATTGCACAGTTCACTTCAGTTTAATTAGCCACCAACATTGCATTTCTATGCATGGAGATTAAACAAAGATTAGCCACTGCCAAGGGCTGCCAAAAGCTACCTCCAATTCAGGATTTGGCAATACTGCCAGGCACTCTGTATTCCACCCTTTGGGCTCGTGGAGAGGAAGGACCTGGACTGTGGATTCCTCCCTGTTACGGGAACAGAAATGCCAGGTGGCACAGAGCTGAATCCCTGCTGTGAATGTGCACTGAATTCCTGATGGAAAGTCGTGAGGAGTTCAGTGACGACACTTCCCAAGCTGGGATGGGGACCTGAGCCCCAATGTGTGCATTAAACAATACCCCTGAGTCAAACTTGTCAGCCAAGCACTGCAACTTGTTTACTGATGGCTTTTTGGGGCTCCATGTTAACTGACAACCCTTTCATTTTGGTCTTGTTGCTTGTACTTTGTCAGAGCACTCTGTGGGAAAACAGAATTATCAATAATCCCCAATTGAGAAGTTTGGTGATTAACTTGCAATTTTATTTTGTGACTTTGTTGTCCTTCTGGTGAAGAACATCCTCTGTATTTAGGGATTTTTTCTGAAGACCATCACATAATATGGCTTTTATTAATTTCTATGTAGGAATATTGATAAACCTAACTCACAGATGAGGAATGACCGTGCTGGTGTCTGAAGGCAGTGTCCCAAATTCCCTTGAATTGTTGTGTTAGCTGAATACATACGTACTGTCTTACAAATCTTCTACTCAGGCTTTTCATTACATGCCCTTCAAGATGTACAGGGAGGTGATGAGCAAGGATTTCAGTGTTACCTGAACTCTCTTCATACACAGCAGCAATTGACTGACGCACCTTTTTCCTACCATTATGTACACAAAGGAGCAACACTTACTTTCCTTCTTCAGAGTACGTTGAAAAGCATTTTTTGGGGCTTAAGACAGCTACTTTTATGCAAGTTTCCCCTACAGCCTCAGAATTTTGATGGATTCTTTGGAAATGTGCTGTGGATTTAATCTTACCAACACTGAATTTACTCCAGCCAACGGTGTCATTTTATGAATTAACTCCAATCCAAAGCAAATACATATCTGTGAAAAGTGCCTCTCTAGTAGTTCCTTCCTCAATTAAAAAACATATTCAAGATTTCCTTTACTGGGATTCTCAATCTTTTGTGGTAGGGGAGTGGGTATATTTATTACAGAAGTCATAACTGAAATTCCAAGACTGTGTTTGCTGTGCCTTGTCCAGGATTTTAGTAATAATGGAGATCAATCAGAGAAAGCCCAAATTTTTCTGGCAGGCTTTCCTTGGCATCATTTTGTCTGGAAAATCTTCATATGGCTCATAAAAATTCATTTATTTCCACTATTGCCTCATGTGATAGAAAAAAACCCACATAAAATCCTTATCCTCAGATGTTTGTTATATATCTGGGTAAGAAAGTCTTATAGTTCCCATGGTTGTTGTTCTTTATTTCAACCTCAACACAGAAATCAGTTAAAAACAGTAATTTTTTTTTTCATACTTTTATTCAGAAAAAGGAACAAATTATCTCCCTCATTTACATTTATATTTAATCCATGAGACATCTTGTCTTTTTTTTCTGAGGAGCAGGGAACAGATTTGTGTCCAGATAGATAGTTTACCAGGATCTGCCTTTGAAGGCCTATTAATTAAAATGTGGATTTATGCCTTCCTGAGTCTGTTTAAATATGCCTTAAATATGTCTTAGCCTGAAGATTTGCACTTTTGCTTTTATACAAATAGCATTAAAAAATAATAAAAATAATCATTTGTGAGACCATTTTTGTGGTAAAGGAAATTATTTTTGTGTAACTAATAACATAAGAACCATCAATTTTTGTAACTTTTTCCTGTGAATGCTTTTTTGCAATTTCACATAACACTGAAGAGAAGCATATTAGTAAAATGCATTGTTGTTGGTTTTTCCCTATTTATTTTCAGTGATGGGTCTGGATGTAGATGTCCTTAATATGTCAAGGTTTTTCTAAAACAGGTGCATGCTTTTGCTGAAAAGACTCATGATGCCAAGAACTGAGGAGCAGGATGGTGTCAAAATATCCCGAAGTCAGCAGGAAATTCTTTTCTAGTTAGAGGGCCTGCACAAAGCTCAACATTTCAATAGTGCCTGATTTAATTCAGGATACAAATGAGGATTAAATACTGCCTAGGACTGCACATAGAGCTTGCAAAGTCCAAGAAGAGGGAGAAACTGAAAAAAGAGGTTTTGTGTAGGCACAAAATTGAAGTTGGGAGTAAGTTCCCTAACATTCAGGATAAAAGAAGGTGGCAAAATTTGCTAAAAGTAACCATCTTTCTTTGTGTTTAAACATGCTGGTTAACATTCCAGCCTGGCTGAAGTCAGGAACAAGGTCCCACTGACATCATTGGAGCCAGGATTTCACTCTCTGGCTGAGGGAAGCCATAGATCTTCTTTATTTCTGTCTTTCTTTAGAACTCAGGCTCCAAGGAGCTATTTGCTTTACATTTGACTTTGCCCATGGGAGATCTGCTTTTCCCTTCAGTAGGTGGAGATCAGCCCTTTCCTGTCAAGAAGCTGGGAGCTTTCCCTGTGTGTGTCTGTGTGTGGAGGTGCACATGAGGAATGGCGATTTTTCTTTGTATCCTCTGTGATTATGTCAAGGGAAGATGTTTATAAATGTGCTATTTTTGTTTGGGGTTTTGTTGAGGATGTGGTGTTCTGAATCAATATATTCATTTGAACACCAGTCACCACACTGCAGATTGTTCTGCCACGTGGCAGAGCCCAGCAGAAGCCACCGGTGCTGGGAGCCCGTGGTGGTCGCTCTGCACACGAGTCACAGAGGAAAGTGGTATGGCAGCAAAAGTTGTCAGGTTTTGGTTAATTCATTACATTAGCAGTCCTTTAAAAAAAATGATTTGTGGGGCAAAGAACTCTCAGACTCTTTCAAGGCAATATTTATCCTATTATAAAAAAAAAAAGGAAGAAAAAATTATGCTTTTCAACATTGTCTTTCCTTGACTTTTTGGCCTTCTTCCTGCTCTTTCCCTTGCCACCCCTTCTTGATCTTTCTTCTCCACAATGGCAATTTTTATCTTTTTTTTTTCAGTTCCTCATTTAACATTTGGGTTGTGCATGGTGTTACCTTTCCGTTTAGGAAATACGAAGCAGTCAGTATTCCACAGCTGCAAAGTTACTGCTGTCTTGAGGCTGACACAGAAACAGACACAGAGCTTTAGTCTGTTTAAATGAAGATTAAAATTTTATGTAGCAATTAATGGTTAACTGGGGGTAAATGATCCAAAATTACCCAGCAGGGTCTTTGTTGAACAGAAACACTGCTTAATGTGCCTTGTTTACTAACAATCTGATGATGAGTGAGGAGACTTTTCTTTATGTATTCTGTCAGGTCTACATAGAAGCCAGGACTGCTCCTGTGGAACAGCTCAATAGAGACCTGACAAAGCTGTGCCAGTTGCAGTAAGAGGCAGCGTTCAAAAACGTCAGCTCCCTGACTTCTGGACAAGACATGGAACGTGTGGAGAACCAGACATTTGCTCCCCAGTTTGATCACTCAGGACTTTCCTGTCCACAAAAGCAGTTTTCATTCACGTTCTGGGCACCAAAAGCAGTGTAGGTGCTGGTTTAAAGCTGGAAGGTTGGGAATGAAATTCCCAGTTTGGGGAAAAAATTTATTTTGGTGCTCCCTCCTTGACTTTGGGTTTCAGGAGTGGGAGAAGTCCAGAGGCTGCATCCTGGTGCTGCAGCTGTGGGAATGAAAGAAAATATGAGAAAAGGATGGGGTGTGGCATCAGGCTGCACCTCCTGAAGGTGAGAAGAAGGAGAGAAGGGGGATTTTGTGAAATGCTCTTCTAAGCAAACTTTTTGTTTGGGAAAGATTGCATTAATGGACATTCATGCCTTGAGATTGTTGTAGATATCTAACTGTACTACAGTTCAGACACCTTTTTAAGGACACAATTTCCTATAAAGCCTATGGATATAAATATTGGTACTGTAAATATTAGGAAGAGATGAGTTTTGCCAGATAGTGGTCCAGAGTCCCTAACTCAAATGCTTAAATTTAGAGATGGTGATGAGCTGGTTGTCATTTACTATTTCCCCTAAATAGGAGGTATTTTCTTCCCCTCTTAAGATTAAATACAGTCCTGTGATTTTAGTGCAGCATATGAAACAGTAGAATTTCCCCCCCAACACACTTTCCACAGCAATCCTCCAAAGTTATCCACAATAAAAGACTCCAAGCAAATAAGAGTAGGAGTTAAGTCATCTGCTATGCATTCAATGTACAAATACTGAAAATTAAAATCCTATTTGCAGCATGCATCCCAAAAGGTTTAAAGATTGTTCTGTAAGGAAGAGTGGGAAGGCAAATGTCTCTCAATGCATTTTATATATGCTACCTGTGACAAATGTTTCATAGACTTGAGGAATGGAAGGGAAAAGAATCCTGGGGAGGGAAGCAAATTGCTGCTTGGTTTTCAGTACTTGCAGATCTACTCAAAAATTAAAATGGGGAATATACGATAAGCACTTTAGATTATGTGATAATAACTACCAGAAATTTTCTGTGAAAATTAGGTTCATAATGTGCACAAGTATCCCGAAAATCCTGGTAAAAAATTGCAAATAGCCACTGATACAAAATCCGAGCGTGGGCAGATTACACTGCAAGGCGACGAGCCATTTTGCATTTGCTGGCAGGAGCTGGCATCTGTTTTTAGATGTAACATCCTCAGTGTAGCTGAAGAGCCTCTCAGAAAGAGCGTTGCTGGGAAGAGCTCCAAGCGAAGACAAAGCCAGGTTTGCAAGATGTGGAAGTGAACTGGTGTTAGACTTCCACCAGTCAGCAGGACCTACTCTGTGTGCAGTGAGCTCAGCGAGGTACAGAAGTGGTTCAGATTTGGCAGAAACAAGAGTCACTTGAGTTTGAGGTTGTCATGATCTTTTCCAAATAGCTCATTACATTTGCAGCTTCCAGGTGGGCTGGATGGTAACCTTTGGTCTTTGTTATTGCTTCTTGGATGACTGGGAATTTCCCCTGATGCTCCTCAGCTTGCCTGCGTGTGACAGTTCTGGCATTGTCTTGGGGAAATCGAGAACTGGCAGAGAAGTGCCTGAGCTAAGGAATCAGCACTCATTCTACATGGTGCCTTTACTGACACCACACTGTTAAACGGCTCAGAAAGACAGGATAACACTTCCTTTTTTTTGGCCTCATTGCCTTGATCCAGTACTCACATGCTGAGGTGGGACTGTCAGAGCCCTGACAGCTGGCATGATGACACACATACACACATCTCTAGAGCTTATTTTTCAAAGTAACTCCTCAAAGGGCTCGAGGATGTGAATGACAGTGTCTGCCGGGCTCCACTCTACCTGAGTCAGCACCAGCTGTCTCCAGCCAGAGAGCTATCCATGATTGTTTATTCTTCTGCAGGCTTTTCTACATGCAGTGTGTGGTTCACCTTGTGCCTGTGCCCTGGGAGAGCCAGCTCATGAAAAGGCAGTTTGGAATGAGTAGTATATTTATAGTTGCTGAGTATTCAACTGCTAATAAACCTGTCTTAATCCTTGAGAGATATTTCAGTGAAATGACTCTTTGGAATGATCTTGTTTAAATAATGCATCATTCATATAGATGCAAAAAGTGTGTGGAAGCCACCTCTCCAATCACACGAGTCAGCAGCCACTTACAGCAACAGCAGAGCACAGACATGGTCCTCCCTGACAACCACGAACATCTCTCTCATTTGGCAAATGGTCATTATTTTAACAAGTCCAGGAAGCCATGGCCAGCTGTGTGTCAGCTGCTGAAGGCCTGGGCATGCACAACCCAGGCCTTGAAATCTTTAGTAGGTGAGTGAAAAGAGACCATGGGCTTTGGTGTTAAAAGACCACACACATGCTAGGAGTTGCTTTCTGCTTTTCGCATGATGACCGTTCATGGGAAACTTTTTCTGGGATCATGGCATTTAAAATCAGAAGAAGTTGTGGGAATATTTTCTGTGGGAAGGTACTGAAATTCTAGCAAGCACGTCACTGACCTGGAGTTCAGACATTCATTCTGCTGTAGGTATTTGGGATTTCTCAGCTGGTGCAGTTTTTCTCTTGGAGAGGAGGTTTCTGATGGTGCCTGTTGTATCTAACACCCAGGGTCTTCCAGCTTTTGCAGAGCCCTCAATATGGTTGATTTGAAAGCCTGGCTATGCTGTGACCTTAATCTTTGATACTTCTGTAAGCTCCCACAGATGCAGGTTCAGCATATTTATTTTTCTGGCTGACACACGCTAGCTAAATACAACAATCCTTTCAGCAATGTTAACTTTCTGGGGGTTTTTGCAGCCTTTTCTTGCACAGTAAGGAGTCCCCCTCTCTTTTTTTCCCCTCTTGGACTTTGTCTGGCAAGTTCCAAAGGGAGGCATATCTCATGCAAATATGATTTTTGCCATTACAGTAATTGAGAAGAGACTGTAACTGAAAAGCATCAATCAGTTGGTTCATCGCAGCGATAGGGGACCAAGACTCCTACACACTCAGACTTCAGTATCCAAACAGTAAAAAACCAGTTTAAAATGATAGGTTTTACAGAAAAAAACCAAACTGCGGTCAATAATTTTTCATATCCCTGTGAAGCACTGGTATCTTTTCTTATAAAAATAACATCTTGAATGTAATATCTCCTTTTTATCCTGTAGCATGTGAGGAAAGCAGTTTGTAATTGCTGGGTGGTGGGACTCTCCTGAAGTCAATCCAATGTATCTTGTATCCCACTTACTTTTATTCTAAATGCATTTCCAAAGAGTACTTTTTAGAAAAGTCGCTTAAAAGCATGTGATCAATATTTCTTTGAATCGAACTGCCAGATAGTGATTTAGGTAGTTATTTTTATCTAAAACTCTTCAATCTGCCCATGCAACCTAGAAAAATGGTGTTTGTGATCAAGGAGTTTCACCTTGGAAAATAAAAAAGAGTCTACAACAATACGGGAAACACATTTGCTGAGCTGCAAGAATTCTTCCCTGGCTACAGACTGTCCATAAAGAAAGTATCTAATTGTACTAGACACACTTTGGAAACTTTCCCAGAGGAGTAATAGATAAGTTAACGGAGCACTTTTTAATTTTGCAAAGTGCACTCTTCCTTATAATTTACTTAATATAGAAATTTAATGTACTGCAGTTTACTGAACAAATTACATTTAAAGTATTTCAGAGTTAGGTTGAAAGCTCTGCTTTGGTAGCCAGTTGGACTTTATTATTTGATTATCCAGATAAGGACAAGCAGTAACAAAGTTCTCTGTCTTAAGTGGTTCCAGGGATTATCTCTCAACCATTACCACTGTTAAATGCAGATTTTAAATTCCCATGAAAAAAACCCACAAAACAAAAAAAAAGATACAGTAGTCCTTTGCTGCCTCTGCACTAGTTAATGCTTGGTTTTCATTTGACCTCAGTCTGAGAGGATTTTGTATTTGTTCCATAACAGCTTTCATAAATGAACTATAACTTCATTAAATAAAACCCTAAAGTTATAGGAAAATACAAGGATGCTAGAAATTAATATGGGCAGAACAAAATGTCCTCTTTGTGTGTTACTGCAGCCCAGGTAACTGAGGTTCTTTTCCATTTATTTGCCTGAAACATCACAAAAAAGCACAATCCTGGATTAGAAGTAACAGCATATATTTTCATTAAGCCGTTGCCACAGACCCATGATTCATCATGAGTGATACTTCTGTCCTGCCCTCCTGTAGGGCAATCATGTAATGTAACCCCCTCCCCCTCCATTTGTTTTTAAAATTATGTTAGGGTTTTGTTATCAGACAACAGGTCAAAAGAGTGTTTGTACTTGGAATGACATAGACTGTGGCATAAATTATCCCCGGCTCCAAAGCAGCTCATTAAAAAATTTCATCTGTTACGTGATGGAGCTGTACCCATCTTCTGTGTCAGAAGTAGAGTTGTGATCAAAAATCCTTTTCATGGAGGTTTTTCCCCTGGGATGGACACATAGATCACTTGGACGAGAGAATTATTTAATCTTTAGGAGAAGCTGATGAAGAGAGCAGAATTCAGAACTGTTCCTGAAAATCTTAGTGACTGAGGAATGCACTGCTGTGTACTTCACTGTTTAAATTTTCCCGTGAATGGTTTTTCTGTCAGGAGGAGTCGTAGCAAAACAGGGCACCAAAGAAAAGGAAGTGTCCCTGAACCTTATGGTGTCTGCTGCTGGTGTGTTCTGCAGATGGGATTTTGAAGAACTTGATGGCATGTGGGAGAGGGCGGGATGAGGGAAATACGTGGCAGCAGACTACAGCAGCAGCCATCAATGAAACCGGGCCACCACATTAAGAATGGAACAATTTTCTAGTCAAATTCCCAGCAGTTTATGGATTCTGCAATGAGGCGGAGTCTGAGAATCATCAAACTGAAGAATGGCTCAGGCATTCCCAACTGGGAACTTCCAAAAGAGCCTGCAATACAATGGCAATGCCTCAAAATATCACCTGCTCTCCAGGGGTCTCACCAGTACTGCTCCTCAGTTTAGTTTCAGCAGTTCACTGATGGTTAACCTGATGATCTTGGCTTAACACAGAGCCAGTCTGGATGACAGGAATGTTTCTGCAACTGAAATGTGGAGAGGTTGTGTAGTGCTTCATATCTGGCCTGTGCATGTATCCCTCCATGCAAGACACGGGGTCTCTGAAGGCATTTTAGGAGACATCCCTTCCTGTGGTGTATCAGAGAATTCTAGTGATGAAATCTTTGCATGCTGCTGCGGTCTAGGGGGAAAAAAGGTAAACAAATGCCCTCCATCAACAAAAAACTGAACAGTGTTATTAGGGCAACCTCTCTTCCTAATCCTTGCTGCAATCCACATTGTGCTAATGGAAGGTGTTCAACTCAGCTGATATTTTAGGCAGCCTTTGATGTATTTCCTTTTGAATACCCTCAGAAAACAAAGCTTGGAGTTGGATGGTAATTGACTTTCTTTTATCACGGAAGGTAGGGAAGGTGAAAGAGAATTCACTATTAGACAACCTATTGCATTCTTGAAGAAGAAAGGAATTGTCAAATTGGGCCAAGGGAGGATTTGTCACTCCTACATCTCTTTTACCAACTGGGGAAACAGAGATGAAATGGCTAAGAATTGGATGATCACGGATATTTTTTTGATGAAAACCTGTCGAATTCTTAAGTGAAATCAAGTAGTTTCCTGGCTGGACATAGCTCGTGTGTTAATAAGGATTCCACATGTAAATGATCATGGAAGCAGGTAGGCAGGATTTTCTTGGCACTTGGAACTGGGCAGTGCTGCTGTCTGTGGATAGACTGATGATACATCTCAGAGTTTGAATAGCTCTTTGGTGTGAGACTTGATGGCTGGAGATGAAGAATTAAGTTTGCTTCATCTGGCATATAGCCTCAAGATAATATCAGAAAAATATTTTATGCTTCTGCTTCTTTGAAAAACATGTATGTGCCGTTTGCTTTTAGTGAAAATACATAAATGGGTAAATGGCCTCATGAGATTAACGTTCAATTAATGGATGATTTCTGCTATACAAAGATTTTTATTAGCATTGTGATAACTGAGAATAATTAGTCATAGAAGTCTATACTATCATCCAGTTGAAGAACATGACTGGGTCTAATTAAAGCTAATGTGAGGAATTGGGTATCGCATTTTGACTAGGATGGCAATGCAAAATCTCATGCTCCTGTGAAGTATGAGCTTCAGTGACATCCTGTGGTCAGGACTCACTTTGTTACATTGAAAGAAGGCATTTTCAAAACCTAGGAACAAAGACATCCTGCTTTCTGAAAACCACGTGTGAGGCGCGAGCGTGTGTGGCAATGGCACCTCGTCCGCAGTGACCTCCTGGGAACCTCAGGGTGAGAAACTCAGTTTCCTTCTGGGTCACGAGGTGGTTCTTCAATTCAAGGAGACACAAAAGCTCTTCTTCAGGACCAGGGGATGGCCAGCTGGAGAAAAACAGCGGCCACTGTTCTAATAGTTCCTCAGAAATGTGATTTTATCATTGGAATACTGGAAGTAATTTCTGCCTACCGTTGTGGATTGAGATAAAAACGTGGTTAGATACAGGAAGTTGTTATTATTCACAGGCAAGAAGAAGATATTTAAGGTAAAGATCATCATTAATTTCCCTGTAATGACTAATGCTTTATATTCCCAGAGGCCTACCCCTTCTTTGATGAAATACCTGCCAAGCTTTGGCTCACACAGGGTTTTCTGCCTTCTCAATGAAACTCCGCTTGTACATCTTTCAGGGAAAAAAGGTCTGGTGATGTTGATACAACACACATGAATTGCTATAACAGAAGTGAGATGAGCAGGTACACAGATCATTCAGATAAAATCACTGTCCACAACTGAAACACAACATTTTTTTTAGGTTAGAAAGGCTTAAGTCGGAGTTTTATTGTATTTTTACCTCTATTTTTTATCTCTAGAAAAATCTTGTAAGAGACAGTCTCCTGCCTGTTGGGAAGTAATAAGTAAGATTCATGGGGAATTATCTCACAAATAAGCCAGTGTGTAGATTAAGTGGGCAGGTTGACTTTTTGTTTAGCAACTCATATTCCAAGCCATTATCCCCAATGAATTTGATTGCAAGGAAAAGGAAATTCCTGTATCTCAGGTTACAGTGATAGAAAAACAATAGTTTTTAAATTGGTTTAGTGTTTGTTGCTTCTTTCATTTTTTTTTGCTTTGATATGCACATAGTAGATACAAACTACCAATTGTTTTTTAGGTGAGTAGTGGAAGTCATTTCATGAAACCAGATTTAGTGGTCTTCCAATGACAACCACATATGCGTCCAAAGAAGGTTAACTTCTACCTTTAACTTCTACATGAACATTTTTCTTTACATTTCAAGAATACAATGTTGGGACTGGCAATTTGAAGGATTTTTCTATCATTTTGTGTAGGTTGCTACTGCTGCTGGGTGTTAGCAAGTGCATCTCTAATATGCATTTAAAACTTTTGAGAAACAGAATTTTTAAACATTTTGTCTCTTTTCTAAACAACAATTGTTGCCATCAGCTATTTTTTCTCCCATTATTTTCTCACAGATCTTCAAGAAAAAAAATAATATTTTCAACTTCTGTGTATGAAGACAGAAAGGTCTCAAAGACAGACTTAAGTATCTAGAAATACCACTCATCTCATGACTATTTGGTATTAACATTTACGTGAAAGTGGTAGAATGCAGGGTGAACAGATTTGAAAGCTCACAACCCAGCAAATTCTAAAAATCTGCTTGCTCTTTGTTTAGATGGAAATTTCAGAGACATGATAACACATCAACTGCAAGATAAGCTGGAGGTGTGAAACAGCTCAGTCTCTCTACTTCCTTTTCTTTTTTTGTTACAACTCCTCCTTATTTTATTCAGGTGCATTTGCAGTCAGAAGACTCTTATCATATGTGTGCTGATAGTTGAAAATGACACACCTGCCCAGTATCTATGGTAACAAAGGCTCTCTTCAATCTCAGACTTCTTGGTGCTCTTTTCTGCCTTTTTATCCTCTGGAAGAATAGATAATAAAAAATATTTGTGGCAGTTTGTTTTAATTTCTATTGCCATTTATTAATAAATTTTCTGTAATGATCCAAGCATCTTGTCGCTGTAAGCTTTTCTCCATGATTACAGAGGATTGGTATTTTGTGGTGATGCATGGTCTTTGTTTTTCTCCTTGGGAATAGGATTAAAAATGCAAGAAATGGTAAAATGAACATTGTCTTCTTAGAAAAGGATGCCGATGAGAGAGTTATGTATAACAAGTAGAATGCCTATAACTGTATCAAAGAATTCTGTTTCTAACATAAGGAACTGCAGATCTACAGGGAAATTACTTTAATCAAAATGATAAATAAGCTCTAGTCCATTTTTTATTATGGAGAACTGATCCAATGTACTAAGCTCTTTGCTGCTGTTGATGAAAAGGCAACTCACAGTATCAGCTAGCTTGGATCACTCTGCAGAGAATCAATACTTCACAGAAAATAATTGGATTAATAACTTCTCTTTATTTATAAAGCCTGACAATTAAAAAAAAAAAAAAACAAAAAAGAAAACATAAGGTCTGTTTTCCCTCTTAAACCTCTCACTCTTTCCAGACTTATAAGTACAGCCAGTATTAGCTAAAGGAAAGGGCTTCAGCACCATCTGTTTTGCCTTGTTCTGAGATTCTTTCAGTGAAATCAGAAGACAGCCTGAGCATATTTTGAGTTTAAGTGGTATTGTTTGTACGTTCTTTTAAATCAAGGTGAAGAGACAAGTCCCCCTGTGGAGTTCAAGAATCACTTAGCAAACCAGATCCTTGTCAGAAAACATAACAATATTCTTTCTTTATAGTGCACTCTATTCAAGGCTGCCTTTCATACGACTACCCATGACATAAGGCTGCTATTCTTCAGTTCCTCCTGCTCTCCTAGTTCTCATTTGACAAGCACCTTCCAACAAGTGCAAAACCCTTCACTTCTAAGAACAGGCTTTCTATTAAAATGTGATGTAATCCTCACTATGTCCTACTTACAAAACCTCACAGGCCTAATATACTTTCCTGAAGGTCTGTGGGTCAGATTTTGTCCCCAGGAACATCCATGTGCATCTCAGTGAGTTCACTGGAGCTACTATGGATTTATGCTCTGCTCTGTTCAGTAGATAATTCCTTAACCACTGCATCATTTTAATATGATGGTTAGGAATGTGATAATTTACTGTTTTTTTCTCATTACAGCTCATCAAATTTGGATATACAATATGCTGGGATTTGTGTGAGGGCTTAAGGAGAGAAACAAAATTACCCAAATGCATGTTTTAATCTGTGCCTGTAAAGAGTTTTGCAAATGAAGGTGAATAACTTGGATACAGCTGTGGAAAAAAAAACTGAACAGGGATTTAAAGACTGAAATGGTCAAAGCAGCTGACTTGGGAAAATAAACTTTGCAGCAGTTTCTCGAACAGCTCTGATCTGAGCAAGGACACAAACAGAAATTACCTGATAAGGGATGTTGTGACATTAGAAATGCATAATGGTTGAGAGGATTCAGATCTGCAAAAACCCTTTAACTTAGAAGCTGAAACACTCAGCTCAGTGGTGGAAGGAAAATTTGGAGCCTGTTCCCTGTTTGACTACAGGGCAGTGGCCATATCCAGTGGAGATTTTCCTGAGATTCCCTGAGTTCTAGGACCAAGTTCTAATGGATTTCAGTTAGTTATTTCTTAAGGCTAAAGAAAACTTTGAAAACGTCAGATATGCTAACCTGATTAAGCTGATAACATTTTTGTTCAGCTGCCTGGCTGGGAAATCAGTTACTTTCACATCTCTGTTGCACAAGTTATGTCTTTTATTTCTCTCCTACCAGCTAAATCAGCCTTCCCCATTGCAGTTTGTTTTCCAGGTGTGTGCAGTGACTGGGGAGGAAAGGGCTAGGGCTGGACTGTGCCTGTGTGGGGTTGGGGGTGCTTGGACACCTCAGCTGGAGCTGCTGGAGGGAATCCATTGCTGACCGGTAGAAGGGGGAGTTCATGATGTCAAGGCTGGAGCACTGTCTCAGGTGATGCTGCTCCTCTCTCCCTGGTGAGGAATTTAGTTCACACAGAGGCTGTTGAAGGCAGAATGGGTGAGGCAGGGCAGCATGAAATTGTGTTTCCCACCTGTGAGGAAAACTGTCTTTTCTTCTGTTAAGCCTGTTCTTAGGATGTGAACAACATCGATTACCACCTGATGCTTAATGTCTGGAATTTGCTGACCTTTGAATGGTCAGCCTTCATGTGGAGGTTGACCTTCAGGGCTGAAGAGTAGAGGTTTTTGCATTTAGTTGTAGGTGAACATGATATGTAGATATACAAAAATACAGAGAAAATAGAGATTGCAAATTATCACTCTTCTTTAATTTCTACTTTTGTACTACAGAGTCCAGGGAGGGGAGTGATAGCAGGGAGCAGAGGTTGAAAATATTAATAGGATCATTTAATGTTCTAAAAGAATTCTGTTTTTCAAGGTTATTCTAATATCCTAGTCAATAGTAATATCATCACAATGTCTTCACATAATCAAGTTATGCTTAATAAAATATAGTGCTGAATACTCAAAATTAAAATGAAGATGGAATAGGAGGGGAAGATCGTGATAAAGAAAGTTGTCATCATCGTTTTGTCAAATAACTTCTACTGAACAATAGTGAGGCTCCACACAGGTTCAGTGGCCTTGGGCACGGAGGTCACCCAGAGATAACATCCTTCCCTGTCACCATTTCAGTTGTTCAATTGTTCCCATTTTCTTACAGAGCTGGCAAGAATTTTAGAATCCATGGGATTTGCTGCTCAGAGGGACACAAATTCTCTTTATTCAAAGTACAAAATCATAGAATAGCCCGTCGTTTGGAAGGGAGCTTGGTGGGAGCCATTTTGGGAGCAATGAGATGAGATTATTTAGCACGCTGAGCAATTGTATCTCAAAAACGTCCGGTGAGGGGGACTCTACCGTGTCCCTGGGGAGGAAATGAAACATGAAGAGCTATCCAGCTCTGAAATGCGGGTGTAAATACTCTCTTGGAAAAGCTGTTTGGGAGAAACTCCTCCTTCTTAGTCACTTTCTACATCCAAACAAGGCACAATCCACGAGGAAATTTGTAAAGAGGATGATAATGAGTGGGGAAGAAGCCGAAGGCTGAGAGAACAAAGGAAATGATTATTTCTAAGAGGAAGAGAATGTGATTGCTCAGGAAATAATTACACTTGTTACTTAATAAATAGTGTTTCTTCTATTTATTATGTAGCTAGAACTTGTTTGGTGTCTGTGAGGAAATAATTGATTTGACTTTTAACACACACTTAATGAGTTATAGAATAGCTTAGAAATCGTCACACTGTGAATGGAATTGTTTTCACAGCTGATTTGTGAAATTCGTGAAGACCGGCCCGGAGTTCAAACCCAAAAGTGAACTCCTCCCACATCGAAGGTTTATTTGGATGATTTTTCATGCTCAGCCCACTTGTAGCAGTCGGATTGAACCTCTAAGATGAAATTTTTCCTTCTAAGCTTAGGGGTGTTTGAGCCCGAGGTGCTGTTGTGAGGTTCCCTTTGAAATTTTGTTTTACAAGTGGTTTCATGGTGATTGGCAATATCACATCCTATCACGTAGGAGAAAATGAGGGCACTCCAACTGCACTTTGATTCACTAAATTTCTGGTGGATGCACTCCAAGCCATGAATTTAAGCATCACTCTATGATTTTATCTTGGTTTATTAACATGCAAAAACACATAGAGTGATTTTCTTTTTTTTTTAATTGCTTGGAAAATACAACACACATTGAGTACTTTTGCTGCATTTCTACTCCACTTTTAGCCTCGTCACATTAAAAAGAAGGGGTGAAAAAGTCTCTTTTGCAGTCTTGAGGGCTTAAAACTCACTGGAGAGAAAAGTGACTGTGGTCAGTTACTGGATTGTGAGTAAACACTGATTCATTTAAAAGTAAAAGGAAATAATCTTTTCTCCTTAACTTCAAATGTGACGGAAAAACTGGATATAGGGACTTTAAAGTAAAGGGTGCTTTTTTATTCTCCCCCCACCCCCTAGCTGATCAAAGCTGATTTGTAACTGATAGTCTGTGAATTTTGGGAAATATCTATAAAGACTGAAGTTACTTTTGCAGCATTTGATAAGAGCCTCTGTGGCAAGCAGATAAATGAGAAAATTATTTTTTCTCTCTTGATGGAGTATTAATATGTTGCACAACTTCATAGATGTAACACCTCTCTACAAGTTAATACTTTTAACCATGAGACCAGATTGTGCCAATAAAAGGAAACCTCTTTTTAATGAAACTAATAGATTGAAAGGTTGGGGCTTTCGTTCCCTTCATTTTAAATGAAGCCAGACATATTTCAAGTGGGGGATACAGAAAGTTGAAGAGACTGACTGAAGGAACCAGTGTTTTCAGCATATGCCTACCATAATAACATAAATGCCATTTTTACCTGCTTCCTGTGATTTACTTTTGTTGTTGTTGTACTTGAGGACCTGCAGACCACTGTGCCCACACTGCTCAGATGTAGGGTAGGGACAGCTCACCTTTCCTGTCTCCAAAGGTGTGGGGTTATCCAGTCAGGGGGAATAAATCCAGGCCGTAGAAAGGCACCACGCATTTGCAGCGGTGGAGCACGTTCAACATTTGCAACCAACTGAGGAAATAATGAACTCGGCCATCATTTGAAATCTTTAATCAGCCTGATATCTTTTGTAAAAATGCATTCTTCCATCAAAAATTTTGGGTTTGATCAGAGATATGGGGTGGTGATACATGCACTGTGGAGGCTGGGCAATAATTTAAAATGCAAAAGCAAAGCTACTACTTGTGTTCACAGTCTCAATATATCACCCTTCTGTAACTGTTTTTTTCTTCAGAACAACCAAAATATTCTTTTGGGTAGGATGAGGGCCAGAAAGGAATGCAGTAGTCCAGCTGGTGGGTAACAGATAACAAGATCATAAAAATTAAAGTTATACTTCAGGTAATTAGGAAGTTTGCTTATTCTATCATTAATTGTGCAGCTGTTTAATTTAAATATAATCTGATTCGAAGTGTTAAAGTTTACTCCAAGCTGAATGTTACTGTTTTCCCTGCAGTCTGCAGCATTTTGCCAGGGAAATATAAAATCTGGAAATAAAAGGAGAACAGTGTTTTTTGTTTGCAAAATTACATGTTATGCCTATCTATAATTTTTTTTTTAATAAAAGGAACTTGAAGTAATGCAATTATTTCTACTGGGAAAACCTCTCAGGAGCATGCTGTACACAGTAATTATGATTTTAGACTGAGCTGACATCTTTACTAAGTTCTGTGTTATCTTACCCTATATTAAGTATGTTCGGTTTTTGAAGTGGGTGTTTCAAATGTCTTCTCTTAATTATCACTGTGTAACTGAAGAGAAGTACAAACTCACAGCCCCATAAATGTGAAGGCTGTTTAGATTTGGTTTGTTTTGATATTGTTTTTCACATATAAATCATATGGGCACATCTGTGACTGAAATGGAGATAAGCATCCTGGTGTTATCTTATTTCTTAATTGTAGGCTCTCATTTTCCAGGGAGAATGTTGACTTGGTCCTTCCCTTACCATGCCCTCCTCTGCTGTTTACTTGCTTATTTATTGTCAAAGCTTTTATTTTAAACCTATCTAGGCAGAGCAAGCTTTAAAAGTGCATGTCAGATTCGTTTTAATTCAGAAACCATTTTCTTTAGAAGCACATGTAGGCTTGCTCCAATTTTTTATTTCCTTTTTTCCTATTTCACACTAGAGTCATAGAAATGCCTCCTCCAGATAACAGAAGGAGGCAGGTGTTATTGAGAATAGATTTTTGTGAAAAAGAGGAGCCATTATTAAAAATACTTTCAGATAAATGTCAGTCTTTATACTTCCTGATATTTAACACACATTTCAACTTTTTCTACTTGCATATCTCTGGTGTGAGGGGCTCTTTGAAAGGAGCAGTTGGCTACAAACCAGAGCTGCTTCTGCTGCGATGCTGCTAGTCCTGAAGTCCCAGGCTGAGAGAGCCTTGCAGAATTTTGGATCTAAACTGCCTATTTTTCATCTGGCTGCAATGTTATTAGGGATAAAATCCTGTTGCACCGCCTGTGGTCGGATGCTCTTTCACCTTGGCACTTGGCAGTCATTCGGAGCTTCCCACTTGATCATTGCACAGCCGCCTGCGCCACTTCGTTTGCAAATGTACTTCCGACCTTATGAAGTAGATACAGCTTTTTTCCACTGGTGGCAAAGCTGAAAATCGGAGTGTTTGAAGCAGGAAGGACTGATGGGATGGGATAGCAACAGGAGAAAGCTGATCATTGGCAATCAAGGTTCTCTTTCCTCTCTTTTTCTTTCTTATCCATTGTCCTAGTTTGGACAAATTTGGAGGAGAATATCCTCTGATAGAAGTCAGGTTGCAACCACCCCTCCCCCCAGGTTCGGGAAATAAAAAAAAATTTCCTCGAAGGAAAGTGAANCTTTCCTCTCTTTTTCTTTCTTATCCATTATCAGGGCTATGCAGGTAACTGGCTTTATAAATAGTGTTTCATTTGGTGTTTGCAGCTTTCAGATATTAATTAGTTAAGACTAATTAGCTAATGGGAAAACAGGTTAGTGCTGCCATTTTGGTTCTGCAGATGGAAAAGAGCGGTCCACAGAAGTCTCATGATTTACCTCAAGGTTACAAAACGAGTCAGTGTCAGACTCAGGGCTGTGAGATGGGATCGAGCAGCGCTCCTGTGGAAGTGCCCAGCGCCCAACCAGCCACAGCTCTGTGCCTCAGGTTTGAGAAAACATTTTCCCTGCCACTGTGTCCTGGTTAATCAACTCCTGCTTGTGCGAGCAGTGTCCCAGAGTCCTGGCATCCTGTTTTGTGAGCCTTTTGAAGGTCGTTGCCTCCATTTTCCACAGCTGTTATATCCTGTCACAGTTATTTCATGAGTAAGTGGAAAGTGTATTTTGCATCTCGCTTAAATGTGCCAGATAAAATGGGGAAATGAGAAATACAGGTGGATTAAAAAGTAAAGGTTTAACCTTGCAGACAGTACTGAAGAGAATCTTCCAGATGTGATAAATCCGTGTCTTTAGATGATTTATGTTGCAGTTAGCTGTGCATCCAGGCAGAGAAAAATTAATAGAACGGAACCTGAAAGTTTTGGAAAACAAACAGGAGATAAAAGTATTTGGAAACATAGAAACTGTTCTTCACCACAACAGTAATTTTAAACAATTCAGTCCTGGTAATCAAAAGTGTTCTGAGAAGAAAATGCAAATTCAGAAGACTCCAGACCTACAGAAGCAGCAAGAATTTTCAGAGGTTTAGAAGGACCACTTTCCTCAAATATTGCTGGATACATTTCTAGATAAATTTATAGTAAATGATGCATTTTGCTGAAATTTCTCTCAACTTATATATAGGACAAGTGGAAGAGTCAAATAAGAATAATCTCATCTGTGAGTTTCTGAATAACCTAAAAATATGCTCTCAGAGGATAAATAGAAATTTCAGAAATAGAAGTCAGAGAACAGTGCTTTCCATTTTTAAGGCAGATGTCTGTGACACAGACACTAAATTCAGAGATCCATTCTGCCTGAATTCAGAAACACTCAGGAACATCCTGTTTCTGTGTATCTGCTAGACCAACTGCAGCAAATAAGTAACAAAGAATTGTGTTACATTGAATAATGTGAATTTTTCCTATTTCTCCTTGCAACTGCAAAGTTATTTAGTATTTACTAATTTTCTGTTACATTTTGAAACCCCAGATTATTTAGATTTATTCCTGTCTGATTCCTTGCAAGTTTTGTTTAGTCAAATGTTTAGGGAACTAAAAAAAGTACTGGACAATGTGCAAAGAATTTTCTAGTTTACTGAGTTGTTTTTGTTTTTCCCTAGTAACATCCTCTTCCTTAATTTATTTGTATTTTTATATTTGCCTTTCTAATTAACATAGATAAAAAATTAAAACCAACATTTCCCTAATGGATAGAAATAATGGACTAGCATCATTAATGTTATGCATTTAGAGGTATTCCCTGCATACAGCCTTGTCTGTGAGTAGCTGTGACCACTCCATATGGTTTGCATTGTGAAGACCACAGTTTAAAACTGTTCTAATAAAACCCCAATTCAATTGCAAGTCACTGTTATTATCTGATATTTGTAATGTGCTCTCCAGTAGGCCAGTTTGCCTGAAATTTTTGTCCTATTTTAAAGTTTGTGTGAAAAAAAGAGACACTGTCCCAGGGGTAACAGGCTGGCTAAAGTAAGAATTAATAAGAATTAACAAAGAATCACCAGTCAGAGCAACAAAAGCTTTCTTGTGCCAGGCAGAAGCCTGCAGGCAGAACACTCCATGCACACCTGGGTTACTCTTCCCCTCCTCTTGAACCCCAAAAGTCTGTAGCTCAAACTGCATCGTTTCTCTTGCCTGGACAAAGTTTTACCTGGGTTTATTCAAGGAACTTTTCCTCAAGCCTCCTGGTACTTGTAGCAATGATACTCTGGAGCCTGCAGCCATACAGAATCTGTAATAAAAAGAATGAGACAGTAGGTATGGCCCTGGGAATTTGGCACACTCTAAAGCACACAGGCAGGTAGGTGTAAACCCTGGAGAAAACACTTGTGGAGGCTTCTGCAAATGAATCCTACAGGCTTTGTGCCACTGCACTTAAAATGCCTTTCCAGTGGGAATAACACTGGAACTGGTATTTTCACCCAGACTGGAAGCCACTGTTTAAAGTGTTTTTGTGCATTGTTTTTCTTAGTAGCACCTTGAGCTATTTATATTTCATTGAGTTTAATATTTTTTTTCATGCTGCGGAAGATTTGCCAAAGAGTTCATTAAAAAAATATTAAAAAAAGTTGGTGGGGTTGAGGAAGCATTGTGGAAGCTGGATTCTTCGTGGCTTGAAAAAATGTAATGTTGTTTTTTGACAATACGGTAAAATCGCTGAAAGCTTGTGCTAAAATTATCCACAGTGAAACAGTTAATAATAGTAACATCAGAGAGATAAAAAGTGCAGCTCACACAGTTTAGAGTTGTCACCCCTACCTGTTTGTAGGAGGATGTAACACTGTGTTGGATGATATTCTCTTCTTGTTAAGTTGATAAAAGTCACAAAGGAGGTATATTTCCACGTGATCATTCTGATTTTTTAGTAAAGTGAAAGAATCACAAAGTGCTTAAATGCCAAGATTAGGGAAAAAGCCAGACTGAGTTAACTGGAGTAAACTCCAGACTACAGCACAGAGACAGCTTTAATTGCAACCTCTTCCTTTCACATTTCCCTTCTCCCTACTTCTGGATGTCTTTAGGGGAGTAATTTTAAGGTGACTTAGAAATGTGCCCAAGTCCTGCCTTTTTGGACTAAAAGTTTTGCAGCACCTCCTGCAGTACTGGACCACCCACCGTGGGACTCCCATTTACATCTTTGCATTGTTTCACAGATAGAACTAAACCTGTTTCTTCATTAATTAGCTTGTAAGAGTTTGTGGCAGGGACCAGCTCATTGTTATGTCTCTGTACAATGCTGAGTCCAATGGGATCATTGCTTATTATTCATGTCAGAGGCAGCTTAAGGCTTGTCAGCTGCGTAGGCAAAATTGAATTTTGCTGCCCCTGGGAGGGCTGGTGTGGTCGGTGAGGTTTTTCCAGGGGATGTGGCAGAGGGGACATGGAGGGCTTTCAGTGTTGGGGGTGTCAATATGTCTGAAATGATTGTGAGATATTTGGGGATGCTGCAGAATAAAGTATGCTAGCTCCTTCCTCCAGCCGGGGAAAAAATAATTAAAAGCTTGGTTGAAAAGGTATATCCTTCTCCGTGGCTCCTGAGATTTCAAAACTACAATATCAATTTTTTTTTAATACCTTTTCAGCCCTATATATCTATTTGATTAGTTTGAAGAAGGAAGTGTCTCAGAAATATGGGGTAATATGAAAGGTGGAGTGTGACCAAACATTTTGAACTTTGAGAGTGTGTTATCCTTTGCAGCTGATAATGCTACTGTTCACTTACAGAGGCACCAGACTGGTTGCAGACCTACAGAAAATGTGAATAAATATTTTCTTTTCGTTATTCCCCCTATAATACATAACATAGCAATATAATTATTACTTGTAGGCATATAACAGCAGTCCTGATCATTTTTTCTTGAAATATTACTGATACCTCAGTTATTCAGCCTTTAAAACATGAAAAGGGTGAGGTATGGACATGAGATAAATATCTTTATACCCTGTAGAGGTAAGGGTCTTAAAAATGTTCTATCTACAAACCTTTTTTGGTTGAATGTCAAGTGAAGATTGCTCAATTTTAATCTTATAATTCTGTGAGAATAAAAGAGATGGGCATGACTCAGAGTTGGTTGGATGTTACTTAGGTTTCTGTCGCGGTGCTTCAAAACTTTTTCTGTTTCTGTTGCTGTCTAAAATCTGATCATTCCTCAGTTTTGAAATAATTCCTTAATTAATGGATAGGTTACACCACTATATTTTCAACAAGTTCTGTCAAAAATACAACTCACCTGAAAACAAATCATGACAGAACTGAAAGGAAGAAGAAGGATTTATTCAGTAAGATGTATTTAATTTCTGAAAACTACCATGGCCTATAGATTTCCATGCATTCTTCCAGCTAGGAAATTGTCAATGTTGAAATCTTTTTCTTTTCCATTACTTAATTTTTTCAGAATTTTTATCTGTTTTCATTTTCAAATACACCAAGAGAAAAGACAGCTCATTCAGCAATGTGCAAAAAAGGGTTTTATGGGTTTATTAAAGAAAAGATGGATTTGAGAGTTTTAAAAATTCTCATCAATCTGATCTAAGTAACATATTCAAGCTTTGAGTAACTAAATTTGATACCTGATAAGAGTAGAGCTCTGCATCTTAGAGAAAAACGTGGTGTGCCAAGTAAAATGCTGTTTACCTGAATTACATATTATAAAATTATCTTGTGTCTGCCCCAAGGTGCCTCCGAACAGGGTGAGGTCTCTCCTCTCCTTCCACAGAAACCTTACCAGTTCTGCATAGCCCAAACTGTGACCTCCCTTTGGGCATTGCTCTCCACAAACTGGTGTTCCAGCCGTCCTCATTATTTCAGTTGTCAATCCTTGTATGTTTTTGTGAGCACGAGTCAGCGCATCCCAAGCCATGTACTTGTGCAAAATGGTGCCAGGGAACCCCTGGTGCAGTGGTGTAGGAGAACAACTCAGCTTCCAAGGTGCTGTGATTTGTTTTGGCATGCTAAGAGTTATTTAACACAGAAAATGTTCTCTTTCTGATATAAAAAAGAATTTGGAGAGGGGTGGAGAATGACAGAGAAAAGCTGACCTTTTCCAAAGGCACCCACTCTCTTGTGAATTTGAGAATACAGTGAGTGTTACATGACTTCTGCTTCATAAACTTGTGAGGGAGAAGCATTTTAATTTCTACTTAATACAGGGGGCGTGGATGTTACTCAGAATACAAAAAAAAAATTGGTAAATGTGAGCCTTTTGCCTGGCTGGAACATATTAATTGGTTAGAGGGAAAATTTTGTACTTGAAATTTTGGGGAAATGGAAATTAATTTGGCTTTGAGTTTCATATGGTTTCCTTGAGAGACTGTTCATACAGTATTTTGTGCATAAATGTCTCGTGGAGTGGTAAGGGGTTTGCTTTTCTTTTTGGAAATTTGCTGCAGATATTAATTATCAGTATTTAATAGATTCCAAGCATGAAGAAGAATATGCTCCTTCTTTTACTCTCTCCTTCCCTCTAAGCTTTTTATATAATACGGCCAGATATCCATACATAAGATATTTTTTTCACACAGCTACCCATAAAAGTTCTGCATTCTTACAAGCTGGAAGATAACAATATTAGAATCATGTTATAAAATGATAAAAAAGAGCTCACGCCACGTTTATTTATACATATATCTGGATACTCTTGGTATAAGAAAAAAAATGAATACATTGGGAGTAAAGTAATATTTAATTTAATATGGTTCCAACTTTTCTGTTGAGAAGGTGATTCTCTTGATAGTGAGATTTAAACTCTTATCTCTGCTCTATGGCTTTGGACATTGCCTTCTATTTGGCAGCAAATGAGAAATTTCAGAGTAAACAGCTATAAGCAAGTAAATATTATAGACAAACCCAGTTGATACTGCAGTTCTTCTGTGTAAAAGCTTCTGAGATATGATTAGAGTTGAAACGTAAATGGAGATAAAACAAATAGGCCTAAGCTAAGTCCAAAAGGTAAAGCAGAAGAGGTTTATTTATTTTTAGGTAATGAGATTACAGTTTAAATTGCATTTCATCTCATTAAGGGACTGTTAACGTCTGTTACCTCTTTTTCTGACATTAAGTTACCATATACCACAGATTCCAGATAATGACTTTTTGAGGGAGACATTTAGGACATTTCCTAGGAGAGGTTATATTCATTTTTCTACTCCAGGAAAAGATTGAAATTTTTTTGAACATACCAGTGAGTTAATTTATCTGATTAAGGATTAATTATGATAATACAGTCCCAGTGATTAGGTACCTTCAATGTAAAATTTGACTTCATATATTACAGATTTCTAGATTAAAGAGCCTGATAGTCTTTGACCTGGTAGTGACCTGATGTTCTGAAAGTAATTCTTTTGAGTAAGGTGGGGACAATTGTATTTATGGCCAAGTTCTGAAACCTCAATTTGGGCTGATTTGCTTTTTGTTTCAGCCAATTTTTTTCTGTAAAGTGAATATAACTTCTGATTCACCATAAAAGTGGTCAAAACTCTGCATGCAAGTGTTGTGCTGAAAAGCGTGTTGTGCTGAAAAGCATGTTGTACTCACAGCTGAAAGCTGCTTGGATTTCTAAAACCTAGGAGGAGTAAACTTTTATATATTGAAGTTCAGAAAAATTAAACTGACCTTCTGATATTTTTTGTGTGGGAGTGAACCATGCAGTTTAAACACTTATTAATGCCTTTGTAAGTGCTGTGACAGAATTCAGTCACAACAGGCTGAAGCATGAACATAAATTAGTTAATATCAACTGAAACCACTCCTGGTTTTCTGGTGAGCACTTCAGTACAGTGAACATATAAGTAAAAATACACAACAAATGATAGGAACTTTAAAATGTTCTGATGAATCCAGTGGTTGTAGCAGGATGTCATGCAAGGCACTGAGATGAATTTTGCCACTATTGCTCAGATTTTGTTTTTCTAGATAGCGGAGTTCCTATTTTTCTGTAGTCTATATCTTTTCGTTTGGATTTACTCATTGACAATTATCCCATAAAAAAAGGGTTATCCATTAGTGAAGCTGAGGGAAATGCGAGAATACAGAGACAATAGCAAATTAGTTAATAACCCCAGAAAAATCTGTATTAAATGTCTGTGAGGGACACACTTGCTTATTTAAAAGAAACAGAACACGACTACTTGATGTAAGAAGTGAATTTAAAGGAAAAAAAAAGATCAAGGATGAAATTTCTATGTGAATATTACCCCATATGTATGCATCCACTTTCAGATTTTGTAAATTCCAAACCACAAAAATGTTTCCTGCCTCATAATTGGAACTTATGAGGGAGAAACTTTTATTTCTACCTCCCATATATCTCATGCGATGAAGTAAACAGATCATCGTCAGCCTTTGGCCTGGCTGGGGTATATTTAGGGGTTAGAGGGAAAATCTTTCTGCATTATTTAAGATTTTTGGAAAGTGTTTTGGTTTTGTTTGAATCTAATGCTAAAGGAAATGATGATGATATCTGGCAATGGTTTCCTTGGGCGTGCTGAATGTGTGTTTTTTGGGATTGTCCTTGCTCTGGGATGGAGCAGACTCCATTTCACTGGGTGTGTGCAGCCCTGTGTAGTGAGCTGAGCAGATCTGATGTGTAATTGAAAGGAACAGCTTTGTGACTGAGAGTAATGGAGATTAATTAATGTATTGTTATTGCTAGAGAACTGTTTGTGAGAAATTTTGCAGTTATTTTGAAGACAACAGAAATATGGGAGACTGGATTATAATTTGCATGGGTTTGAGGGATGTCCCTGTTCATTTTCTGTCTGTTGCATTTTTCCTCCCAAAACTGTTCATTTTCCAGGCCAGATGTTTCTTCCTGTATTTAGTTTTAGTAAATGGTTTGAATACGTGACATCAAGTTCTGTCAGTAATTTTTCAGTTATTTTTCGGTAATTTTTCCCTTCTCCCCTGGGAGGATGGCAATGGCTGGCCAAACTGGATTTGTTCAAGCAGGGATTTCAACCTGGACAAATAATGCAGCTTTAGCATCTTACCCCCAAAAATCCCATTTATTATCCTTAAATTATTCTCTTTAGTCAGCTTTGATTGTGTTATAAATACTACACAGTTTGAAATACTAGTATAGTAATAATAATACTGCCCTAGATTAATATTAGTATTAGAATTTTTCAGTGACTAGTTCAATTTTTAATTTAAAATACTAAGAGAAAAAAACAGTGGGGGTTTTTATTTTGAACAAATGGCATGTAAAGGATGACTGCAGCAATAGTAGTAAAAGGCAGGAAGCTATATCATTGCTAATCAATCTAGAGAGCTCTGTCTCTTACAGATGTCAATACAAAGTTAAGTGCTAAAATAATTGTAGTGTAGGCTTTCTCATAATTACTGTTGTTCATTTGGTATGTTGTGCAAAAAAAAGAGAAAAGAGGAATTTGCTTTGCAGTCAGCAGCCGCAAATCTCTGAGGAGAAAGAAAAAGATAGCAGAAGGCTGATAGTCATCCATCATTCCTGACAATTTCACAGCCTAGAATAACTTGACAGAGACCCAGAACAAAATGTTGTTGAGAATTGAATGCTGCTAAGCTGAGTGAATTGACTTTCTGATGTCAAAGCAGGACCTGCTTGAAGTGGCTGATGATTTTCCTTTTCTGACTTCAGAAACACTGATACTTTAAATGCCTTGTGCTGCGAATGGGCGAATTTGGAAACTGGGGAACCGTTTTAAAACTTTCTTGGTCCTTTTAAAGATTTTATAAGGTGGTTCTTGTCAGCAAGGGTGTGGGTGAGTAGCACACCGACTATTAAAGAGTATTTGCTCATTACACTCCTCAGAAAGCAGAAGTAAGGAGTCAGAATTGTTCCCAATTGTCTTGAAACAGAAAATTTTTCAAGACCTGGCTTGTTTCATCTAAATTTGTCTTTGGTGCTGTGCCAGCCCCTCTTTTACTAGCCTTGGTAAGGTAGGCTTGGTTTGTCTCTGTGCAGAACATGGGGTTAAATTTGCTATATTTGAATCCACATATTTGTTTCTTATTTTGAAATTAAAACATTCTCGCATCGTGTTTAGAATAGGTGCAAAATTTCTCCATGATAATGTTAGAATGATGTAAGTTGCTGCACGGTCTTTATTTAAGTATTATTGTTATATAAAGGAGATAATTTTGCAGCTATTTATTTAGAAAAAAACCATGATATTGGAAATGTTCCTAAATTATTATAATTAGGCATTTATTTACCAATAAATATTGCCAGTTTTATCTACTATTCAAAGACTAACCTTCTAAATTGCTTACAGCCATTAAAATGTATGAAGAACACAAACTGCAGGGTTTAAATGGAAAGAGCTCTTGTTTTGTAAAAGACACATTATATCTCAGAAGTGTAAAAGAAATAGAATGTAAATAGGATGTGTGGGCTAAGCATGCCATCCCTGATCAATAATGCAAAAGGTTTAGCAGGTTTATTTGTAAACCTAACAGCACAGATTTAGTCAGAATGGGGCCTTGTACAGTACACGCAGGTATTTAAAGGTTAGGAACAAGGAATTTCATTAGTCTGGCAAATCCTCTGCTGTCATTCCCCAATCTCTTTGAATTATTTCCAAAGGTATTCTCACTTTATTTTATTTTTTTTTTCACTAATGGCTGTGTTACTAATACAGTGCTTTATTGCTAATTTAACTCCACCGTAAATTGGCAGAAGGAGCAGAGATTCTCAAAGTGCCTTGATTCCCAGTAATGATATTATAGCAAGTATCTTTATGTTAATGTGGTTATAGCTGGTATAAAAAGGTTACAGTATCAAGCCTGCTAGTCTACAACATTTTATCTGTGTTTCCAGTTTGCTTAAAAAAAGGTAAAGCATGATGTCTAATAGACTGAGGCATAGATCTGGTATTTTACAGCATCCACTGCAACCTTAAAGCAGCACTGAGGGACATAAACCTGAAAATTGGCAAACCACTTTTACTGCATCTTTGTGCTAAAATAAAAAACCAAACAAACAACCCCGACACCTTTTGTAGCATAGTGTGGTCCCTTCCCTCTCCTTCCTCTCTGCCTTCCCTTTCCCTCATCAAAATGAAAAAAGAAAACCTTAAGCTTTGCTAAGAGTTAAAGAATAAGATATTAGTAGAGACAAAAGGCAGACATTTGAAATGTATGGCAATTCTTCTCTGCATTTGTCTAGAGGTCTTACCTAAAATATAGGCTATCCAAGAAGAGGGTCCTAGGGATAAAATAGCTCTCCTTGTCACATACTCCTCAAAAGTTATTTCTTCAAATGATATTAAATATTTTGCCTCTCATTTATTCCATTCTTTTTCAATAAATCAAATGTAAGAGCTTCACTGAAGACAGTGTTCAGTGGAGCTCTTATGTCCTTTTTCTGACAGCTATGCTGTGACCGGGTAGTTATGTACATTTCTGTGGTGTAGAAACATGCAGGGGTCTTTTTTATACAGGGACTAAATTTTTAAAAGAATGGAGGTATTTGAATTTTTATATGAATGTCACAAAAACCCTATTTGAGGTTTTAATAATTCATTGTTTTCGTGTACTTTTTAGTTTTAGGTTGTAAAACAGAAGTTTGTTTGCAGATTGCAGAGTTTCTACAAATGTTTTTCAAGTGATCTGAAGTTGTCATCTGTCTGACAAAGATATTTTGTTTGAGGTATTCATCATTTTGTGACGTTTGTGTTTTGTTTACACTGCTTCAGTAATTCACTTCTGGGACTCAAACTTGCTTTTGAGGTTTAGGCACACTGCAGGATGCCAAAAAAGCATCAGTTTCTTCTGTATTTGAAAGCTTTTGGGCCATCAAGAGATCAAAAGCTGCCAGAATCAAACCTGAGATCTGCCATTATAAATAAGGCACTGACAATTCTTATTGTGAGAGGTCGTCCCAGGGGTGAAAGAAGCAAAGAGAACTGAATTGCCCTGACTTTTTCCTAAGAAAAATGTGGCTATGAAATGGTATCTTTCTTTGGGAACCTTATGTGTGTATTATAAAATGGAGTCTGCCATAACAACTTCTGGTGCTGAAATAACCATTTTAGCTCAATTAAAAATCTATTAAGGTTAAAGTAAACCTTAAAATCCTGTTGTGGTCAGCAATACCAAATTCTAGGGACCTGAGCTGCCCTGGTTTTGAACTATAATTTGCTCTGCTAACCTTGTATTTATATACAGAAATTTACGAAATGCAAAGAAAACATTTTTATAAACATTGAAACATTATTTCTGTTTAACACAACATGTCCCTGGTTTACATTTTATGCATACATAAAGGATCATAATTTCTTACCAATTCTAATCTATAGCACAGGTTTCAGCAGAAGTAACTAGCTACAGCAATTCAACATATTTACCAGGGGTCGTGTTTGTAATGACACTCTTTCTTTTCCCAGCTGTGTTTTAGCAAACTTTTTAAATAATAAACATGCTGTTAATGTGATTAAACCCTTGAAGCTATTTACAAGAGAATTCATATATGTTTATATGTGAATGTCTTTCCATTCTTCTGCTTGTTTGCTGTTGGTAAGGACATAATGAGGAACACCTATGGTTATCACATTGAAACTCAGCAATCAGATCATCCAAGCAAATGTCTAGAACGTCATTTCAAAACGATCTATAAGAATTGTTCAATAAAGAAAATGTTCTTATATGTATAATTCAGCTTTATTTTTATTGATTTGTTCATATTTTTAATAGGTTTTAGAATTGTCAGTGTTCTAGTAAAATATCCTATAATCTGGTTTATTGTTAGGGTAATAGAGTTACAAACTTGGACAAAATTTTAATCTATACTGCAAGGCAGTTGTTTTTGCTTCTTATAGGCACGCTTTTTAAAGTCAATTCCTTGAGGAAGAAAAGGCTCAAAGCACGAGCTGTGAGGAACAATATGAGAAGAGGAATTGTTCTTTCCAAAAGAGGGAACCTGACTGCCACTCATTTTTGGAAGACGGGCTTTTTTTAACATGGAGAAATCTTCACGGTCATCTTTTTATATCAGCATTTCGTAAGAGCTGCCATGCTATAGACAAATAAACAATACTATTAGAACTGCCTTTAGACACATGGAAAGCACAAATGCTACTTGATGTGAGAGGCCTGTTTGTCTCCAGACACCGATCTGAGGCCGTGGTGTGACAGGCTGCGTGTGCAGTGCTCTAACTGTCCCCCGTGGAAGGAAGATCCCCATCTCGGAGAGCCTTTGGTGGCAGTTTGCTGTCAGTGCTACCACAGAGCGTGGATGACTCAGCTCTCCCTCCCTGGGGATCTCAGCAGCTGGGGTGAGGGTGTAATATTTAGATTTCTTTGATTTATGCCGAGGAAATCCCCAATGATCCAGAACTAGGGCAGTGCTAAGCCATGTATTTCACCCTCTTGAGACACGCAGTGCGCCGCTCTTGCAGCTGACATCCCAAATCTGAATCACCATTTTATTTCTCACGGTCACATTTACAGCTTCAATCTTTATTCCTGGCATATCTAAAATTCCTGTTGAATCCAGTGTCAAGTGCATAAGGACCACAGAAAAGCATTCTCCCATGCAATGGGAATTTGTGATTTGGTGACAGAGCGCTGTTTCCATTTTGTGGGAAACTCCTCATAAATTTTTAAGGTCATATTAGCATTTTTTATTTATTGGAAGTCTTCTGCTCCTGCCTCTGCATACACTTTTTTTGTTTGTATTTTCCTGCCTCCTTAGTGATAAGTGGGTTCCTTCCCCTCCCCAGGCTTGGCCACCACAACAGTCTTTGCAGACTTTTGCCTCTGTGATACACGGTTATAGGCTGGCTGTCAGAGCAGTGTGCATGAGGTGATGTAGCTACAGATATAAGTGAAATCAAGAGAAAGCTTGTCATATGCATCACAGCAAAAATAAGCGTAAACAGCATTAGTGTTCTGGAAATCTCGGGGCTTAAATGATACTCTGGGAAATGAGAGATGATCAGCTGTGATTGCTTCGTAAGGGAACTGAGGAATGTCTTGGATCTTTGATTACAAATTTTTTTGCTAATAATTTGTATCTTCTGCTGTTACAATTTTAAAATTCTGGGAAATCTGAAAGGAATTATATTTACATATGGTTTCCAAAAAAACTCTTGAGTCTTTTCCAAAATGAAAAAATTGAACAACATAAAGTGTGAAAGCTCTTTTTGCAGCATTATGGTTAATATTGAGATGTTGTATTAAAATACTGAGTTATGAGAAGCAATGTTATCAATTTTCACATTTCCCCAGAAGGGTTTTCAGCAACTTTGAATATTCCATCAACCTGGCATATTAAAGAGTGCAGAATTTACCTGTTAAAATGCACAGAGCATTCATAGTAGCCTCATAGCTGCCTGCTGTTACTGTTGCTTTGCAGAAGAATAAGCAACCATTTAGAGATGATGTTTTCTCTGCCAAGAGAGCACTTCACAGCAGATTTCTACTCTACCTTTTGGAAGTGATCTGAAGGAAAATCAAATCCGTATCGTATTGAAAGGGGCTTTGGCCATACATGATACGATTTTTTAGAAAGATGTTCAGCACTGTACCATATTTATATCTTTTTGGTGTCTCGTTTTTGATGGAAAATTACCAGAATTTGTGCTGAGACTTGCTTAGTATCTGTGCAATGTTTCTTATAATTCAATATAAGATAATACTTTCAGCAAAGTACCAAATTCTCAGTACTTCAAAGCCAATAAAGATGAGCGATCCATTTCCAAACTCCTTTTATTCATGCAGCAGATTGATTTACATAAAATAACAAAACAATATTACACTTAAAGTTGATCTGTAACAGTAATAAAAATGTTGCTGCATCCCAAAGCTGCAGAAACGTCACTTCCAATCTACAGTGATCACTTACTAAGGATAAATGGTGCCTATGGGATTTTTGGCAAACCCAGCATCTTTCTCCCATAATGCTAGGCTCTCTTAAATCCTGAACCAGAAATCCACCCATATTCAGCAAGAAAGTGTGAATGTTTGCTTAACTTTAAGCCTCTAGGAACACTTAAAGTGGGGCTAAATATTAATGTGTTTGAGAGCTTTTCTGAATACAGATGCTTTTTTATCCACATTTAAAGCTCAGGCAGGGCAAGATGAAGTTTTACCTCTGGCATTTGAAAGCAAAAGGACCTGACTGACTGGAGTGCAGTTATACTGCTCAGCCCAGTAATGAAGGTTTGCCATTGCTGGGCTTTTTTCCCCTTTCCAGTGCCAGGGAGCAATGCCAGAGGGGAATGACACCTGTGTTACACAAATACAGCACAGGGCACCTTGCTTGAAGACACTTAACTTTCCTATTGAAATCCACCCTGTTCCTTTGTTTAGCTGCTCTGTTCATGACACTGCCAAAACATGTTTATTCCACACGCTGTGAATCACCTTTGCAAACAGACAGAGATCAGCATTTGAGTCTAACATTCAGCATTTCAGCTTCAGAATGGGATTTTCAAAGCTTTGAGTACAATTCATATAGCCCCTTACTATTAGGGTTGGTTAAGGCAGTTCCGAGGTCTTATTCTAAATGTCAAATAGTTACACAAAAAATAGCAGGAACTAGATCAGATTTCCTTCTACTTACCCTTGGGTTTTCTTTTGAAGCACAAAACTTTGAATACTCTGTTAGTACATGAATTAGACTCTTGGAGCAGAATTCGAAGCAGTGAAAGTTGGAAATAAAAGAAATAGTGCTGAAATACTGTAGAAATCGTGAGCATTTTTTTTCAAATCAATACCGCAAGCTCCTGGTTGTCGATGCTAAGATTCCAATGTACACTAACACATCGATTACATTTTCTTTTAGAAATCGGTGAATTGTGTGAATGTTGCGGTATTGCAAAAGAATTCAGCTAGAAAGAGCAGGAAAAAAAAGAAGTATTTTAACCCTGCTATTTAGAAATAGAAGGGTTTATTAATTTTGCAAAGGAAAACTAGAGGGTACATGCTATAACAATATACCTTGTTTTCATGAAATTGATAGCATATAGTTTATATTTTCCCTCAAAAAAAAAAAAAAAAAAGGATTTTTTCTTCAGCACAGCAGCTACTCCAGTAAGGATCCAATTCAAATTCTGTCTAAATATAAAGGAGCTGTACAATATGGGAAACCTTTATTCTATTACTATTCAGAGCCATGCATAGAAGAACATAGAAGGTTCAAAGGTTTCATTGTAATAGCTACTAAAATGCTTGAATTAAAGAAAATAAAGGCAAAACCAAGGACCTCCATGAATAACCTGGACACAAAGCCCATCTGTGCTTAGTTACTGGAGAAGTAAATAGAGAGGGTTTACATTTGCAAGGCTGTGATCCCAGTAACGTGACCAAGACCACTGGCAGTAATAACCAGGGGTTGTACACATCAAAATGTCATTGTTTTGTAACCCATCAGAGAACACTGAGGCAAATACATCGGTGCTGGCTTTGAGCTCTCCCATATATCCTGTCTTGCCTTCTGTGTGTTATCATCTCCGTCTTTTCCCCCACAGAATTTTCCCAAAAGCTCCAGACAAACATTAGCTTTTAACTGTGAAAAATGCCAGCTGCAAAAATACAAAGTAAACAATTGCTGGAAAAGCTTCATCCAAATCTCTCCCCTAACAGGGCTTTCTTTATCTTCCTCACAAGGACCTACACTTGAAAAGGCTTTTTCATTCTCATCTTCCAGACTGGCTATCAGATGTTTTGCTGCCTTTGTGTTTGTATGCTATTTAAGTTGCTATTATTAACTTCTGTTTGTTTAGGGGTTGAGGAAAATCATGATCCATAAAAATATCAGTGCCACTCTGTCATTGTTAGTGCCACTCTCACCTGCTGCCTTGCAGTATTTTGGGTGAGATTGTTGGTGTTCAGCACTCCACCTGCATGCTTTAAACTCTGCGTCACTTTGGTGTCCATCATCAGGGTCTAGTTTGTTGGTAAGTGCATCCCTTGTTGGTAAGGGAGGCTTTGATTCTGGATCATGGGCTAATTTGCACTTTATGAGGGGCCCAGAAAAGCAGTCTGTGCAGAGTGTGTAGGATGCTCCCACATGAACTTAGTGCCACTTCATGCTCGGCTCTTCAGGACACGCTTTATGCCAGTGCTCATAAACATGGGCTTTTTGTTCTTACCATAGTTCCCATAACAACTATGTAGTGACTTTTTCTGGCCCTTTCCTTTTTCCTGACTGATCTCATTGTTTTGAAGACTCCTGTGGGCCCTGCACCATGAAGGGGATTTGGGCTAGAAAACACCTAGTTGATAGCATTATCTTTTTGTACCACCAAGACGATTATATTATTATAACTATTTCGAATCCTACAAAACTTTGCAGCCTCTCTTCTCACTGGCTAAATAATTTCTATTAGGAAAAAGGAAAATGTAAGTCTTTTCAGCTGCTTCCTCTTGAGGGATGTAAGATATCCGCAAATTTTGCTAACACGTTCCAGAACAGCCAGCTGTTACTACCCACCTGCAGCCATAATATTGATTGAAAAGAATATAGAACCTAAACATGGATAGCTTCTGTAATTATGCAGAACGAGTTTAATACATGATGCTACTTCAAATGTCATCTGGCAGTGGCTGCAATGTGGCATGGAACGTATTAGGAAATAATTTAGCTGGTTGAGAAAGTCTCAGAGAAAGACCATGCACTGTTTTCTTGTATTACTGATTCCTGAAAATATTCATGGATATGGAGAAAGGCAGCAACAAGACCAACAGGGCTCGGGCATCTCTCAGTTATCAAATAAAAAGTTGCTCACCCATTCCTGCAGCTCTGGAATTTCCCAACAATGGAAGTAGAAGCAGCTCTTTTGCCAAAGCCTGCATATATATTAAAAAAAAGGAAATAATAAAAGTACCGATTTTTCCCCCCAAGCTGATTAAATAAAGATACCTTTGTTATTTTTACAAATATTTTGACCTTTTGCTACAAAAAATGGAAAAAAAATGGCACGAAGGTTTCAGCTTCAAACCTGTTTTAAATAACTCTGTAGCCTGGTTATATGCCCTGTCAGGACTTGTGCTATTTTCTTTTTGATGAATCAACACAATCCAATATATGTCTTGTGACACATTTGCAATTCTATTGGAGATTTTGGCCCAGGGGAGCAAGGAACAGGAGTCAGTCTAATTACACAACTGCTGGCTTTCCAAATGGACATTTCTGAGTTTTCGCTTGAAAGTTTCAGATTATTAATGTTCAGATGAAAAAACAGAAAGCTGACTTATGTTGGCAAGAGAACAATATTGTTATTCTGTTCAATAGAAAAATTGCTGCTTTTCCAAAAAAAGTTGAGTGGGAAAACTTGGAGTGACTCTTGCCCTCACAATTTTCAAGTCCGATGGGTCACGCAGAGAAGCCAGGTTAGTGGTCAGTCCACAGCATGGCATTAAACAGGGAGTAGCAACTCCTCTGTAAATCCTTTTGAAAGCTTTCTGCTGGAAGATGGTCTCCTGCACAGTTTTCCCCTGCCATAGAACTTAGTGAGGTAAAAGTGAAATTCCAAATGGGGAAGGAACACTTGCACAGGTCTTAAACCTCCTGTGGGTCTATGCCTAAGCATATTAGTTTGAGGGCAAAGAAAGGACTGCCAGAAAGGACAGATAACCAGGCAAATGCCTAACCTAGTAATTATTTTTAAAAGTATTTTTTGCCATTGACATGCAGTTAAACCCCATTACCTGAAAAACACTCATACAGCTTAAGGGTGCTGGGCTAGCATCAAACCCAAGAATATCTCCAACACACAGATAAATCCCACAATAAAGGCTAAACAAATTTAATAGTTAGCAAAGCATTATACCAGAGGTCTTGCTGTATTAAAATCCCTTGGGTCTCATTTTAATGTTGCTCTTTGCAACATCCCAGACTTCAGCGTTCCTCTCTTTCAAGTAACTAAGTGAAGATCTCCACCAAGGGAAAAACCCCAATAATTCATAATTTGTAATGCATTTGCTGCATCACTTTCCTAAAATTTCGTTGTGTTGTAAAGACTCAGCTGTTTCCAGTTAACGAGACACAGGTTCAGCTGATGAGCGAAGCTGGTGGAGCTCTCCGTGGTCCCCAGCATCCTCCTCCCGCTGAAAGTATTTATGTTCCCCTCCTGAGCATCAGCAGGTTTTGAAAGCTCCTTAGCTGAAGAGAAAAAGGCTAAATGCTATCAATATTAAAAACTTTTCCATTTGAAAGGACAAGTGTTCCTACAAAGGGAAAAGAAAAGCATGGGTTATTTTAAAATGTTAGCAGTAATGAATGATTTAAATTTGAAAAGGTCAGAAAAACGCGATTTGTAAGTTCTCACTGGGGATTTTGCACAGTCCTGACTCTTATATTACTTGTTTCCTTCAGCATTGATAACAGTTGCAGGTGACGCTTTTTTCTTTCCATCTTGAAGTCGCTCCAGTGCAATTTATTTCTGTACAGCTTTGTATAAGGTGCTCTATCAGAAAAGATCCTAAAGACCTCCTGACTCAAATACCGAAATGCAGCACTTTTTTTGGTGAGCAGGCAGCAATCCCGTGTTGCCACTTTCTCACATTCATAAATGGTGTCTCAAAATCTCACAAGTCATGGGATTGGTTCATTTTTCTTTCTTTGTGTTTTTTTCTTTTGCTCCTTTGGAAGTAGATCTGCCCTTTAAAGGGATGAAAACTTACATCTTTTCTTCTTTTAAAAAAAGAAGGAAGGAAAGAAAGGATAACAAAGATTCTTGCCAAGGCAAGGACCCAAAACACAAAAGGTGCAGGTTTCAGGAATTCACAAAACATAGTAATATCTGAAGAATCTACAGGAGTGGAAGTCAAGATATCAAGCAGTGTAAGCGAGGCAGAGCCCCATGGTATCCACCACCTTCGGATCTTTAGTGTTGATTCAGAGAACAAAAACTCAGACTTAATTTCAGCTGAAAGGTCTTAGTAGTAATACTTACTGCCCAGTTCTCTTATCTTGGCTGGTTAAATGAAGAAATTGTCCATGACTGACTGAAAACAATTGGTCCCCAAGTACTTTGATAGCTCATAGAGAAGTTTGTATTGTAGCATTCCACATTGTCCACTGAATTGAAATTATTATGCTATTAATATTAAATATCTTATATAATTATAAATATTTAATATATGTATGTTACATCAATATTAAGAAGGCCTGACACTTCCTACTGCAAACCCTATTTTCAGTTAGTTAAAACTTCTCATACTTGTAATGATTTGACACAAAATTTTCAGTGCCAGGTGTCTGCCTCAGGCAGAATTTTGTGGTGTTCTATGGTGTGTTTGTTTTTTTGTTTTTTTTTTTTTTCTTTTAATGTCAGCCAGAGCTGCACAGTTATTTTTGTGAGAAGACAGCAAGGGAAAACTGTGCAAAATAAACCTGGGAGACTTTTTGAAGGGACCTAGCGTGTCCTTATCCTGGGGGAAGGCACTTAACCTTTGTCAAAGGTGTGACTTTCTTTTGGAAACCTGCTTCAGTTGGAAAATCTGCTGGGAGCTGGGTGAACCCTGTGCTCCCACCAGCCTGTTGGAATATGAAGTTCAATACAGCCATCCACCTCCAGTGCCTTCAGCTCCAAACCAAAACCACCGTGCTCTGTGCTTACCCCCGAGGTAGCTAGCAGCCCCTTCCAGCTCCAGTCAGGAAAAGTGCTGGCAATAAGAAAAAAGATGTGACATATTTCAGCCATCTTTCCCCCTTGTGTTTATGCTTCATCTTTATCTTGCTCTTGTTAAACATACTGAGCATCCCTTAATACCCCTTTGTGCTTTTAGCTCCTGAAATAAGTCCCCAAAGGACTATAGGGAAAAGCAGACATAATCAGTAAATTTTAAAGCTAAAGGAAGGACCAAGCTTTTCCTTAATTGTCTGTCCTAATGGTTTTATCAGCAAGATACCTTCAAATTCACACTTACTGCACATGCTATGGAAGGAGGACCTCCTCCTTCTTCTCTCAGTGGGCAGAACTTGCCTGCCTCGTCTCATGTTCTCCAACATCTGTCTCAGATCTGGCAGCCCAAGCACAGAGCCTGAGACTGCAGCAGCTGTCTTCCCTCATGCTGTGAAGGCACAACACATCCTGGTGCATCCCCAAGAGTGTGGTTTGCGTCGGTGCTGTCCTGAGAGGCTTTTCTGCACCGTGCCTCTTCCATCTAGCCAGGAGTTGCAGATCAGTTTGTCAGAATAATGCAATAGATTTAAGATTTTATCCTAAATCTGAAGTGAAAGCACAGAATTATAATTTCTGGTACAGCATCAGTTTGCATATTGCTTCCTTTAGTGGTATTCATACACTCCCAAATACCCAAGTATTTTTATTGTAAAACTTTCCTCCACTTTTCTCTGTATTGATGCTCTGGAGAGCAGAGCAATTTCTAGGGAATTTTAAGTACATTTAATCTTGTTTTATTTTCTTAACTTGACATTTCCTAAATTCTTGAATACTCATTTTTGAGTATCTCAATTATATTGCTTATAAGATGACACTCTTGTACATCTCTATAATTCATATAATCATTCAGAATAGTAATAATTTTCTTGCAAAAAAGTGATTTAATGTGCTTAAAGGTGATTAAAACACTAGTTTGTATCTAGTCCTTTTGCTCTTTACACTGCATAACTGGTGTGTTAAAGGCTATCAGTATAGACAGAAATCAGACTAAAAATTAGATTTGTTCAGCAAAACTTTGATTGTTGTATCACAACCCTTTATGACAGCATTCAGTTCAAAGCTGTTTGCATACCTTATTGAGCAAGCTGCATATTTTTCCAGCGTGTGTATCCAGTGTGTACCCTGTAGTCATTACATTTTTGCACACTTCACTGGCTGAGCTGCATGGACTATTTTAGCTATCACCAGGAATACTTGCCGGAGTTCAGCTGCTCATTTGAGTGCTTCGGTTTGTGTGCTTTATTACTTCAGTGGTGTGTGTTGATAAAGTTCTGTTCTGTGCTGTTAAATTTTTGGTTCTGCCAATCTAACTCCGTGCCATGCTGGGAGAATTGCACGCATTGCTAACTGCTCGCTCCGCGGCGAACAGGAGTGCTCGAAATGCTATAATCTGCAGTGTTTTGTTAAATGAGCTGCATATTTTTGTTTTTATATACATTGCTTACCCAGTTGTGTACATTTGCCCAACTCATTATACAAAATAAGCTTGATTGGAATAAGAACATTTTCTACCAGCTGTCTGCTCTGAGTCAGTATGTAACAAAATTAGCAACTTTCCCTTTCCAACAGTGACATGATTGCATCCAAAGTTTAAGGCAATTGGTTTGGAGATCTTGTTTGTTTCATTCACTCCATGCAAACATCAAGATTAACAAACCAATTTGTTGCAACTTAATTTGTTTTCAAAAATATGAACGGAGTTAAGTAACAGAGGACAATCTGAGCATTCTAATAGAGGGAAGTGGTTCCATGTAGAGCATAAAGCATGTGGAGACCTAAATACCATTCTCTAACTTGAGCCCATCCATTGTAACCAGAAGAAGATGGAAAATAACTAGACAACTCCCAAGACGGATATTTCATCAGATAAGCAATATCCTAAGTACTTAAAATTACAAACATAACATTCTGTAAATTAAGTGCATTCTTTCATCAATAATTATAAAAATAAGTTCAGCTCATGACCCTCGGAAAATCTCAAAGTACGTGAAAACTCTTGTGCAGGGTTACGTAGTTTCCTCACCACCTTTAGTGCAAAATTGAATTACCATCTTCAAGGAAGTGATTTTCTCAACCTAGGCGTTTTTCATGTCAGTTCTAGTCAAACCTGCAGGTTATTTTTAGATTTTGTTTTGACTGATTTGCAGAATTTTCACACATAGAAGTGTGTGCTCCCATTCACAAAATCCAGCACTACCTTACCTCAAAAAAATTTGTTTAATTTTTCTTGAGTACAGAGGGCTATGCAGGCTACCTGGATTCCTACCTGGTCCATATGAAAGGATAAATGTGCCTGGTTCCTGTTCATGTCCCACTGCTGATTCCTTTCACTTTAATCTTATCACTCCCTGTTGCCTGAGCAGACTGCCTGGAAGGCCCAGATTTGTTTTTGCAAAGTTTTACATATGAAAGCTTAATTGATCTTATTGTTTTAGTCAAAATTTGTTTGATTTGAAACAGTGGTCATTTAGTTCTTAGGCTTCTCACGGACCATCAAGAAGGGTGCCAAAATTACAATAGCTTATTCTAAAAAAAAGCGTGGATATAATTTTTAGTGGTCTGTCTTCACTTCTACCTTTAAAAAACAAATGTAAAGAGAGGCTTAGAAATTGAATGTATCACTATATTGTGGACTGTTTTATAAAAACTAATTTAGTCTTCATACTTTGTTTTTTTTGGACTACCTCAATGTTGGATATCAAAAGAGTGCAACAAATGAGGGATACTGCATTTACCATCTGAAAAGTCAATGTACTCCATGAGGTGAGCTAGATCCAATTTAGACTTTCTCAACAGAAACAGAATAAGTAATTTTGTATGAAATGACTTGGAGCAGACAGACGGTAAAGAAAAAGGTTTTGTCTCTGTTTTCTCTTGTCTTCCCCCTGCATTAATTTGCTTTTAGTATCAGTCCATTACCCTTAAAGATCTAAATTTTGCTCTTCCCTTGACCTGTTAAATACCACCTACAGTTTTCCCAAAGTTTTAGTGTAAACTAAGATCAGATTTAGAATCTTTTCATCTTATCTATCATATTCAAACAATTGATGGCTATGTGCAATTTCTGTGTAGGTATCCTGTACACTTTTTGCAGAGGAAAATTCTTCCTTTTGCCAGGGGAAAGGAAGAGAAATATTCCTAACTTTGGGGAAAAAAAATCAGAAAACTTTTTTTTCCCTGCTGCTATGTGAAGGCTAAGAAGGGTGGGGGATCAAGTGCACCCTTGTTCAGTTTGCAGTTGACACCAACTTGGATGGGAACGTTGATCTGCTGGAAGGCAGGAAGGCTCTGCACAGGGCTGTGGACAGGATGGGTTGATGAGCCAAGGCCAATTGTATGAGATTCAATAAGGCCAAGCGCCAGGTCCAGCCTTGTCCAGCCTTTGGGCCACAACAACCCCTGCAGTGCTCCAGGCTGGGGCAGAGCGGCTGGAAAGCTGCCTGGGGAAAAAGTCCCTGGGAGGGCTGGTGGACAGTGGCTGAACATGAGCCAGCTGTGCCCAGTGGCACCTGGCTTGTACCAGCAATAGTGTGGCAGCAGGACCACAATGACTGTCCCCCTGTGCTGGGCACTGGTGAGGCACTGGTGGGTGCTGTGGCCAGTTCTGGGCCCCTCATGATGAGACAGACATTAAGGGGCTGGAGTGAGTCCAGGGAAGGGAAGGAGCTGGAACAGAGTCTGGAGCAGAGTCTGGAGCACAAGTCTGATAAAGAGCAGATGAGGGAGCTGATGGGGCTCAGCCTGGAGGAAAGGAAGCTCATGGGGGACATTAAAACTACCTGAAAGGAGGCTGGAGCCAGGTGGGGGTCAGTCTCTTCTCCCAGATAACAAGCAATAGGACAAGAGGACATCAGCTTAGGTTGTACCAGAGATTTAGATTGCATATTAGGAAAAAATTCTTCACTGGAAGAGTTGTTAAGGATTGGAACTGGCTGGCCAGGGAAGTGGTTGCCTTCCCCAGAGGGATGTAGGTGTGGTACTTAGGGACATGGTTTCGTGATGCACTTGGCAGTGCTGGATTAATGGTTGGACTTGATCTTGGAAGTCTTTTCCAACCTAAACAATTGTATGTTTCTATCCTGTGATTCTATGAAGCAGTTAGAAGGTTTTCACAAGGACTGCTACCCCATCTCCCAGCTTTCCACCCACCTCTGTAATGTTAACTGCAGCACACTGGACTTGCTCTGCTTGCTTTTTCACCTGGCTAGGATTCCTACTGAAAAGTCAGCACACTAAATTAAAAACATATATTTCATATGTATCAGTGCGATGTAAAATGACATGGACATTTTAAATACTTGGAACAGACATGATATCCATTATCTGAGGTCTACGGAGAGTAACAGTAATTCATAAGGTACACATCTATTTCATATATTATCTGTGTATATTTTTATGTATCTGGTATAGGCAACACATGTAGAAACTCCGGAATTTATACCTGATCTCTTTTCTTTTCCTTTTTTTCCCCTCCAGAGAGTAATTTTCAATGTTGTCAACTTCAGTAAAACCAAAAGCCTCTATAGAGATGGGATGGCTCCAATGGTGAAATCGACAAGCCGACCAAAATGGTGAGTTATTCCCTCAAAGACTTAATGAGGTAAATATGTTTTACTTGGCGCTTGTACCAGAGACCCCACGGCTGAGGAGCGCTTTTACCTGAGAGTATGAGAACCTTGATGCAGCAGTGTTGCGAGGACAGGTTCTCTTTGGAGCAGATGGACAGTGTGAATTCTGGAGGCCCCTTGTAGTGCCTTGTTTCAAATGGCATGACCGAAGTGATGTCCATTTGAGCAATCTGAGCAGTCAGGGCTTGGGGCAAATTGTTTTTCAGCAACTTCCAGCTTTTAGGACAGTTCTTGTCCCGGTTTTGGCCTGCATTAATCTCCCCCAAAAACCCTGAAGATATTATGGGAGATGGACTGGGGTTGGTCTGGTTTTGAAAAGCTGCTTGGAATTGTTCTCCCTGTTTTGGGGTGGCTGGACTTTGGTGGAGGAATGTGAGCTCTGCCACGTGAGTTAACCTCAGGTGAATGAGCAGTGCCTGGTCTAAGACAGAGGGAGGCCAAACAACCTCATCATCAGCTACATGAAATGTACAAAATGGGAAGTCATGTGCATATTAAACATGTGAATACCCATATAGACTGTACATTTTCTCAAAGCAAATGTAATGAAACATCTACTGTGAATAATAATATGTAAATCTAGTGAGTCTGAATGCATGCAAGACTCCCAAGAATTATATGATTTGCCTTTGCCAGGAGACTTGTTTGAATATGGATAGTGAGGTTAGGCCAGAAGCGTACAGTAAGTTATTCTTGTCAGCCTTCGCAGCTGCTACTTTTTATTGGTTAATTAATAATACATTTGATCAAGCTGGACATTATCTGATCTTTATAAATATATCTTTCTTAAATTCTTCAACTGTCACAAATTTTCCACTCACAGGTTGGAAATGGTGGTCATAAGATTGTTGTTATTGTGAGACTTCCTCTTCATACGACCAACAGAATGGATATTTGGCTTTTTATCTCGATGTTAAGGTCATAAGGACGAAAGAGCTGTCTCACAGTACAGTTAGTGGATTGAGTCAATTCCAGCTCAATAGGAACATGTAATAACATTGAAAATTAATTAAAAAAATCCATTGCATTTAGTGTTTTTGTAGCTAAAGTCATGTTAATTGTGTTTACTATTTAATTTCAGAAAAATCTTTTGGGGCATTTCAGGGCCACATTTGTCAAGCATATTTTAATCATCTTTCAAAACCTTTTCCTTCTCTCGCTGGGGTCTGGTATTTGCAGCTAAGTGTATTGTGTTTTAAGTTTATCTATAAATCAGATATTGCTTTCATACAAATTTTATGCCTTACTTTGGTTTCAAATTAAAGTGTAAATCTTACAAAACAATGCAAAATGGACTTATTTTTTTAGAACATATAGTCTCCTTCACTATTTTTAAAACAGATTTCTCTTCCATTTCCCCAGAGATCTATTTATTTTTGTGTTTTATATTTTTAGAGGATGTATTTTGCTCCCATGAAAGCGAGGAATGAATAACATTGCCTGGAGCCAGGCACAGTGTAGGCAGCAGGTGCTGAGCAGCTTCCTTTTACAGGGCTACTACCATACTTTAATCCTGTTTCAAAAATTCAAGATGCAATTTTTTTTTTCTTTAAAAAGATGATTATTCTATTAAGATATTTTTATTTTTTTCCTAATAGTCTGCATATGAAAACACCTTGTTCTGCTTTGAAGGTGCACATTAATTCATACTGTTATCAGGGACCTTAGTGATATTGGGGTCTACTCAGTGTAATTTTCTGTCTTCATGTTAATAGGATTTATGCATGTGTTTTCCAAGTGGGAAAACATATCTATTATTTTTGGATATATGAGCTCTATTAGGGCTGTCTTCCATTTGGATTATGCCTTTCACAGTTACCTCTGTATCTGTTTCCATGGCATTCTAGTGCAACCTGTAAACAAAATTTTCTCTTTCTCTGTTTGCTGAAATAGGATTTACCAGTACTTGCAGCTGCTGTGGCAGCACACAGGTGGTTGTGGTCCTTGAGCATGAGCAGGGCAATATCCAGCTGCATCGATTTGATCCTGTTTGATGTCTTGTGTGTATTAGTCTTGCAAGCAGTACTGGATCATTCAGTGCTGCAAAAGTGCTGAGCTTTACATGAGGGGAGGAAGGTGTGGAAGGAAACTATTGAAGCTCTCCAGCTCATACTAGGGTTTATGTCAGCATAGCAGTTAAGTGGACGCAATATAATTTAATTAGAAAATGATGTATTAATTACAAAAAGCTGAAGAAACACTAAAGGTTTTCCAGTCAAGTTAAAAGGAAGATTACCAGAAGCCATGGGCCACAAATGCTCTGTAGCTTGGGCTTCATCTCTGAACTCCTCTGTATGAAATATTTGAGGAATTAATCATTATTGTGCCTGCCTGTGGAGGCATTTGTCCCATACTGAAATTCACCCAACTTCCTCTGCCCACACTGATAGATGCAACTCTGTGTCACGCATAACTATTCCACTGCCTTTTTAAGAGAATCAATTTTGAGTTTTGGAGCGATAATGTGTCTGTTTTCCTTTTTGCATTTGAGAGATATAGGTACATTATTCCTCTTAAAAACAGATGTTCAAGCCTGAGTTACAGCTTTTTGATTTAAATGAGAAACTTCCCACTGTATTCAGGCTAGAATTTGACCATATTGCTCACAAACCCCTGCATATCAAAAGTAGATTGGCCTGTAGAGACTTGTGAATTTTAATATTTGTTTTGAATGTGGTTATGCAAACATGGCTCCGAGCTTTGCAACACTTTGTGAGCTTGATTCTTGACTCTGGAACAAATTGCTGCCAAGTGCTCTTGAAGTAGAGAGTGTGTCAAGCAGAGATCAACATTTTTGACCTGTATTCTCTTGCCCTGTGGGGTAAGATCTTTAAATGCAGACAGCATCAAGGTTCAGCTCAGTGTTACTGATGTAAATGGAGTATATCACTGTCATCAAAGCACTCTGTGTGGACACAGATGTTCTGGTGTTGACATATTCTTCTCTTTTGAAGTAAGGCCAAACATTTCAAGTAACGAGCTACTGGAAAGAGGAAGCAGTATGTTGAGGGATAAGGAAAAAAAAAATAGGTTTAACTGTAAAGAAAAAGATCTATTTAAAAAAAAAAACTTAAAAGCCTGAAAAAAATTCTGATTAAAATGATGTATATGTTTTCCCCACACATGGTCATGGACACTAAATAGTTTGGGGTTGTATCTGTTGTGTCAAACTTCACCGCACTGAAGCAGAGCTCACATATAGAAATACAGCAATGTGTGACACCTTGTGACATCAGTTGCTTTCCATAGCAGACTGGACAAAATAAAACACAAGATTTTATTACAAACCAAGGAAATGGGCCGTGTCACTTTAACATTTTGCTTAAAATTAACTGTTTTTCAGATAAGTTGCACCAAGATTTTAGAGAATTGGTGGGGACTTTAAAATCAAGATTTACTATATATAAATTTTTAATAATAATATAAAAACCTCAATATCATGCAGACCTGTTCTGATTTGCCTGAGTCCGTTTTTTCTGTTCAGTAGAGGTGGAGAATTTGGAGGGAGATGGATTTGAGGAAATTGAATTTTTGCTGTGTTTATGGACTTTCTACTGTATTCCTATTTTTCTTTGCTGCTTGATTTAAGCTCAACATTATTTTGTTGCAGTTTCTTAATCATGATTTCACACTAAGAGCTCTGTCTTTGGAAGTAAAGTTTGTAAAGCCTGCCATGTGGGCATAGCAGTGGAAGACCATCTAAGAACATATACTGTATTATTGATTGCACAAAGTTTTACAAGTTTCTCAAAGTTAAATAGAAGAGTGAGTTGTTCGAGAGGCAGCAGATTTTCCAAATGATGAAGTGAGCAAATATTCCCTTTGGGCAGAGAACAGCTATAACTCTTGATTATTCAGTGTGAGCATTGCCTCATTGGGGACATTAGTTTTTCAAATTGTGCTAATCTTTTAAAAGTAACAACTGGCCACTCATCACCTTAGGTATTTCAGCAAGATCATGTGCAAAACTCTAATTAGTATTTATAGAACAGCAACTCCTCCCAGTAGAATAGTAGCGGTAGCTGGCAAATATCTGGTTGACACCTGTTAAGTCTTTAGACATCCATTGTATTTTATTCTGCATTTCAAATGAGCAGAGAGCAGTAGGTGAAGTCCCCATAATTAAGGGATAAAGGATAATAAATAACATGGCTCTTGAGTGGATGAACACAAGGTTAAAGGCTGTTCTGCAGTTGTGATGCGGTATTGCAGGAACTGTTTGTTTGTAAGTAATAAGGCTAGCTAAAATATTATTGAGCCTTCAGCATACGGAGGGTTTATGTCTAGATCTACATGTGTTTTGTTTATAATGTCAGATTTCAAACTGCTTGTTGGCAAAGCAGCTGCTTTCTTCCCTGTCTTTTATCTTGCTCGGAGCTGATGGCTTTTAACCGGGTGGGCTCCCTTCCCCAGCAAGCACTCTGCTACCTCTGTTGCTATAACATCTACTGCTAAATGCTCACAACACATTTCTTCTGAAGTGTTTTTCTTTTCCAGTAAACCTGGAAATACAGAAAAACTTCTGGGTAATTAATTCAAATTTGAATCTGTATGTATCTTGGTAAATATTGTCATGATGAGGAATTTTGGTAGACATCAAGAAAAGCAATGTAAGTTTTATGAACAATACTCCCATATGTTCCATTCATCAGAAGGGGACAAGTCTGAGAAAATCTGAATTTTGAGTAGCTAAAATGTGTTGCTTCTTGCCAAGTTTCTTTAACATTTGTGTCTACAATGCAGTGTTACAATCACTACCATGTCTACCAGGCTGCATTATACATTCTGAGACTTTCAGCAGCATTTTTAGTATGTATTTATATATCTTTAGCCATAAGATAAGCTGTTTGTGAAATGAGCTGTCATTTGTGGTGAAACAGTTTGAGAATAAAGCACTAAATATATATATAGCTTGCTAATCTGAAAGACTAAGACTGCTTACTATAAAATATATAGCAGGCTGGGGCTAGTGATAACATCACCTGAATTTAGGTAAAGAAGATGAACAAGCTGTTATCTTTACCTGATTCCTTCCTTGGCCTATTTTACAACTTTGGCTACTCTCGCAGGTCTGTTCCTTTGCCAGCTTTATAACGTCATGTGTGCTTGCCTCTGCTTTCCTGAGGGATGTGGTGAGAATGCTTTTGCAGGTTCAGGAATATGTCCCATGGCACAGGCGGGTGTTGATGCAGTCCTTGCCAGGTGCAGCTCTGGCTCCTCAGAGCTGCTCCCTCCCTCATCCTGCTACAGCTCTGCACAGGAGCACTGGGCTGGGAGTGGGCTCAGGGTAAAACCAAACTTTCAAGGAAGAGAAAGAGGAACTTAGTCTCGGTCTGGGTCATCACAGGGATCCCAAATCAGCTGTATAGGTCCAACCACAGGACCTATATGGGAGTTGGGAATAAGTGGCTGAAGCAGGGACAAGGGAATGGGGATAGCAGCTCCCAGGAAGATGCCTTGAGAATTGTCTGTGGAACCATAGCCTTTGTTTCAATAACTTGTAGCATTTTATTTGGAGAAAGTAGGGAGAAAGGCATTTCAGTATCGACCTTTTGAAATCCCACGTTGAGTGAAAAGCAGAAGTAGCTTTGTCTTGGTCTTAGTGTAGCTCTTTGGAAGAAAATAGGATCTTTTTAGACAGGTTTCAGGTTGGCATGTATATTAAAGTGAAATAACTGCCTCTGAAGTCAATCCCTGGGTAAATTAGTGTTTGCATGAACCTTGTGAAATAACAAAAGAAACAGTTCTAACCGCTCTACAAACCCATAAAAAGATCACACTCTTCTTCTTCCCCAGCTCAGCACAGGTGATTATTCCTGGAAATGTAGAGGAGGTTCCATACCACTGTTATTAACAACAGCTTTTGTGGAAATAGAGAAGAGACTATATTCTGCTGAAACAAAGTATGAGTCAGATCCCAAAATTAATGTGTTTATTGTGCAGATTAAATGGGATATGTTTGTGTCAAGAAAGTAAGTTACATTTTATTGGAGGGATACTTCACTGGAAATTTAAGATGCATGAAATTATGTTGAAGAAAACTAATAACAAGGAAATTAATATAAAAGAAGGCAAATGAGTTTTAGGATTCAAAGAGAAAATGATGATGAAGTTCCAAAGGCTGCTATGCCATCATGAAAAACCCTAGCTGTTTTATATGTATATGTGTGTTTCCTCATAATTTATCTAACTGATCTCCTATAAATCAATTTATTTAGATTACAGCAGAGTCAAAAGGCCCCAGCCAGGATCAAGACTTATTGTGCTTAGTGCTGTGGAAACATATAAACAGACAAAGTCCTTTTCTAAAGTTGTGAAAATTTTATGATTGATTTCAGTAAGAGCAAAGTTAGGCCAATACTGAGCACTTCTGAAAATTCCATCCTTAAAGATTTATTCCAAGCAGTAACTGTTTAAAAAATGACATACTGCTTACATAAGAGTCTAAATATTTGATGGTTATAGTATTTACATCTAAAACACCAGAGGCTATGTGCTTTAATACCTCAATCTGTTTCCCATATACTCTGTCAACATGAGTTCCCTGCATTGATTGAGGGCACTCTGTGATCCCTAAGGTTGTATTCATGAAAGGTTACCCTTAGCACTGCTTTATTCATGAAAGGTTTGAAGCACATAAGAAACAAATGGGTTTGTTCTTGTTAGGTGCATTTTTTTATCCATAAATAATTACTGGGGTTCTGATGAGAAATTCAAAAATCTTAAAAGCGTAAAGTTGTGTGAAAATAGCTCCCCCATCACTGGTGCAAAACACAAAGAAATTTGCAGTTGGGAGATTTTGTGGCAGTTTAAAACAACTGAATTGTAGGTTTTTCCCACTACAGTCCATGGTATTGAGTTTAATAGCTGCAAAATATGACCAGAGCTGTGCATTATATCTCATCCTGAAACAGGTCATTCTCTTTCCTCAGGTGATGGGCATTTGGTGGAACTGATTGCATGAAAAGTGTTCACAGAACTGGGTCCCTAACCTTGGCAGGTTTAAAAAAAGTACATAAAATTGAAGCTTTTTTTCCCCCACAATGAGTCTGTAAGTTAGATAAATATGGGCAGCACTGAGCTCAAAGTAGAGTCAAACTACCAAGAGGACATTGCAGCTTTTCATTGCAATTTTATACTTTGGACTAATGGAGCGAAGCAGAATGAAAATCACCTCTGTTAAGAATGGCATTTATCAGCTGTAAGTACTTAGTAGTAAGAGCTCTACACAGACAAAGCTGAGTGTCACCAAGAAATGTACTTGAAAATCAGACTGTTAACACAAGACTACACAAATAAGAGCCAAAAACTGTAATCAGAAAATGTAACATCTCTTTAAGAATCTTTTAATGGTCTGAAGAGTGCTAGACAAGTTGAATTTAACAAGAAGTAATAACCTATGACATAATATAATTGAGAATGCACCAGGACGCAGCACAGTCAGGTTAAATTTTGGCTTTCCTTCACTTAGCCGTGCAACCTTAAAGATCTTTCAACACAGGGTTTTAAAAATACATAGTACTGTTTAAATTTACATACGATATAAAAGCATAGGATGTGCAATACATCAGAAATACAATTCTAAGCAAAGTCAGGGCTGAAACATCCAGCCTAATATTTATAAATGTTTGTTTGAATCATTAACAACAAAGTTTTCATTCATTTGCTGTGAAGAAACAATATTTAGTGCAGAGGAAAAGGTGTGAACTTCTGATAAAAGTGAGACTGTTATCAGGCGCTTGATTTATATTCGAAGTGCCACGGTAAAAGTTGAAGCAATGAGTCCAATTTCTCTTTTAATAGAACATAAAATAGAAGACAAAAACATTTTGCTGTACTGTGGAAATTGAGAACTGTAGAGAAAATAAGCAGTAAATAAGTATGGCAAGTGATAATGCAGGAACAGAACATTAAAATAATAGGTGCTGTGTCTTGAACTCGGACTCATGGGATTCAACAGCTGTATACAAACCCAAAAGATAAAAACCTAATTTTTATGCTGTGATTATTAGGGATAAGTTATGAATTAACTTCTGTATGGTATGGCACAGGTTTGAGAGAATTAAAATTTAATGATAATACGATAGGGATAAGATCTTTCCTGCATCTCTAAATGCTGAGGCAGTGGTTAGTTTGTTTTTAAAACTGCTTCAAGTAGGATTATTGAATTCCAGCTTGAAAGTGAAACTCCGTCTTCCTGCTTCACTATATTAAGCATCTCTGAGATTGAAAACCTAGCAAGAGCTCTCCTAGTGTGATTAGAAAGTATCCAATATTTTTTGGCAGCAAATACTAATTCCAATCATCCTGTCTAGTACTGCTCAGGCAGCACGAGGATAACTGGCTGTCAGATGCTTTGGGTAATGGAAAGGTGAGGCTCCAGGCTCTCAGTGGAAAGCTGGCAGCTTTGCTGACAGTTCCCTGCCTCTGGAAAATCAGAGTGCTGCTAGGGAGGGCATGGGCTGCGCTGGGCGAGTGCTCTGGGCAGCTCTGGTCCTTGGCTGGAGCAGCATCCCTTTGGAAACCATGGATCATCAGCAGGGGTATGAACAACACACTGCCTTCATCACCGCCCTCAGACACTCAGGTTTCCCTTTGCCTGCCTTCTGCCGAGCAGGTGTGGGTGGGATGCAGGGCTGGGATGCTGGGCAGCTGGTCTGGCGCGTCTCCCCAGCACCTGCGGTGGCATTCCCAGCTGGACGCGCCCACAGCACGGCCCTGCAGGTGGGCGGCAGGAGAGCCGGGCAGGTGCCCTCCCTCGGGGCTGTGCCCGCTGCAGGTGGTTCAAAGCAGCCCCTCGGGGCAGCCCCTCTGCCCCGCGGCCGGCGGGAGGCTCTGAGGCAGGAGGGCAGCGCCGCACGTCCCGGCCGGGGAGGGATGCCACAGCTCCTACACCGCATCAGCATGTGAGCCCTTACCTGATTTTGTGTTTCAACAATGATGGGCGTGTGGGAATTGGTAAAAACGTTAAGAAAGGAGCCATAAAGTGTTTATTTTAGCTGGACTGCTTTGTTTGAAAGAAAGTGCCCCGCGTGTGCCCGGGCTGAGGGAGCCCTGCCCGCAGTGGGGCTGTGCCCTGCCCGCAGTGGGGCTGTGCCCTGCCCTGGGGGCACCTCCTCTCAGGGGCTGCCTGGTGTCCTTTTCTGGGTTTAGTCTCTGTTTTTCACCCTCTCTGTGCTCTTGCACAGACACCACCAAGCCCCATCAATGTTTCCAAGCCTGGAGAGGAAGGAGGGGATGATGGTGGTGAGAGGATGTGGGACTTGCCGGCATGTCCTGTCTTTTCGGAGGTGCCCGCAGGTGCGGGGGCAGGGTGTGGGTGCTCACTCCGGTGCCATCCGCCCACAAAATGCGTGGCCAAAGGAACTATGTCATGAGAAGCACAGTAATGAATAGAAAGTGTCCTCTCAGCATCTCAAGGATTAGATTTTTGTTAAGGATTGGTTGTTAATTTATTAGGGACTTGTACTGGGTAACTGGACTTGTAGTAAAATGATATCAAACGGTAAAATTAGTAACTTCCCTAACAGGGAATTGCTGTTGAGATCGAGGAAGAAAATGGTGTTCCTGTTTGCTTTTTGTTGTAAGAGGTCACTGGTTTTTAGCCTTTGTAAGGTGCTGCTGTAAAAATTCTTTTGGAATTGTTTATTGTAAATGTGTGACACCATTTAGAAAATTTATAGGAAGGGACATTTCAGCTCAAGATAAAGAGATTCAACTTAAAAGGATAGATTTACCATAGAAAGAGATTGAGGAATATCCAAGTTAAAATAACTTATCGTGCCTTTTAATATTTGATAAAATCATGTCCTAATATTTTTCCTAGCGGAGTTAAAAAACCACCAGTACCTCATGGCTTCACAACCAAAAGGGATATTATAACTTAGCTTTGATAAGAAAAAGAATTTTTCCCCATCTGCTACTGTACTGGATACTTTAATGTTCTTATGGTTGTTTTTTAAATGTCATTCAATTAATGAAGGGGAATCATGTAGCATGTGTATTTTTCTGTGTAGTTTTTTATTAAACATAATTCCCTGTGCTCTCCTGAGGGACTGTCTCTGTCCTGGGGGTACTGGTGGAAAGGACTGTGATGCAAATCCTGCCCAGGAAGTGTTTGGCTTGTTTCAACTCTGTGAACTTGAGGAATGACTCAGCCAGGGGAAAAGTGCTGCTGCATGTGCAGTCAGAAGGGCTTTACCTTCAGGACCAGCTTCTGTAGCTAAAAGCAACGTAAGTCAAGATAAGTAGGGAAGGGAACACATTCAGATTCACTGAGTGTTAACCCCTGCGGGAAAGGCTGATTCTTGCTTTGAAAGGAGGAAAAAAAATGGGAAATACTGTGTGTACCTGCTGAAATGAAGGGGAATTGATTTAGGTGGGAATGATGTATAAATATAGTTTTCTGTGGTGTAAGTTAAAAAACCCCCAAACTAACCAACAAACCCTGTGCTGTATGTCACGCTCTTCAAGAATACGTGTTCGTGTTAACTGTTACATTTCTACCTGAAATCTGGGGTTTTTAAAACTAGTAAATCACTTGCAATTGGAGAATGTTCACTTGGAGGAAATTTCCACAAGAGTGGAAATTTCCCAGCTGATGTGAGATACCTGTAAATCAGAAGTTAACATCTGCGATCTGTGTGGCTGTAGCCTTTGACAAGAGTCTCAGAGCACAGGAAAGTGAACAGCGCATTCTGGATTTGTCATTTCTAATACTCATCAACGTGTTTCTGTGTGCTGTGAAAGTACAGGAACCAATAACATAAATGAATCATAAATGTCTGGGGTGGGTGCGTTGGTGTTTTCATATGGGGGATGCTCCTTCAGTTTGTTTTCCTTTCTTTTTCTTTTGGCAAAGAATTCCAAGTTTGCACTAAGAAACTGGGCTTTACAAACATGTCTGAGTAGAGGAAGTGAAGGAGTGGATACAAATGGCAGGAAAATAGTAGCCTGGAGTGAAATGTGTGACTGTGCCTGGGGCCTGTGGATACTAAAATTAAAGAAGGAAATAGATTACATGTTGACTGCCTGTTCTTCTATATAGAAAAGTAACAGCCAGCTTAACCACAACCAAGGATGGAAAACTGTATTTTAGTTCTTAGCAGCTGCTGCACGACAGAACGCAGTGTTTGCATTCACAGTACTGCCACTGTGTGGTTTCCCCTGAAATTCTGCAGGTAAGGAAAGCTGTTCTCTAGCAAATTGTCAAGACACTCGAAGCAGCACGTAGATCTGGGAAGGAGAGTGATGGCAATGAAAATAGCATGGTGCATTTCCAAAGGTTTGCTTTTTTACTTTTGGTTTTAATTTCAGTTTGCCTTTCTTGAAGGAGGGATTTCATGCTTGAAAAGTTTCTGCCCTCCAAATGTAGGTTTTCAGAACAACCTGGCATTTGAATACCTTAATATTTACAGTTGCAACTGAAGGTTTCCTTTTGGTCTTTGTTTCAAAGGTTGGTACACAATTTTAGGTTCAAACCAAACTTGTTACAAGAGTTTCTTTTTAGGGTTTTAGTTCTTAGAAAGTAAAGTGCAATGAAATAAAGATATCCACTGACAGAATCTTGTGCTAACATAAATAAAGGCTGCTTGTAGCTTTAATTTAACATGTAATTAATAAAAGCTATTTCTCTTGAAGCCACCAAAAATGTGAATTAATGTTTAGAAAACCTTCTGGTAAGTGAAGCTGAGATACTTTATAGCAGATGCACAACATTTACAAGTATCACTAATATGATCTGCCTGACAGCATGAGCCACATGCATGAGAGCTTAATGGTCACTAATTCCTCAATAAAAGCTATTTATTGGAATATATTTTTTTAAGATACACCTTTAAGTACAGATACTTGATATTTTGAGTTCCAGTTTCAAAATGTGCTTCTGTACTCATTTCTCATGTTGGTATCCTAGCATTTTTGTTCTGGGAGGGGATTATTTACAATTTAAAATATAGTAAAACACTCTGATCCTAAGTGGCACAATACAGATATTGAAGTCAAGCTTATAAAAAAATATAATTTAGGTCAATTTTATTAAAATACAGATACATAAAAATATATCTTTTTACTGTTCTAGTGGTAAATGAGGCTTGAATCTGGAGAGTTTTTGAACAGCACTAGTTTTTTAACCTTCACTTTCTGCAAGATTCTGCTGGATATCTTCCATCTTGGTTTCCAGTGAAACAGTTGTAGTTTTGAAATGATGGTCAATTACGCTTTTTTCCTACCTATAGGAAAGACTGCAACATAGTAAAATTTCTTAGTTCTTCCGCTTGTATCTAAATGTGACTGTATATGCCAGAGTCAGAAAATCTGGAAGCTAATAATGAACTGTGGTGTCTCTGCCATTGTTTGACTTCTTCTCTCCTCCTCTCGTTTCATACTGGGTTTCCTTGGATGTGAGATGTGAACTTCAGAAAGCTGTGCCTTGAAAGCAAGTATGTTATAGCCATGAAAATTCAGTAGTGTTCAGAAGCTGGTCCTTTACTCAGTTACACCATAATAATAACAATAAAATAATTGTGAAGCTTTTTTTTTTTTTTTTTTTTTTTTAAAAGAGGGAAAATTTATAAAAAATAACAAA
>VZTI01001584.1:1412627-1443002 GCA_013397865.1 Struthidea cinerea | reverse complement strand
GTGAAGCTTTTTTTTTTTTTTTTTTTTTTTTGCAAAGGAGGAAACATTCAGTAAAGATGACAGCTATAAGAAATAAAGAATGAAAAAAACATGGTTCTTTAAATGATGGCACCAGAGGTGGATTGCACAACAGAGCTGAACCTGCTCCGCAGTCCAATTGCTAAGAGCTGCCTTGGATGGATATAATGAAAGTCAGCTGAGGTGGAAGGAGTGCTTTACAAGTAACTCATAGTGACTTGATAGGTTTTGAAGAGTTGGGGTGATTCTGGTTAAGTTTTTGGGGTTACAGAGTGTGAGGCTGATTTTGGAAATTCAGCCAGCAAAACCAAAGTGGTTGTTATGTTTTGCTCTTTTCTGCGCAGAGCCCCATCCCAAGATAGAAGATCTAACTAGTGTTTATTATCCCATTTTACAGGAGGAGAGATAAAGGTAAAAGATAATAGATTTTTTTCAAGGTCATTGTAAGGATCAGCTTAGGAGCAACCTCAGAATTTTTTTCATTTTATTTGTTTCTCAGTTCAGTGATCTGCAAGCAGTAAAAATCTAGTATCAAATTTACTGCATTATACTGTTACATTATTACCTTAAAATTTCATGCTATACATCAGTGGCTGTAAGCAGGTCCAATTTGGGTTTTGGGGCTTACTTATTTTGATTTTTTTTCTGGAGATTTATTTTTTTAAACTCCTAGGGAAACCTTGAAAATTTCCAGGATTTCAGACTTCGGAAAATGTTTTGCTCTTTTTTCAGAAGCGTACTACTGGTCCTAGCAGATTTAGCACACCTTATTAGTTATAAAGGAATATTTATACTAATTTATTATAATCTGAGGGCTAGAATTTTCCTCAGACAATATTTACATAAAAGTTATCTCGTGCTAGATTTCTGAAAAAGAAATCACCCTTCATCACCTCAGAATACTTGCATGAGGTTTTTTTCTTTTCAGTGCTTTAAAGCTGCCTAAAAATACACCCAGACACTCCAAACTAAGCAACAGAAAGGCTTCCCATAAGTTCCAGAACAATTAAACTCAGTGCTGTCTTCTAAATAAACCATGTGCTGGGTCAGGAGAGGCAGCAAGAGGCAGCCTCTTTAGACCCTCTGTTTGCTGGAGCCCTGCACAGGTTTGGAAGTTTGTCTCAGGTCTAACTGCCTGAAAAAACTCTGCACATGGTTTTAAATTTAGATTTTAGAAGTTTTTTGGACTAAGTTTGAGCTGATGAAATGAAGGTTCGTAACACAAAGGTTGTCATAGCCTTTGTGGAAATGGTGCCCTTATAATGTGTTATATTAAATATTTAACATATTTTGCAGCAGATAAAAAGCAATTTTGTTTAATTTTTCCTAAATATTAATGCTATCATGCACCTTAATCCTTTCATTATAATAAAAATTTGTTCAAGCTCATTCTTATTGAACATTTTCTAATTTATAATGATATGGGTGTTTTTCTTCTGATCCTAATAAGTAATAAGGCCAAAATGCCATTGTAAAGAAAGAAAGGTGAGAGGTGGGAGGGGGAGTCTTCACTGGTATATTGGGAAGAATTACAGGCTAGAAAAATAACTTTATTATTTTACCCAAGGATACCAAAGACAATGCCTATCTCTCAAATAATCCAGCTAAAAGTTTTGGGTCAGTTGCCAAGGAATGAAATGGAATACCTGCAAAACACTTGGTGAAATGACCTGGAAAATAATTTATAAAGAGGTTGCCCGTCACTTCTGAGTGAGGACCATTCCTCCATCTCTCTCTCTGAGAGGAAAAAAAATAAAATTCCTGAACTGGAATTCATTTCAAATCAACTTTTCTCTCCATCCCAGAAGAAAAATGTAGTCAGCAATTATTTATAATGCTAATTAAAGACCTGTTCTAACAGGGACACCGGAGGCTGAAAGCCCTTGATACAACAGCAAATGTTTTCTATGACCACCCACCTGCGTTCAAATCCAGCATAAAGGTGTGGAAAGGGTTGGAGCAATGAGAAAGAAGCAATTGTAAGGGAATATTGTTTAGAATTTGAATGTATATGGGTGAAGTTATACTTAGTCCAAGCAGACTGATGCGGCTTCACTAACTGCAGTAAAACTACAGCTGACAACAAGGGGGACTGTGGCCCATTTTTGTACTGGGTCTAATATCTCTGGGTTGTTTTAAATTTTTTTCTGTTTCCTCTTATTTTCCTTCTTTCGCTCGTCTAATTCTCATTTATGCATACTCACAGAAGGACATTCACATGTTTGCTTTAAAACTATATTTTTATTATTATGCAGCTTTTCTTTCCTGATGGAATGACTGTTTTTAATTTTCAATGTCCACAGCTTTTCAGTTGCACTGAAAAAAATATTGTTAATTTGCTTGTATGCAAAGAACTTTATTGCTTTTTTGGTAGATGTACTTTTTTAAAAAAAATTGTTTCTTTTAAATAGTAAGCTGCTTAAAACAGTCTTTGCATAATTCTTGGGTCTGCTGAATCCCATGTTAGTTGATTTTCTGAGCCAATATTACTCATGCATAGAATAATTATATAGATATTTCTGTTGAGAAAGTAAAGAACGCGCTTACAATATAAAGAACTGAGTGGGGTGGCTGTGGGGTTTGTGAATACAATAGGTCAGTACTTGTTTTCACATCAGTGTAAATCTGGAGGAATGATGGATTTAGCTGGAATCATTTTTAGATTTAAATCGGTGTAAAGTTCTTCATTATATTGTAGGATTTTGTGGTCTCAGGTGAAGCATTTGCTTAATTTTTAAAGTTTGATTGAAGTCAAACTTAAACACATTTTTAAGTGCCTTTTAAGTGATGGATGTAGACTTCTCCCAAATGCCAGAAATGCACAGGTAGTCATCAACCATAAATCTCAATTGCTTCTAGTTGGAATGAAGGCTTCTCTGGACTTAGGCCCAGATGAAAGCCAAAGCACAGGAGTTGAATTAAAACCTTTGGACAAGCTGAGATACATGAAGTCATACCAAAGTAAAATAGAAATGTAGATTTTTAGCTTTCAGTAGAAATACATGCTAAGTGCCTTAAACATTAAAAAGCTGCAGCAGAGACCTTAAACTCAGTTCTTTCTGCAGCAGTGTTGCCTTTTTCCCCCCCCCCCCTATTTTAGACAAAATATAGATAGAGCGATATTGTTCACATTTTTTAGATATAGTGTTCACGTGGACAATAAGAGCTGGTGGGGATTGTATACGCAAATCTGTGTAATACCTATGTAATGCTTACGGCTGTTAGAATTAGATCAGGATAGGTTGGGGGAAGAAAAACTAGAATCGTGTATTGATTTCATTGGTTAATTAACAAATATAGTCCACACTTCTGTGAGAAAAAATACGAGAATAATAAGGAATCATGGGAAATTAGAAGAAGATGTTGTATACTGCCTGCTGTTTTGCTGCTGCTGCTGGTGCTGCTTGGCTTTATCATGTAACCCCCTTCGAACTCTGCCTTCAAGAAACTATGAGACTATGAAATAAAGAACTTTGCAGAACAGCAGCCTCCTCTGCTCTCTTCTGCCCTGGTCTGAGAAGGAAGGGTATCCCGTCAAAAAATCAACAGCTTCTGTTCTGAGGGATTGTCCCCCAAACATCCTTTGCCTGGGCGGGATCAGCATCCACGTGTGAAGAGCAGGTGGCTGAGGTCAATCTAAAGGCAGATAGAGATGGGCTTGTAACTAAAGTCAAACACTCCAAGGATGGGAAAGCTCTTTTATTTTAGAAAATGGTTCTGGATCATGGTAGCATATAAAAATCCCCCTCAATTCACCTCCTTTGGAGGACAGCTGGAACAGTCTGTTCTCTTCTACACCTGCATTTCTTCCAAGATACCTTGTGAGTACACCTGCAGCTTCTCTTCAGCTACTGAAGGTACTGTTGTGCTGCCTTCGTGGTGTCCTCAGAAAACACAGGGAAGTTCCAGGTTTAGTCTTACAGGCTGAACAGCGCTGATATTTGTCTTAGATACTGCCATGGGTCTTGGCCTAGGATAACAAACAGAGACAGGCTTGGTCATGAGCAGTGAAATTTAGTCTGGAAGAAGACAGTTCCTCAGCAGGGTTTGCATTTTGATCTCTTTTACTGGAACAGATTAGGAGAGTGAGGAGTCTTCCTGTCCTCCATAAAGAGATGGAAAAATTGTCAGCAATTGTGGTGAAGACCAGTAATAAATAAGAGGAGAGAAAGAACAGAAAGTAAAAAGATTTGTAATAGTAGGGGAAGCTCTAAGGGAAAGAAGGAAATATCCTAACAAATCAGCAGTCCTAACAGAAGCATGATGCAAACCAGAGCACCTGCCTCTGTGAAACTGCATACATATTGTACAAGATCCACTGCAGTCTCTCATGAAGGATAGCCATATTCTCTCTGAAATCAAAAGGGAGATTTTTCTGAGTCCTGAAAACAAAGAACAACAACTACTATGTCCTAAATCTAAGTGGAAAATGCAAAGAGCAACTTGTAGTACTTATCCGTGAAGTTTATGGAGGTAATTACCTAGTGTCAGAGATACTAAGGAATTCCCCAGTCATGCCTGGGACTTGGAAACAATATATTAACAAGCCAACTTAAGAGACAACCCCAGAATTCCCATGCTGCATTTTGTTCTTATTGCAAATACTTGAAGTAAAAATTCTTGGCAATAAGAGGTATTGTCCTGAATTTGCAACGGAAAAGGTAGAGGTCTTGCTATGTTTAATGAAACACTGCAGGCTGGGATGTAAGGAGGAATCCTACAAGGACAATGAGACAAACTCCCACAGTTTTAATCTTTGTCCACGTGTATTTTCTCTCCCGCCATTCAGATTTTTACACTAATGTGAATAAAGGTTTTCATCCTGCTCTGCACTTCTGGGCAGCAAAACATCTACACCTTGTAAGATGCTACTGAGGACTTCAGGAAGGTTGTTAATTTACTTGAGCTCCTGCACTGTGCATTGTTTGAGTGCTCTGCTCAGTGGCAAAGCTGTGCATTCTTTCTCTGTAAGTGTAGGAGATGATCAGCCACAATAATTAGCTCACTTTTTTAGTCAAGTCAAAAGGGAATGACTTCAAGTAAAATCTGAAAATGGTCATGTGAGCTGCGTGTGAAGAAAGCTGCCATTTCATATCAGCAAAGCTAAATCTACACATCTGAAATCAATGGATGCTTTGGCCAGCATTTCAGTGAGTGTAAAATTCCTGGAATGGAAATGCTGTTGTTTTTTGTGGTGCTTATAATATTCTGTACTGTATTTAACAAAAAAACAAAGAAGGGAAGGACCGTGTTCTGTGTAGTTACAGTAGGGACAGACAAGTAAACAGACATTCATTTTTCTTCAAGGAAAGTGAAGATTTAAGTCTAAAGGCGAAATCAGGATTTTTTTTTTTAATGGCTTGACTAAGTAATTATGGTACATTCTTTTTTTTGGCACGAATAGATGGACTTCCATACAAGAGATTAAATCTGGTAAATCTTGGTGGCTTCCAACTGTCAGAATGTACCTGGCAAGTTTAGAGGAGAAAAATGATAGTAAAGGGGAAGGAATAAGTCGACATTAATGTTACATGCCCACATACTAACTTGGCTCAAAGTAGATATGGAAATTGAAGTCTAAAATATCTCTCAATATCGTTAGAGAAGACAGATTTTTAATGTTTTTCAAATAAAAAAGGTTCTTTCAGTTCATGAAGATCTATAAAAGTGTAACTGTACTCTTCATGTATTTGAAACGTTAATTTCGCCAACCTTTCCATGGAATGCTTGAATGTCTCTTATATGCATGTCTCTCTTCACAAATATCAAGTTTAAAGGAATTTTTCTTGAACCTGTGAAGATTTCTTGAGTTGCAGAAAAGCAGGTTGTTACAAAACCTGCAGCTCTGTACATGAAAAATATTGAAGTTCTATTTTAAGTATTACTTGGCATATCAAAAACTTTACACTGGTAATTGCATTGTCAATCATGTAGTGTCCTGTTGCTAAAGAAATGGGTTCAAATCCAGCCATTCTTTATTTTCCAATGGATAAAAAAATTGAGTTTTGTAATGAGAAAATAATACAAATGATTCCCTTCAAGAATTACACAGCGCATATTGCACAACAAAATTATCATAAGCAACAGTTAGATCATGAATTATGCTTGAAATATCTGCATTTTCCAGCTTCCTGCAGTCTTTTTTTAAAACACTTTGAGCTGCGCTAATGCCCACTGCGTATTACTTGAAACCTGCAGAAGGTTTGTAGTCGGTACGAGTTTTGTGCTGTTGATCTCTGTTTGCAAGCTGTTTAATGTTAGAAGTTCTGCTGAAACTGTCAGCAGAAAGACCATGAATAATTTCAAAGACCCTCCCAGGCTTATCTGTTCTCTTGCTTCCAGCATGCTTCTTTTAGTAATGAAACTAGCAGACCTGTAGGTGCTGCCTGGCTGCTGGAAAAGTGACTTGGAAGCGGTTTCACCGTAGCCGCGTAAGACTGAGATGGTGCCTGCACTGCTGGAACAATTACCGCTCATTCTTAGTAGGAGTGATACTCGTTTTTCACCAGGCAGGGGCGGAAAAAATAATCAGTGCATATGAATGAATGCGCTGTGGCCCCTGGATCATTGATGAGATCCGACCTTTCTTCCTGGAGCCTACAGGACTTGTAGGGTCTCTACTTCCTGCCGGGTGTGTTTGCATGTACTTCCATGTATGACGCGTGTGGGTGCTGTTTTAAGAAGTCCGATTCTCTTTGGAGCATGTAAAAACCATTATTTGATGGAAATTTTGAAATACCAGTTGATCTCATAAGATATTTGCTAGTATCTTGCAAAAATCTTTATGTTTTTAGTAATCTGGTCTCATATAAACTTGAAATAGATGACAGATTTGTTCTGTTGTTGATGAGAGTCTAGCAAGCAACAGGAGTGTGGTGGTTAGGAGTCTGTATTTTCCATAACCACCCCTTACATATCTGATATTCAAAACTGTGAGGGTTTTATTGTGATTTTGGTTGGTGGTTTCTCTTTGTGTTTCGGTGTTTTTTTTTTTCCTTTTATAATTTGGGGCGTGGTTTTATTTCTATTTTCTGGGGTTTTTTGTATCCTTTTTTTCTCTCTGAAATCACTTCATTTGTTGGGAATTGTTTTACTCAATGGAAGACTTCAAATTAGGAAAAAAGTTTAAACTGTGAATGGGCAAATATTTCAGAAAGCTCTTGGGGGTTTTAAGTAACAGTTCAGTAAGAAAGAAGAAAAAAAATCCCCAGTGTCAAGGTGGGCTGCTTCCTTTTCAGTGAAAGGGTGGTGCAGTAAAAGGTGATCTACTCTTGTAGAGTCTCTACTTCTGGTACTTATTATGGTACCATGGCAACATCAGAATTAGACACGGAAAATGGGGTAAGCAGCCTGATAGAACATAATAAGACGCACACAAACAATGTGTTGTGTGCACAGGGAATCTATAGGAGAAATTATTCACAGATATTGTAGGGTTCTGGGAAGGAACATTGTACAGCTCTTCGGGGAACAGCTCGAGTAGGGGATCTGTCTGTAGGAAATGTGGATGCTATTGAAAGAACACATTGTCTAGGCTGGTAAGAGGAGTGGGGAGCATGACACTGCTACTGCAGAGGGGTGGTGGCATTCTAGGTTGGGAAGACCAGTTGGCTTTTGGAATCTGTGAAAAATGTGATTTCTTCTAGATATAAAGAAACAATAATTCACTACTGCTCTGCCTGTGTGTTCAATCAGCAGGATACTGATCAAAAACAAAATCAAATTAAAACAGTGATTTTTGTGTCTGTCTGAAAGCAGTGTAGACTTGTAAGTGTTGTTAGGGTCATAGCTGTCCAGATTGACTCTGCAGTCCCCACAGAAGACAGAGGCAGTCACAAGTATTGTTGGCAGTGCAGGAATGAACAGGTAGTGTGGCTTTGGCAGACTGTAATTGTGAGGGATAAAACTTAGTACAGTACAGGGAATATATGATCCCAAATCAAAAACATCTGATGATCCCACTGTCTCAGGTCAATATCCCTGTCTGAGAAGTCAGCAGTCCCAGATGATAAACCTGGGATCATGGGAAATGAAATTAATGCAAAATCATAGGCATGATTGGATGTGAGACATTAAATAATGTAGATCACAGCAGACTGTTGTATTTTCATTTTTGACTGCTTTTGTTTCTCACAGGAGGTGTTTATGCACATTGTTTCAAAGGGTTTGTGTACACATTGTGAATTTACTACAACAATGTTGTTGATTTTTGTTCCCCAGCTGCCATGGGTAACATGGGTATCTTTGTACCACCTGTGCAGCAGGAGGTCCTTCCTTCAGCTGATTGCAGATTACAGATTTGGATGTTTTCAAATTAACCTCATGAACTGCTTTGGCTATTCTCAAATCAACCTTTTGACCCGCATGTCAAAATTGCTGCAGCTGAATGTGTAGGAGCGTGTGAGGATTAAGGTGTTGGGAATGCTATCCTAGCATTTAATCTCAAAACCAGCCTGGAAGACATTGCTTATGAAATTGATTTATCTTTCTGTTGTGAGGAAATGATAAGGTTGTGAGACACAGCATAAAAAAATGTTTTGTGCAGAGCAAATGCCTTGAGTGCAGTGCCCACTCTTACACTGGTGATTGCATTGCTGGTGTGACAGATTGAGGGACAAGACTGCAGGAGCTCAATTCCTCCGGGGCCATGGAAGCAGATGGGCAGCGTCCAAGGTGCTCAGGGGGCTGGCTGATGTCCTGTGCCACTGTCCATTGCCTTGGAATGGAAATGGAAACAGGGAGAGTTTCTTGTTGACTGGAATGTTGTTCCCATCTTCACATTGGCCAAGAGGTCTGTTTGGGGAAGTACAGGGCAGATGAACTCACTTTGGGCCCTGGGAAAATTATGGAGAAGGTTCTCTTGGAAGATAACTCTGGGCCTGTGAAGGGGAAGGCATTTGATGCTTAATCAACCTGGTTGCCTTCTATGATAGGATAAATGGATTTGTGGACGATGGGAAAGTGGTTATTTACTTCAACGTTAACAAAGCTTTTCATGTGGCCCTTGAGTATATTTTTGTAACTTTCGTTGGTCTGAGTGCATGGACAATTAAACAGTCTCCAGGTATCAACTCAGGTATCTAAATGTAGAAAGAGACTCCCAAAATATCTAAGGGAATTCAGTCAATATTCTTCAGAGAATAATTCAAAATTATTCAGAAGGTTTTCAAGCGATAAAGTCAACTACTATTTACAAGGCTGCAAAGCATAAACAGTATTTGAATCTTATTTATTAGGAAGGCCATAAAATTTCTTTTTTTATGCATAGAACTGAAGCCAACAGAAGATAATGAAGAGTATGCATTAAAACAACAGTAATTGTGTTTGTTTAATAGTAATATTGTAACATTAAAACTCCTACTTGTTATCCCTCTTTATTAATAAATAATTACTGCTTTTGTAGTTCTTTTATGGTGATACCAGGCTGTGAACTGGGAGGGCTAGAGGAGAAGGAACATGTGCTGTCCTCCTCAAGGAAATGGACTGTGGCCACTGGGAAGGTGACAGGCATTGATGGTCTGGGCAGGTTTCCTCCCTCCCTGTACAGTAGCTCAGCAAACGTGCAAAGAATTCACTTTCTGCACAAGGTTTCTGCCACAACAGTCTGCTGGGACCAGATGCTTCAGGTGAACTGTGTAGCATGGGGATGAGGATCCAGTCAAACACCAAAACAGCTTCTTTGTCACCTTTTCCTGGAGTTTGGGGGTGCAGTGCATCGTTAAATGGAGTTAACAGCACTCTCCCTTGAAGCTGACATTCCAGCACATTTACAGCAAGGATCTACAGCACAGATAGGTTTGGCAAAGGCTTAGAAGCAGTTATGAGCTTGGGATGTGGGAATTTGTAATACTGTGTTTACTTTTTCCTTCTGTTTTTCCTCATGCTTGTGGGAGCACTGGAGATGAGAGAAACTTGGGGTGGCTTTACTGTGTGAAATAGTGATGTATTTGTGCTTGGCAAGTCGTTGCACTTGTGTAATAGGGCAAATGATAGTAAGCAGAATCTGGCCTGTCTTAAGACAATACTTCCTGGAGAGTTGCACTAAAAGCAGTTTCATTTAAATGAAGACACATGTAGATCCAGTTAAGAAGTAACTGGTAACTGATTTAGCCTTATTAGATGAGTAAAATAACACCTGGTTTGCCAGACCTGGAAAAAAAAAATTGGTGAATATTGTGATGTCTTGCCTTAAAAAGCAAAAGCAGGGGGATACAACGGTGAAAAGAGCAGGCAGTGATTAAAAGGATTTAAAGTCCATGGGAGATTACACTGAACCATTCTGGAATGTGTGCGTGTATGTGCTGAGTCACTGGCAGAGGAGCTGATGAGCACCTACTGCTGCCCACTCCAGGGGCTGCTCCAGCCGCTGCCGGAGCTGTTCCCAGCCCTGGGGCTGTCAGTCGCCCAAGCCACCAAGGCCTGCCCTGCTCACTCTGCCGGTGGTTCACAGCTGCTCAGTGCAGCGTGTGGAATCAGTACCTGACAAGTGCAAACATCCATGCTCAGATGGCAGGGCCTAGGGATATTGTGGGAGATTGTATCCTCATTATGTAAACTGTGTTTTCTTGTTTTTCGCACATACCCAGGGCTGTGTCTTAGCTTCCTGTCAGTTTGGTGGTTTTTTTGATTAAAAGTTTAAGTTTCGATGTATTTTGAGATGTTTCGGCGTGAAAGATCCAGCATAAATACAGAACTTAAAATGAAAAGCTGCATGAATCTAAGCTATTACAACACTATAAATGATTTATCTTGAATTAGACCCAGAAAAAAGATGTGATAGAGCCAAAGCATATAATATCAATGAGAAGGCAATCCCTACCTCTGCATCTCTCTGAGCTGTTACAATTTGATTTTTCTCTTTTTCCTTTAAATTGCATTAGCAATTCCAGATAGACACTCAGTCTCCGAAAGAAAGGCCCTTGACATTAAGTGTACTGAAAGGTCATTGAGCAGTCATAGCTTTCTTTTAATTTTAAATGCATTTATCCAGGAAAACGCAGCACTGATACAACATCTGCTTTTCAAAGGGATTCTGTCTTTTAGCTGAGCTGACTGAGGCTTACAGAGGTCAATTGAAATGCCTAAGGTCACTCAGAGTGTCAGAGTAAGGGACGAGTATATGGCAAACACACTGAAACAGCAACCTACTTTTTTTTTCCCCCAGAAATGACAGGATTCTCCTTTAAACTTCTAGGTAAACAGCAGTATGGATCAGAAAAAAAGATAGGAATGTTAAAGATGGTGACTCCTGCTGTGTTGATTACTATTGATACTGTGAGTTATTTGTAGAGGATTCTAAAAATTCCTGTCTAGAAAAATGATCAAGTTACATGTGGCAAAAGCAGAAAATACTGTGAAGGCAGAAGGCTCTGAGAGGGTTAACTGCATTGTTGCTACATACACTCTGCTTTTGCAAACTTGTTTTTTAATAATTTTTCTGTGATTGACTTCAATTAAATGGCACTGTCTAAACTGGCTGATGAGCACACTTATAAGATCAGAGCTATTTTGGGAATGAAAGATCCTTTCCCCCGTCATTGAGCAGTGAAGTAGGATGCAGTGATGACTGTGATTAGCAGAATACATGCATTCACACGAGGGAAAAACACTACGCTGAGGATGAAGTACAATTTTAGCTTTGGAAATCTGCACAAAAGTGTCTGCAATGTTGTAGTGATATCTTTCACTTTCATGGCTTTTAACCCTCTGACTGTAGAAATTTTGTAGTTTCACCCAGTTTAGCAAATGCTGCCATAGCCAAAGGGAAGAAAATACAAGCGATTTGTTTTAGATGGGTGTTTTGCAGAAGTAAATTCTGTTGAGGAAATGCGTAGCCTGTCAACACATTTGTGTAAAGAACTCTGAAGAATTGCTATGCATTAAAAGTAATTTATGGACAGTGATCGTAATTCTGCCTTCTGTACGTGCCTCAATCTCCCATTGACTTCCGTTAACAAGGATGTTTGAGATGTACAAGGACTGCAAGTTACAAAACTTAGTGTCAAAAAGACAGGCAGCTGTGGGATAAGTTATAGGAAGCAATCTTAACGATTAACAAATTTATTTAAAGATTGCCAGGGGCAAAAGCAAGGAATTATCTTCCAAGTAGTACAGCTGAAAGATAGCAAGACTATCTCTCACCTTCATTGCTGACAAAAAAAGCATTACTATACTCTGATGGCAAAATAGGAATTCATAGAGGCTATCTTTGTAAGGTCAGATGGGAAGGCAGAACATGGAGAGGAACACATGGGAAGTACAGCTATGCTTCTATTATTACAGCATACTGAAGAATGATCAAAAGAAATGTGACCTTTTCTGAAGGTGACTGATGCATTCATTGCTGGCTTTAACTTGTTCTGCCAATATTCTGATGTTTCATTTGCCATTTGATCCCCAAAAGGCTTAATATTTCACAGAAAATAGAGTGGATGTTAAAAAGCTTATTTGGGGTTCATCACCCACCCCGCCCTGCCAACCCCTTGGGAAACAACCTGGGTACTTGGGAAGAAAAACCCAAATCATTATTTCTCAGAAGGATTCTAGTGTTATTTGGTGGGACAGTTTGCAGTCTTGTTAAACACTGCAGTTCTGTGTATTGACTGCTTCGTCCAGTAAAAGCTCTGGCTGGAATATTTTTCCTCTGCTTCCAAACTGCATGTACCGTGTCTGAAAAATGATTTTGCTGAAGTAAAATACAAACTGATCAATCACACAAACAAGACAAAACTCCCACAGAGCACATGGGAAAAAGAACAAAGATTATTTTTGTCTGTCTAGTTAGAATTTTGCATATGCTTGAGTATATTTGACAGGTTGTTTGTGCCTTTTAGAAGATTAAAAAAATATAAATAAATATATATGGAGAGTTCTGATGAGTACAATAGCAGTGTTGTTCCTCATACATTTGGGGTGCTGAAACAGTTCACAAGTGGCAAACCAGACCAAGTCGTCTTATGTTGTTCCCTGCAAATGAAGATAAATGCCTTGTTCTTTATCACTCTGGGTTACCTCCCTGAGAGAAGGATTTTTAAAATGGATTTTTAACTTTCTATTCCTTTTTTCCTTAGTTATATATGTATTTAAAATATAGAGGAAGTATTTGAGGATTGCAGTTAAAAGCTGGGCTATGTTAGACCCTGAAATATTGTGACTATCCTGAAAAAGACAAAAAATTATGCTGTTCCTTCCAGAATATGTAGACCTACTGGGACGGTAAAATTTCAGAATGTGATTGTAACATGTTTATTGAAGCAAAAACCATAAAAAGATTTATCCTTTTTTTGCTGTAGTTGAGAATTGTAAGAAGATAGAAAAGTTTCATTACCTTATTCATCATATGGAACTGCCCCGCTGGTTTTCTCTCGTCTCCACTGAAATTATATCTCCTTAACACAGCTTAAGTGGTGAACCTCCTTCCTTGTGTGTGATTCCTATGTTTTCTTACAAACATTTCCAGACAGTTATGTCTTTACTTGAAGGGGCCTCCATTAAAAGCAATGGCGAGTCCAAATTTTAAGCAAGTCCAAAAAATATTGAGTGGGAGAGCTAAAATACATGAATCTTCCTGCGTAGCTATGAAAATCCATCCTGAATGATTATGCAAAGTTGGAACCATCTCTGTTAAAAAACCCAACCAAACAACCAACCTCAACAACTCTCTAGACAAGGTTCTGCTTCTGTGCCCTTCCACCTCTGCCTGGACCTGTGAAATACTTCACTTCACACCCAGTTTGAACCCTTGAATTACATGTAGCTTAAAGAGCAGAAGAATCCTGATGATGGAAAGTAGGAATAAGGTGAGAGAGGTGTCCTGTTCATTGAGATGTGTCCAAGGTGTGGACTCGGAGTGAGGCTTCACTGTGGGAATGTATCCAGACAGCTCCAAACCAGAGGCCTGACTGGGTGGTCTTTGGAGAAGGGAGAGTGGATCCATTTAGTTTACAAAGATCTAAAGTGGTAAGGAAGAGATGTCAGGTCCTGGTCTTAGATATGGAAGGGTGGAATGAAGAGAGCTCTGTGGAAGCACAGAAGTGTTTTGTGGTGGAGGGTAGTTATGAGACAACTTGCATGTGTGTTTGAACTCTTGTGAGTGTTAATTCCAAACCTCGAATGTGTTCAGGAATGCCTAACGAAATGAGTTTTGGATTCAAAAAAATTGCTCAGACTTGTTAATATTTGATGGTAGAAATTCATCTGTGTCTCCATTCATGTGTGACCCACTTTGTATCCTTTTGGGAAATACACATGGTAAGGCCAAGAAATTGGACATGGTTCTTCTCGTTAGTTTATGCACTGAAAATCTGCAGCTTGAGAAATTTTTTTCCTTCCCTGTAGACCCCAGGGACATAGCCTTTAAAACTTTCTGCTTCTCTGAGATTTGTGTAGATTCAAACATCCAGCAAGGTCAGTAAATGTCCCTGTGCCCTCACTGTAACTGCAGAAGTTCTGCCTCTCCCTACCCCAGGGGAGACTTGCAGCATCAGGTGCTTCCAGCTAGTTTGTGTTTCTGGGGTGCTCTTCAGAGAATTTGCCAGTGAAGATAAAAAACAAACACTATTTGTAGAAGTATTCATCCTCCTCTGGCTGTAGGAGGGAATGTTTGGCAGCCTACCTGTCCTGTGCCCGTGGCCAAACTCCTCCCAGCTGCAAATCTCCAGCCCTGCAGAGAACCTTCTGCAGAGCCCAGCTGGCTGAGCCACGGGGCAGCTCCCTTCTGTTCCTGAGAGGAGATGGAGAGGGCTGGGTGCAGAGGCTTCTGCAGAGCAGTGTGATTTACAACCAGCACAGCAAAGAAGTGACTCTCTATACAATAACCTTTGGTTTTGTGGAGCTGGCTAAAACACAGTCAATTGAATGTGAAAGAAGCTAATTAAGAAACAGTAGACCAAAGTAGTCATCACTGTAATTTCTTTGGCTTCAGTGAGCTTACTGCATGGATGAGTTTTATTGGAGAAGTTATTACTAATACAGAAAGTATGTGCAAAGTTAGGAGTTATGAAGTCAAAGCTGTAATTCACCTGGGAATACTGTTCTTGATTTTCAAAGAAGGCTGAAAAGAGTTAAACATAAAACTTCTACTTTATTTCTCTTGCGTTTGGGCACTTAATCTTCTTGAACTTTTAAAAATATCCTACCTAGTGAGCCAGTTGCTTAGCTTCTGTGAAGAGGAGTTCCCAGAGTGCTAGGTGTTACGCCAAGGAAGCTCTTGCATTAGTATTTCTCTGAATGTAAGTAGTCTGAATTTTTAGCATACTTGCTCAGTCAGAGAAGGATGGAAGAAGCTGCTCTGTGCAACTGTTTCTATTCCTGCACTTTCCATTTAAGTGGCACTGAAGATTTTGTACCCTTTTCACACTGAGAAGGCAGAGTTCTTCTTTCCAGGCTAACTGGTTTGCCTCTCTTTTGGTTTTCTGTCTAACTGAATTAATTTATGGTATTCCAGAAATGTATTTTGTGGGTGCCTCACAAACAGAGCACTGAGCTCTGCCCATGAGCTGCTGTTCTGTGCTGTGAGCCTGAAGGACATGTTGGCTTCTCAGACTTCTTGCCTAATTGAGAGGAGCCTCAAGTGCGCTGAAGTGATGCATTCCTGCCATAACCTTCACCAAAACTAGCCTCCTACAATGACATATACCGGGATAGAAAGAATAGCCTTGGTGTTGACAGCTTTGTCTCAGATCAGACTTGGAAATTTTAATTAGGGTTTAGATCTGCTTAGGTTTGGAAACTGACACGTTGAAATCTTTGGAAATTTGGTGTCTAATTACCTCTTGGGGCTCTGGGACTGAGTGATTTACTTAAGGTCACAAATGGAGCAGAAACAGAAACTGAGCAGAGGATTCCCAAATCCCTGTCCTTTGCCATTTATCCTCGACTAATCTGGTATCTTGTGGCCTAGGTTTCACTTCAGCCAGCTGCCTTCATCAAGTCGTTGGTGTCATCCTACCCCGGGACAGCTGGCCGGAGTTTAATGCAGAAAGAAGTGTCATCTGCATATTCTTGTTTATAGCCTTGGCATTATGGGATGCCCACTGGCAGCTCGGCACAGACAGAGACTATAAAATGGGAAAGAACAGTGTCTGTGGATCTCAAAGGAAAACAGAAAGTTTCTGATCAGAGATTTCAGAGTCCGAAGCACAGAATTGACACTGCCAGAATTAAGTGCTGTTTATTTAGATAATAAATGTAGGAGCCAGGAAATTTAATCTCACACAAAACATCTGCATTTCAGTGGTATATATGCAATGGAGATATCCAGGGGAATGAATTAAGAATATGTCCACAGATTTCTGTGCCATTCCTCACTTGTTTTTTTCTTTTTTTTTTTTTTTGCTTGGCTAGGGAAGACTTGGAATGATTTGCAAGGAAATACTTTTAAAGAAATGTTATAAGTAATGAAATGTAAAAAAAAAAAAAAAAAACCCAAAGTATCAAAAGAATGACTTTTAAGTATTTAAAATCCGACCCTGATATTTGAAAAGAAAATGCTAAGTAATAAAGGGGATGAATTTCCACACAGCATATTGCACAGGAAATTTGCACATGCAACCTTTTATTTGTTTAATGGATTTTCTGTGAACATCTCCCATTAAATGTTTGTAAAACTTCAGCCCAAGAAATTTTGCTATGGAAGTGAAAGCATTTATATTCATTAGATGAGTGCAGACTTTTTGCTCATAATTTGGGTGGAATTTAAAATGATTAATGTGGCTTAAAGTAGTTAGGTGATAGGAATTTTCTAAAACATTTTATCTGTATCTAATAAGCCCTCTTGGGGATATAAGAGCTTATGATGCATATAAGAAAATTTAGAATCAGTTTATTAAAAACACATTTCCACTTACTTTATTGATGTTCTTCCATTGTATCTAAAGGCTTCCCGGTATTTTACCATCTAGTGAAGCCAGTCCATAGAGAATAGGATCATATAAACACCTATATTGAGAGGCCCAGCCTTTTATTGTAGACATGGGAGTTGCAGCTAACAAAGGGTGAAATGAATCCAGGAAAATGTTGTAGTCGAAGTTCAGAAAATCCTCTGCAGAAACTTAAAATATCTTAAAGTGAATTTGCCTAGTGAGGAGCTCTTAAGGAGTATTCTGTAAAATTTTAAATGCAAAAACAAGCATTCCATTCCGACTGTAGTCTCAAATTAAGCCTTTTAAGTGGCTTTGTGATAAGGTAACTCTAAAAATATTGAAGGTAGCTGTTTATTCAAATTTTCTAGAGAAGGGAAATTCAGATTTGCCTAAAATTAAATTATGGACTTTTCCAAGTTTTTGACTGACTTAGTAGCGGTAGAGAAATCAGTATGGATGACAGGAATAAATCCTTTACTGTGTTCATGTTGCAAAGTAAAAGTGGTACCCTTGGTGCTTTAGATCCCTGGTAAATCAGCCTCTGCAAAGTCACCATCACCAGCATTCAAAGCCAAGCCCCTCTTGGATGGAAAATCAGTACAGTGGTGTCTCAATTACCCCGGGGCAGACTCTCCAGGTGATGGATGGGAATAGGCTGCAGGTACTGAGACACTCAGTCCTGCTCGAGATGAGTCAGTCTGGCGCTGCTGTGAGCAGCGATGATACCAGCTCTGCTGATAGCTGGGGAGCTCTGATTCAGCATTGTCACTGACCTCTCTGTGCACCAGTTTTTCCTGCTGTGTCCTTCTGCAGCCTAACTTACAGGGGAAGAGGGACTATGGGCAGTAAGGTGGCAAGTTAAGCATTTGTTAATCCAATTTGCTGAATATCTGTCATGTTTGTTGTGCATTTCTGACCTGCCAGGTATCATTTCACTGAATTTCTTTGAGGAATTGATTTTACTGAGTTATAGAAGCCAAAGTTTTAAAGTTGGAGGATAAAAAGCATGCATATAATAATAGCTATTCCACAGAAGTTTAAACGTTTATCAGTCTCTGGATTCATGGATGTGTTCTATGCCTGTGGTAGAAACTCTTTCCCGGGATAAAGTCATGATGGAGTTTCTGCACTTTATGCTGGTTAGTAGATTTAGATTATGAGTATTCGAGTGAACTCTTCCCACAGCAGGAATTTAACTGGTACTTATCCACAACCAATGCAGTGATGCTGGCAGAAATCTGTAGCCTTGACATAGCCTGAAACTGTGTTCACCTCAGTTCTTCCAGCCAGTCTCCTTCTCCTCACAAGGACTCACTTTAATGTGGCTATAAATTTTTTAAAGGAACATTCTGAACAGAATGCCACAGCAAATAAACCATTGTGATAGAATGCAGTGATGCTTCGTTTCTCAAGGAATGATGGTAAAAATAGAATAATTTGTTCTTTGTTAATATGTGCTCTATGCTCACAACGGGAAAAACAACTGATATGTTTAGCTCTTCAATTTCACTGCTGGGTACATTATGAAAGAACAGGATAGAACTGGCAAGGTGGCAGGATCCCTGTTGTGGATCCTCCTTATTTCAGGCCTCACTGTCTCAGGGAAGCAGCAACGTGCTGCCCACCTGGCTGTTTAAGGCGGTGTTCAACCTGAGCTGTGTTGGCTGCCCAGGTGGCAGTGCAGGGTGTGTGCAGAGCCAGCTGTGCAGGCAGATGTTGGGACGTAACAGTGAAGTCTCAAATTCTTCTGGACCTGTCGTATCATGGTTGGATGATTTTAGATAGGAGAAACAGAAAATTTAGACTCCTTGGGGGAAGGGCAAGGCAGGAGCGACAGGCTCTGAATACTTACTCGAGGAAGTACTCTTCTGATTATTCAGTCAAAACACAGAAATAACAATTTTCAGGTAATTCCTTCTTAATTGCTATTTGTTTGGTGGTCAGTGGCCTTCTTTAGGCATAGCATATGCTTAGCAGATAACCTTATGCAGAGCAGAATTTTTCTACACTTTAAATTCAAGGTCATGGAGGTGTTTGTTTCTAAAGATTTATTGAAAGGCCATCCACTCTTTGGGCAGAGAAATTTCTACCCCCTTTTCTGCTGTCAAACGCTGTGATTCTAAATGTCTCCTTGAAATACACACTGCCTATTTCTTTGTAGGTACAGCTACTTTTAAAAGCTGTCTTAAAATAGGTGCAGATTGAAGAAATTGTCTGCCATCAAATGAGTAAGACTTGGCGGGGCTTCTCTCTTCCTTTCATCTACATATGCACACCTCTACAGTCATAAAAATATCCTTTTTCAAACCTGCAAGGATCTACTGCTACTCTCAGAAATGCCTGGCTGTTGTGGGGCAGTTGTGAAACTCCACAGCAGTGTAGGGTATAATGTGTAGTTGTGCTTCAGGTGGGAATGTCTGTGCGGGCAGACTAAAGAGTAAAGGCTGAACCAAAACTAATACATGTTAATCTCCTGCCATGCTGGACAGAAAGACGTTGTTGAGGTTTGATTGATGATTTCTGATCCTTGCCTGTGAAGTTACAGGAAATAGAATGTGCTGGCTTGAAGGAGAGTGGTGAATCCACAGGAGTAGAAACAATATTCCCCATACTAGACTCATATTCCCAGCTCCAAATGCTCCTTTTCTTTGCATTCTAGCATCCCAGATGGCAGATCTCCTTAGCACAGTTTAAAATTTTCAGCTTACTGAAACTGGTTTATTTATTTATTTTTTTTTTGTCTTCTTTTCACCATCTTGTCACTTAAGACCCCTTCATTTAGTGAGTATCTACAGGGTCACGTCAGGGAATGAGCTGACAGGATGAATGACAGTGTACACGGACAGGGTGAGAGATTCCACTTCACTTTGCAACCTTGTTGGCACACAGTCACATAGCATGTCTAATAAAAAGCAGTCATAGCTCTCCAGATTTTTCAATTATTGTTTTAATTTCTTTGCTCTGTGCACTACTTTATCACAGCATGGGATGTTAGTCTGATTATCTTTGTTGTAGCATTTTACTAATAAAAACCAATGCCTTAAATTCTGTTCCGTAGAACAGTTAGAACAGCCAAAGGGAGAATGTTTACCCATCGTGGACTTTGACTTTTTCCTGGTCATCTGGATTCAAATAGAACAATCAGACAGTCATTTCAGGTGTTCTAATACCCACCAATCTATGACCATTTTCCTCAGATAAAAGGATTGTAATTTTTTAGTCTAAAGAAATCATTAGTGATTTCATCAAATCTGATGAAAAGCAGGCATTTATTTTAACTGAGTAGTGATTTAGCTGTACCCTACAAACACAGGCATAGCTACTGCAATTTACTTTCAGGAGCACTTGAGGCTGAGGTCAGTGGCGTCCTGCATTATTTCTTGGAAAGTCAGCAATGTGCGCAGCCTCTTTTCTCAAAAGCCTCAAGGCTTTTTTCTCACAAGTGAGAGTTATATAGTCTTAGTATTCTAATTATATTCTTCCAAAAATTTCCCTTGTATTTCCAATTAATTATCGTCTTCACTTCCTCTTCTGATGAACTGTCACATCATGTTGTTTCTGTGAAGCGCCTGATAGCCACTTCGGATGCAAGACTCTGTATTTTGCTTAGGAACGAAGCCTTGCTGTGGATAAAGGGTCATATCCACCACCAGCATGTGTCAGTGTGATGTGCTGATTATAGGGAAGGTATTTTAAATATAGCAGTGGTGAAACTGAGTCTAAATATTCATGCTTGGGGTATGCAATGAGATGTGAGTTTTCCTTCCTTTCACCGTATTGTCTGTGGTATTCTGCACAGTGAAAGCTGTGTTCTTACACCTTGAGCATTTTGCCCAGTGTCTTCCCTTACTAACAGGAAGGAAAAGCAGGGAAAAACCTTCAATGGTAAGGTAATGATACTAGCACATATATTGCTTACAAAATTAAAAAAGGGGGTTGGCTACATTACTAAAATGCATATGTGCAATTCAGCTGTGCTGATGTTGCCAAGGTTCCTGTTGTTGGCTGCTGTTGAAATGGAAACTTTAAAAAAGTCAATAAGAAGTGTGCTTTCATTCTTCTTTAGAGAAATGGGTAAAATACTTCTGTTTAAAAAAAAATAAATCAGGAATTTGATATTGTAGCTATTTAAAAATCCTTCCAAGTGGGGCTTTGTAGGAGACATTGGATAGATTTTAAGGAATATTACAAATATTTTCCTTGCCATTTTGTTTATGACCATAGCTTCTTCCAAAGGATTACAAAACATGAGTGATGGAGTTGATCAAAATACCCGGATGCTGGAAACTCTGTGTAGCTTTAGGAAATTACTTCACAGAATCGATATTGCATTGTGTTGAAAATGTGCTGGAAAGTGAGTCACCATCTTGAATTTCAAATGTCGGAAGGGTAAATTATAAAATCAGAGCATATAATAGATGTATCATTTTTTCTACAAACCACAACTCAAGGTGCACATCTTTTCAAGAAGTTGATAGATTAAATAGGTATCATTTCTTTTCATATTAGTGCAATCCTGAGCTATACTTTGTGACATGAGCATAAATTTAGTTGAAAGAATGAGTGGAGAAGAGAGGTTGTAGTGGGAGATACTCTTTTCACTGTCTTTCACCTGCATATTGATCAGCTGGCTTTGAGGTATGTTTCCTGTTTGTTTGCAATTGCAAATTCTTTCTAAATTGCAGTAGAACATCTTGTCTGCATTTTATAAATTCACAGCCACTCTACTTAAATACAGTTCTCACCCACACAGAGTTTCATTTGCACAAAAGTCATAGCAGCAGAATATCAGCAATTCCCACGGAAATGACAGCCTAAGCCTTTAGTTCATAATATTGAAAAATTTCCCTAACTTGCAACGTTTCCTGAGGGAATGTCAGAGTTGGCATACATTTCTGCTGCTTTTCTCTAATTTTTAACCTCTTATTACAAATGAAAGCTTGTAGGGCTTTTTAACAGGTGGTTTTTGCCTGGGAGTACATGACAGAAGTAGAAAGCCAGAGAACTGTGATAAAAATTAAACTCAGCAAATCTAACTAGTTCTAGTGAGAATGCAGCAGGGAGTTACAAATCCTCAGTGAAAAGAGCTAAAGATTGCTTAATTAAACAGGGTTGCAGAATTAGATTTAACTTGAAACTTGAAATCTAAATGAATTTCTTTGGTGAGGAAACAGTGACTTGAATGTCTTCCTAGAATTTAAATCAAAGTAGTTGCTTATTTCACACAGATGAATTCAAAATCCTGGAGAATAGGCTTTTATCACCATATTAAAAAATTGTCTAAAAAGAAATATTAACTGATGATTAGAGACTGTAACCCAGGATAAAAACCCCAAAGAAAAGGAATTAACATCTTTTTGGGTTGTGAGTACTCAGTCACTGCACGGATTTGAATAGGCAATATTTAACATACATCAGGTTTTCAAAACCTTGTGTAACAGCAGACTTCACAGAAGATCTTGAAGGCCTTTGGAATCTGTGACCAAGGATTTATAAACACCAGTTAAAAGCAGTGGAAATACTATTAGGAAAGCAGGTAGAAATAAATTACCCTTGATGAAAGATTTTGGGCAGGTATCTGAAAATAAATTTGGTGTCGCTCGTCCAACGGGTTGCATTTATGATTTGTTGTTTCCTTTGCAACTCAGAAGCTGTAGATTCCCCTACCAATGATATTTCTAAGTGTTACCTTTTAGCTTATCTGGTAGACTTCTGAAATGGATCAAATGGCATTAATTGAATTTTGGGGAATAACTTTATGGTTAACCCCCAGAAGTTGTATTGTGGGTACAAGGTAAAGAGGATTAATTCAGCTTTGAGTATCTTGCCTCTGTTACCTGAACATCTTTGACAATTGTCACCTGTCCAGATTTTTATTAACATAAATCTTGGCCTTGTTTTCATCAAAGACTGTGACAAAAAGTTTTAAGGCATTGGGCTTCATGGTTTCAGAGGTCCTTGGCATAGATCTTCCAGCAAAGGGCCCTGAGGCACTTTATCTGAAAATGCAAAAGTGATGCTGACTGGGGATGTGGCAAGGCCAAGGTGCCTTAGGGAAATGATGGTTCAGTGCTTCAGCAGGACAGCTTCCCTCGGATGATGCCAATTAAGCTGTAGCTGTCATTTAAAGTTGCTGTCTTCTGGATTGCACCTCCTGTGCACAAGCAGGAATCAATCAGTCTCTGGTGCTGTGTTATAAATAAAAACGAAGGTTCGTGGTTTTGTAAGTGTTCAAAAAAGTCCCCAAAACCCAAAACAACATGTATCCAAATGTTGCTCGTTTCCAATAGCAGCAATTATTTCTTGGGCTCTTTCAGGAGGTATTGAAGTCTGTCATCTCAGAAGTTTCATGCACCAGATGAATTAAACTAAAGCCACCACTTAAATACCTTTATAAGGCTGCGAATTATTTTTAAATTCAGGCAGTATTATATCAATAACCAAGCATGTAAAAAGCTATAGTGTAATCAGGTTTATTGTTTCATAATAGGTTTATACAAATTATGAATACCAGAGTTTTATTAATTGGACTTTTAATTATCTGCTATAGTGAAGAGTGATGTAAAATTACTAATAGCTCTCCTAATTAATGTGGGGATTCAATGGTTGTTAATTAAGGGCAAATGGGACAGGGCTAACACAATCCCCTTTTGACTGTGATAAATAAAAAGTCAAACCAATAGCTTATTTCCAAATTAACATGATTGATAAAAAGTCAACTCTGAGCACAAGTCATTCACCCTAAGGGAGGTGCAATTTTAATGTTTAGATGATACAAAAAAAGAGAACATGTCTACAGCCCTTGAAATAAAAGGAAAAGCTGCAAAAAGCTTCAAAGGGCTAAACTACAGATTTGTAAACTTGCTTTTAAATATGTAACTTTGTGCACAGTGAGGCTTTTCAGATCACTTTCATTTCTCACAAATTTAAATAAAGCTGACACATGAATGACTAGCCATCTGTAATATATTCCAGGAAAATTATCATTATTTGACTTTCCTTTCTGTTTGTCAGATATTCTGAACACCACTTTACATACTTAAAAAAATAAAATGGTGGTGTTGAGGGGAGAGAAGCAGCACGTTGCCAGCAGCTGGTTTATCAGCCTGTCTCTGTGATCATTGCAGTCTATCCCCTTCTGATTGCTGTCTGCTCATTACTTCCTTTCCTGCGTGTGGCTAAACATTTGAAACTTGTGTTTAAAATCTTCAGGAATTCAAATCTCAGTGCGTATACATCTAGAAAAAGACAAAATCCAGAGTGTTTGGTGCTCTGCTTATGTGACACAGATATCGTGGCATGCATTGAGAGTTTTCACTTAGTATGTGAGGTCTCGAGTTTGTTTTCCCCTTTACTGAAGGAAGTTAAAACTTGCATTTCTCATATTATGATGAATAACCACCAAGGTAAAGACTGCTTTGTTTTGGGGTTGTTTCTGCTTGTTCTGCTGCAGAAGTGTTGTTTAAAAGGAGCAGTGAGAACCCAGGACAAGAAGTCAGATGTATAAGTGGGGTTTCATGAGCAAATATTTAAGGCCAGTTTGGGTCTATTAAGAAAAACAAAAATTCAAAACATTGAAAGCTATAACTGAAACATGCTGAAACTAGAGGAAAACAGGAAAACATTTTGATCTTTATGAGACAGAGATGTATGTATGCTGCCTGACATAGAGTGAGCATAATTTGCATAGCTGAACATGAATTTAAGGAGTCGGGATTGGAAGGAATCTCCAGAAACCATATTGCTCGGTCCTCTTCCATCACAGGCAATTATTTCACATAAAATTTTCACAATCTATCACATTCTAAATTAAAAGAAGCATCTTTTTCTGCCTTTGGATGCCGATTCTGTGCTTTGGTTCTCTGATGGTTAGAAGCCTCCTAATCCCTAGGCTAAATTTATTCATGACTGGTTTATTTTGATTTTGTTCATGACCATTTGTTTCTGTTCCAGCTCTGATTTTTAGCCTGATTTTCCCTCTTGAACAAATATTTCTATCTACAGGCTTTTTTCACTTTCCAAATGAGGCAATTCATATTGGGCTCCTTTTATTTGATAGAATGGCCCTTCCTAATTCCTGTTTACACTTCTCTGCATCTTTTCCGACTCCCTTCTGTCCACAGGAATCCAGGCAGATCCTTGTCAGTGCTTTAAGCAGTCCTGGGAGTGTTTTTTTTTTAATCTCTCTGTGAAGTGAACTGATTGATATATCCTACCTGTGATCATATTTGCCATTTTTAAAAAGTCTAAGCGTATCATCCTACATGTCTTTTTCTTCCTCCCCTTTTCAGTGTCTTGCAGTTCAGGTTCATAATTTTTAGTCTCCAGTTGCGTACTCTTCACTGCACTGAATTTCATCCTACTTCTATTACTTTACTCCTTGGGATTTTTCATTCTTTATACATGGTATCCCAATCTTTTGTGTTGACATTGTCTCCTTTTGGCTCATTTGGAAATTTCATTTTATTCATACCTTTTTTGATGAATATTATTATGAAAATATTGTTCTGCTAACTTTCATTTTGATAAGGGTACAGATTTTTTTTTTTTAAATTTAAGAATTTGGTAAAATATAACTGTGGGGAGTGGTCTTCTCCAGGCTTTATATTTCAGTAATATAATAATAAGTTACATTTCTTAAGTCAATATGTGCTGTGTTATTGTGAAAAGGAACTGTGTCATGTGCACTTTGTTTTTTGAATGTTCAGCTTTTATTACTGCCAATACATAACAGTACATATATGAAAAGCTATATTAGCAATAACATTTTCTTTAATTAATTTTTCCATGAATGAATTCCTATTAGAAATTCATTCTTACTACACTGTATTATGTTGTGATGCACTTTGGTGAAATTAACTCGAAGAGCTGCTCTTTGCAATTTTAATATTCCGCTGGGTTTTCCATTCTAGAAAACTCATTATTATACATGTACAAAGCTGAAAAGAAACAAGAGAGAGGCATATTGTGTGAATAACAGTCAGGGAAAAGAGACAGCTGGCATGATAATTTTCTAATAAAGCTTAGAAAAGGCTGCTGTGTCTTGAAAAAAAATGAAAGAGTTTTAATTTGAGTATTCCTTTTGTTTGGATTTGCTTTGTACTAAAAAGTTCTGAATCCTATTCACACCTTTTATGAATATTAACTGAAAAACAAATATATCTTGTCAAGCCCTTCTACTTGGTAGGTGCAAAAGAATCAGTGGTGTGTATCCAGCGGGGGATGGTATTTCTTGTTCTTCTTATCCACTTATTCTCCTCCAACCAGACTGTGCAGTTTGGATCTTGATAAATAGAGATTTTTCTGAATCGTGGACAACTTATTAACACATGGAGCCTTTAACTATCTGTGTGCCAAACTGCAGCCTCTAAGAAATGTTTGTACCTTTCTTAATTCCTACCACATTTAACATCCTGACCTTTGGAGGCTGTGCCTAGAAGTCCACTAGTGGGAGGCTAGGAAGATTCTAGACAACAGTCATAGAAATTAAACATTTCACTTCTGACCTTTGAAGTCACTCAAATCTTGTTATTTGTAAGAAAAGCTTTAATTTTTTTCAGATATGACATTTTTAAAGACTACATGCTATTTTCTTACAGAATTTAAACAAGATTATTTTTAAAAATGTACTAAGTATTTACATTTAATTAGAAAACTCAAACACACAGCTTAGAGAGGCAAATTAAGGTGAAATTTAAATTAGTATGAGGGAGAAAAGTTAATCCCTTAAAGTGAAAATTGAAACAGAAAATTCTGTGCTTGCTGCTACCTTTCAGCAGTGGATGGCCAAGACATCAGGTAGCCTTCCCTAATCTGCATTTCTGACTGGTTCCGTGTATTTTGTAAGACTTTTAGAAATGTAACAAATGCAGTTTTGAACACATTATTACAGCAGTGTTTTAAAAATGAATTGGTCCTGTAAAATATTTTCTGTTATTCCTTGGCTTGATGTATTGTTCTAATGTGTTGCCCTGGTATTAGATTATCCTAACTCGTCTCTATTTTCATCCATTCATCCTTTTTATACAATATAATGTTATTTGCATTAATGAAGTTACTGCTAATTTATGTCACAGTGAGAAAGGAATCAGGCTTGTTATGTCTGGTATCACAGTTCATGAGAGAATCAGTTAATTGCATTCCATTAGTAATTAACATAGAGGAATACGAAATACTAATGTTTTGTAAACTGCACATGTAATAGCCCTTATTCTCAGTAACCACAGGGCTGCAGGTGGCAGAGAAACAAAGGTCCCCACCTAGAGATGGGACCTTTGCTGCTCTTAAATGAAAACCACTGACAATAGTTTTTGAAACCACAGCATATAGGTGTGGACCATGTGCCACTGATACCAAACTGGAGACATTTATCTGACATTTAGTTTAATTATTGAACAAATTATTAATTGGTCCCTTTTTTTTTTTTTCCTATGTAGGTTGGGGCTGATTAATTTAATTTTTTAAATTTTTGTCAGTTTTTTCAGTGCTTGAAACATTTTAACTCATTTATTTGTTCAGCCTTGTCTCATGAACTGTGTGTATCACAGTGGGTTGCTGTCACTGGGTTCAGGTTCTCAGGACGCTACCTAGACCCAGGGCTGTTTCATCAGGTTCAGTGCTACAGGTGGGAGGATATAGCAAAAGGGTCAATTTTAACTATGCTCCTGCTCCACTGGAGGCAGAGATTGAGTGACCCAGCAGGAAGAAATCCTCATGATAAAGTCAAGGGAGTTCAGGTTAAGAAATCTTTCAATTTAAATTAAACAGTGTGGGCTCTGTTCTGTTAGGAGTGCTTGGAAGCTTCCTGCTAAGAGCCAAAAACCACAGGTACATGAAGTAAACAGACACTGGGGCTTTTTTCCCCCACTCCTTGGTCTGTAGAAGTGATGCATACAGCTTTCCCATGTAGACAAAGAACTTTTCTTTACATTTCTAAATGCCATTCACATGCATTTTAAGTTTGTTTAGCCACATCTATCCCTTCATTTCATTCAGTCTATTGGCACAAAGATTTTAATTGGGCTGTGACGATACCAGGTTTTATGGCATTGTGGAAGACTTGAGTTTCATGTGGAAGAACTCGGGGAGTTTGAACAGAAGTCTGCTAATGTGGTGGCTTTGCTGTTTAGAAAGCCATGCCTGGATGACTGTCCCCAAAAGAGGTTTTTTTTGCATGCTCATTGTTTCAGTAGTCTTCATCTGTGAACGTACTTTGTGGCTAGTCTTGGACAGGTATTTTTTCCATTCATTGGGTGTTGAGATGTCTCTCTCAGCCCTTGATCCATTCCCATGTCCTTCCTTTTTCTTGGTCTTTCATTGTCAGCCATTTCCTCGTTGCTGCACAAAACAAATCCCCGGACATTTCACGTGCATTGCAAACAGATTCACTTAATAGATGATACTGTTTTAAAATACAGCGTATACGGCCTAGCTGTGAAATGGAAAGTGTTTTGCAAAATCAGTCAGCAATTAAATTTCAGTTCTTTCCTGGTGGGGACTATGCAGAAGCCCTTTGAATGTCAGAACACATTAAAAAAAATCAGCAGCCTCTAGAAGGATCCAGTCCACTTGATCAAGACGTAACGAATTAACCCATTAGTCCCAGTTTCATTTCCTGGTGTTGTAACTGGCATTGTGTCATCTCCCATTAACAGGTCTGATGAGCTCCTTGCATGGGAAGGCTGGGACCACAGGTATCAAAGTGTCTGCTTCCAGAGCTGGTTCTAGAATCATTTGGGTTTTTACCACCATTTTCATGATCTTAGAGCAGTGAGGGATCTTGGTTGTTGCATACTTGAAATACGGGGAACTTAGAGCTTTCCTCTTCAGGATTTCTCATCTGAGAAACATCTTTGTGTAAAATAAGTCCTCCTCCAGCTACAGTGGGTGAGCCTGGGCCAAAAATGAAAAGTCCTGGCTGAATATTGAATTGTGCTTAACACATCACAGAAAGCACTTGTAGCTGCAGTAATAGTGCACCCAGTGTATTTCCTCACCACTTCCTGGCTTGACTGTTTGCTGCTACTGTAAAATCCGGGTGTGAAGTGTGTATTTAAACAGTGTTTCTTTATTTTCCCCAACTAATTTTAGTCTTTGACTTTGAATGACAGTTTATTTGTAAATTAGGAATAAGTGTGAGTAGGAAGGAATGGATGGCCCAGGTGATAGGTAACAGATACAGAGCCTTTCATTTGTAGCTTGCCAGATCAAATTTGGCTCGAGTCTGTATTGACAGAAATTCATTATCATCTGATGGTTGTTTGGGAGTCTGTGTGAAAGGAACTGATGGTATTCACATTCAAAAAAACAACAACAAAAAACAAAACCTGTCACAATTACGTTCTTTTTGGCAGCTTCTGTGAGCATGAGGATGAACTTCCCTCTGACATCTTAAAGCAGTCTTTCCAGATAAGGCTTCAGGCGAATTGGCAGGATGATGTGGAAATTTGCAGACACTGTCCAAGTTTTATCTATCCTTTGTCTAATCAAGGGATCCTAAGCCTGTAAGTGATGAGAAACAGGAGTGACTTCTGTGTGGCCTCTATCTTTTGCTCTTTCAGGTGCCCAATAGGCAATTACTGCCCTCTGATTACCAGAGAATACCAAGCATCCCCAGCAGCTGAAAAGAGAATTTGGATGAGCCACTGTAGCTTTAAAAATATTCATCTGAGAGATTTGCCCTTGGGCAAATGTAAGTCTGCCAGACAGTCAGAAGTATAATGGAGTCATTTTTGTCCCTTAGCCTTGTCTGCAGTTTGGCAAAATTAACTGCTAAATGCCAACAAACTGCCAAAATCTTGTAGCAAAGGTAGAGACCAAATCTCTCAGCAGAGCATTTTCTGAGTGTGGTGATATTTAACTTAATTGCAAAAGTGCAGTATGTCAATATGAACTTTTCCCACCCCCCTATCTGTCTCTTTCTGAGGCATTCAGAAAGCAATACAGAAACCTTCAACCACCAAAGGATGTGCCAGCCAAAAACCATCACTGCCAACAATTATATGCTAGATGTGTGTGGGCAATAACTTATGCACTTAAAAGGACTGAAAAAGAAGGTATGCGTGGTTCTTAGCATTTTATCTTGTCTTGAGTTTCAGTGTCTCCCTAAAATTAGAATTAATTCCAAACAGCAAAAAAAATCTCTGGAAACAGAACATGTAGGAGCCCTGTGATGAGACAGGAGATTTTCAGACCACAGTTTTCTTACTTTTACGAGGAAAAGCATAAGCAGAACTGTCTTCATTACTCTTTTAAATAATTAATGCTTTCAGTATATTTCAGGCATTGATTATCTGAACAGTTGTTAATGGACAAAGCTAGAGTACCTTATGGCATTTTTTAAATTTCTACTTGAAATCCCTAATAACCTGAGCATATGTTGATACACACGTAGGTACAAGAAGTAGGATTTTAGTGGTGACTGGAGTGTGACATGACTCATCTCCAACATACAAAAAATAGGCAAGAAGTATTATAAAGGCAGACTTAATGCAAA
>VZTI01001584.1:1400134-1412565 GCA_013397865.1 Struthidea cinerea | reverse complement strand
CGTGCAGGATACTTTTATGCATGTATAGGAATGAAAGTGAGGAGATTCAAAAGGTCCTTGATCTACTGGGGCATTTCCTATTGTGTTTCTAAATATATTTCACTGTTGATCCAGCATTAACTGGATTCCTTTCTGCCTGTTAAAAGTCAAATTCGGGCCAATTTATATTTTTGATCATTCAAGATCTAGTTAAAATATATTTTCAATACCTCCCACTTCAACCTTCTCAGATGATTAGACAGTCATCCTTTAAATTCGTACTGGGGCCAGGATAGGAGGAATGAAATAACATAGGTCCAGTTTGTACTTTATGCAAACAACAAACCTTATTCTTATCTACACCTATACACTTCTTAGTGTGGCTTTTGTGGATCAGATGACTGTCTCATTTTTTGGAACTGTTATATATTACACCCAACGAATAAGATAGACTGTTGACTTGGAATTACTCATAGAAAGAATGTAAGTTTGTCCATGTGTGCCTTGCTTTCTCTTCTGAGTACTCAAAAAGTCATTCTCTGGGCTGAGCTGGGGTATGGTATATATTTATTTAAAGCCAAAGGATACTCTGTGGAGTACTGTGTATGTATCTGTTTTCATAAAAGGTGGCTACCCTTGGCACAGGTACAGAGAAGGTCAGGGAAGGAAAGAGCAATCCTACAGAAGAGTTTTTTGTTTATTCCAGTAAAGTGAAGTCAGAGAAAGGGTAAAATTTACCCTCATAATGTATTTTAGGATTGATATCCAAGAGGAAAAGTTGGCATTAAGCTAAAACCACACAGGTAACACTGTCAATGAATAAATTTAGACTGGAAATTAGAAGAAGATTTCTGAATACTAGAGGAGAGAGGTTTTGAAACAGCTTTCCAATAACAGAAGAAATAATTCTTTCTCATATTTTGGGACAATTATGAAATGATGTAAGTGATGCGTCACCTTTAGTCATTAGAAACTTAATGAGTCAAAAGCCATTTCTAGTCTAGGCCCAAGACTGGAGAAGCAGAAATTCTTACTCCTGAATTCTTACTCCTATCTTCTGGATGAACAGCTTAATCAATGGGTGGATTTTTCTTGTATGCGTCTTTCGCAGTAGAATAGGAATTATCCTGGGAAAAATGTTTGAGATCTTGTTACAAGAAAGTTTCCCGACAGCCTCAGTTGTTCTGTGGGCAGAGACAGCATTTGCTATCTTGTTCTGGCTGTGCCTGTTCTCGAGTTCCCCAGCTGCAGAGCTTGAGAGCAGGTTTCCTTCAGGAGCATCATGGGTTCTGGCACCTGAACCTCTGGAGTACTGGAGGAGCTATTGGCCACTTGTTTGTTGCTGTGTGAGAGGTGTAGGCATGGCCATTCTGTCTGTATTTCCTTCTCCCTCTGGCATTGTAATCAAATGTAGATATTCTGTAAAAATAACACACTATTTGCCTGGGTTTAGCTCTGGTTTTAATGCCAGAGTAATTTTTAGCTACAAGCATAGTACAGAATCCAAATTAATAATCAGCATTCAAATGCTATGTAATTATCCATCATGTTTAAAGGTTTAGCTTGTGCTGTTGATGGTTTTACATTTTTAAATGTGATGTTTTTTGTGCTCGGTTATTTCTGCTTCCCCAATTTTTTTTTGGACGCTGCTAGTATATACAAAATGGAGATTTTACATTTTACATTTGCTTTTATTCTAGTTGATTCATCTTTTCAAAAGTAAAGTCTACCTTTGGAACTTATAGAACTATGGCAGAGATTAATAAACTTCATATAGTCTTACTATTGCAGCTATAATTAAAGCCAAATTATATTCAGATCGTGTCTATGTATTGTGGCTTGAGAGAATCACTATGCCAAAGACTTTACAAATGATGCAATTTGTTCTGTTACTAGTAAAACTGCGGCTACAAATATATTCCTTGAGCATTTGACTTTTAATCCTAGTCTATTAAGAGGTTTGTTAGCATCATGCCTGAGTAACACTGAGCACCAGTCACATAACAGAGTTATTGATAAATGTCTAAACCTGTAAATAAAATGTGCCTGCTGTTCTACTCTGCTGGCTTTGATTGGAGATGCAACATTTCCCCAGATGTTGCACTCACTCACAACAAGCTCACCAGTAATTCCTTTGTGGTGAGCAAACAATAAATGTTTGGAAATAGCTCTAGCAAAATGTCAGTGCTATCACAGCCACGGTATTCATCAGAAAACTAATGTTTACCTGTGTGTCACTTTATGCAGAACTCATTTTCAACGATGGATCTGATCAGTGATCTTTTTATTACCTAGATCTTTGTCATCATCAGGATTGCACATGATGCTTAACTGGAAAACAGTAAGTTCTGGTTTGCTCCAGGCTTCACCTGGTTCCTGATCAACACAAGCCCTGCTGCAAGTGCTGATGGTATGGACATCTCTCAGCCTTCTTGTCCCCAGCACACAGAGCTCTGTCAGCTGAGTAGGGCAGGGTTTGCCCAGAGCCCAGCCCTGTGAGAGGAGAGGGGCAGCGGTGTCCGTCTGCACTGCAGGCCTCTTTCCCTCCTGGGACCTTGCCCAGGTGACACATCCCGAGCTGCAAGTGGAGAGCCCTGGGCCTCCCTCTGGCTCTGTGGCTTTGTTTGCTGCCAAAGGTGAGCAGTTTTCTCAGTGCCAGTGCAGACGGCTGAAGAATCAGCTTAGTTGTCCGTGGTGTGTGCATTTGATTATATATTCTAGCTTGATGAAATTCTGTAATTCTTGTACTGGAATGTAGTTAGCCATAAGTATTGAATTAATTTTGTTTGGTTTTGTACTGACCACAAAGTCATGGACAGCGAGGTGTTAGCGAAGTGGACTCCTCCCAGCTGCGGCCAAATGTGTTACAATTTCGTAGTTAAACAAATCTGAGTAGAGTGAAAGGGAAGATCATTCCTACACTTCCATTCCGTGGGGACCCTTTAGTCCTTCGTCCTGCTGGTTTCTATTTTGAAAATAAATTGGAAAAATCTTTTAGAGGAAAGACTTTAGAATATAAAGCCTTTGGGACTTTCCAGTTTGAGAGAGAACATAGTTTTATTTGCCTTTAAATAATAAAGTTTATTTTTTTCTGTTTAAGTATTTATAACAAGTGAGACTGGGGTTTACAGTATGCAGCGAAGAATTCCATTTTCCAGAATGTCCTATTACTTTTTAATTGCTTTATGCTTTTAAAAAGTGATAATATAAAATACTTAATCATTCAGGTTAATGAAACAATCTATGTAGCAACTACTTTCTATGAAGTTTGGTTTATATGTTATATATCTGAGTAGCAGCTGTGCATCCTGCGGCCAACCTTTTATTCTGAATATTGAAGAGGAAAATAAAGTCTCTTTTATCTAAAGAAATGCCCTATACTTGCCCTGAATTTTTACACTGGGGCTTTCCTCCTTGTCTGTTAATGTTTCTGAATTCTTCAGTATCGAAAACACTTTTTCATTGACTGTATTTTTTGTATTAATCTGGCAGTCTCAAAGCAATTCATTAACTTTAATTAAATTTTTATTTTACCTTAAAAAGTGACTTTTGAAAAATGGTATTGGGATAATACAGGAACCAAGAGGTCATTTCACAAGATTATTACTACCCTGAAGTGCTGCTGAGATTTAGCTTTCTGTTCCTCTACCTTTGGTTTAAATTTAACAGATGAAGAAGAGACAATTTGAAATGTCAGAAATCAAAATATGTCACTAGAACTAGCAGAGTTCAGAAATACCATTATATATTCACAATCTCAAAGAGCATTGCAGTGATTTGATTTTTAAAGCATCATACTGAAATGCCCAAAACAATTAAGATCTTCCAGGATCAGTACCTGAAGTTGCTTTGCTTATAAACAGATGTGTAAATTGTTTGGCCAGTGGGCAATTGTTGATAAAAATAATTTTATTTCCCCAAAATATTGGAAATAAAATAGGTGAATCCTGGGTCCAAGTGATTTCCTCACATAATGGTGGTGTATAATCACTGGAAAGAAAGAATAAAATTTTGGATAGAGGTTGCATAGAATGAACCTCATTCTGGATACAGAGTGCTTCAGCTTTTTTGGTTAGCCTCTGGCTCAGACTCCTTTCCTGATCTGTGTGTTGTTTCTCTAGTAGCGAAGTTGGAATCGCAGCTCCAGTTTCTCTCTAAAGCCAATGTCTGTGCAGCAAGCACGAAATCTGGATAATCACAGAGTATTGCTCATGACTCATCAGTGTTTTAAAGCAAAGGTGATTATTGATGAGATCTTAGTGTTCTTGGCTAGTAATTTCCTTAAAGCTTACGTGTTATGCATGTCCCCATCTTCGTGACTAGACCCCAGAAATAGTTTTGTTGGCAGCTTGAGCCAGGCTCTGATTTACTATTTCACCGGTCCTACGTGTGTGGGGTTAAGTTTTAAAACCATATCTGGGATGGATGATACACAGGAAACCAAATCAATGTCAGTATGAATGTTGATTTAACCCACTGAGTCACCTGATCCCCACCCTGGACTCCAGAGTAAATTCATGGGCATTGCCTTTCTGAGCTAAGAAATAATTTTGTGACCATTTTAATGCAGATTTTCCATTTTAAAAGGTGGGATGCCCACCTGTATTGCTCTTCTTTTTTCTGCCATGAGAAAGTGACGTGTGCCAGGAGGCACTTGATGTGGGGTCCCCCCTCAGTCTGATGACTGGCATCTGTCTAGCTCCTTGCTCTTGCTGAGCTCGGGTTTTGGTCGATGTTATAAGGTGGGCGCTGTTAACTCCCAGATATGCTACATCGCCCTGCTGCAGTTCAGTGTCTGGCACGGCTGTGTGGGCCATGAGCTGCTCACCCCTGATCTAAAACCTGCTGCAGTTTTCATCTGTGCTTTTCACACAGAGCATCCTGAAGGTTTCTAAACCTCCATCCCCAGGTCGCGAATGAAAGGGCTCTCTGAAAGCCCTAATTTTGTTAATGTTTGTCCTTTATTAAAAAAAAAAAACAACAAAAAACAAAAAAACCAACAAACTGCCTTGATTAGCATTCAGTTCCAAAGGGACCCGGGCCCCGAACGGAACGGGAACAGAGTGATTCAGCCGGCACAGAGCGAGCGCGGCGTGGGGAGGCTTTCGCAGCGCCTGCCTGCAGTAGCGAGAGGAGCCTCGCTGCAGAGAGAACAGATGCATTTCAGAGTCGCCCGCCAAAGGGAGTATATTATGCTCCCTTTTTAAACTTTCCCAAACACACACCATCTGTTTCACACTAGATACTTACAGGGTTTGATCAAATTAGAAGTCATGCTGAAAGGAAAAACTAAGGTTAGCATGGACAGCTTTCTTAAAGCTACAGGAGTCGCAGTTCTGTTGCATTAAAACCTGAGTATTAACCTCTGTAAACTGGATGAAACGTTGCTCCTTAGTGGCACTGCCAGTTGCATGTTCACTTATCTAGTCTCAATCAGAGTATTATTTGCAAAAGCAAAATTGAGAAAATATCCTATAAAATGACAATAGGAGAAAACAAGAATGGTGGACATGGAGTAGCTGATAAAATTGAGTCAAAAGTACTGAAACAGATGTTGGCTGTTTCAGAATAGCTACCATTAGCTATGCCTGACTGCAGAAACCACCTCTGCAAACACTGGAGTTCAAAAATCTTCTGGCACAGGATGGAAGGACCTAGTCCCTAAATCTGGGCTAGGGAAGTCACCTAGTAGTTGTATGACAGTGATACAAATGAAACTGAGACAAGTGGAGAAACCAGCATCTTGTGATAGATAAGAATGGTTTTAGTGGTCGGCAAGGAAGGTTAAACAAAAAGGATGTAGTCTTATAGACCTCACCGGTTTTGTGCCTGTTTCAGTTCTGAGGCTGTGCTTTGCAAAGGTGTTTAGTTCTTGGTTCAGCATTGCAAAATGTGGCTTGCATAGCTAAGGCACTGAGGCTCTTGGAAAATTCATCCATTCTGAACACAAAGCTTAGGCTATTTGGGGTGTGTCTCTTTTTAATAGCTTGAGGTTTGGTTTAAGATCTCAGAGCTAAGTGGCTTGAGCCAAATCCAAAGGAATTTTCCTGCCTGTCCTTAACCCCTGCTCTTTGCTCCGTGGCAGGGCTGGGTGCCAGTTTTACCTCTACTGCAATTTCTGTACACAAAGCGCTGTGATGCCATAGACAGTGGATAAACCAAGTGGGCACTGCAAAGCTGGGGGAGCCCTGCCCAGCAGTCCTAAATCCTGGGCCTCAGTGCTGGTAGTGAAATTATGTTCTACAGGTCATCTCCTTGTCCTGATGCAAAACAGTGTGAAACCCAAGATATGAATGTAGAGAAATCCTTATCAAGAAACTTTGTTTTAGCTGTGTCAAAATTGTTGTAGTTAAATCTGAGGCACAGTCACAAAGAACATATGTCACAAATTATCTTGTTTCGTTAAGTGTTGTTTGGCTTATTGGAGACAATTCTAAAATAGAACTATAGACATATAAAACACTTCTAAAATAATGCCAGAATGCCATGGAAAAGGCTGTGTTGAAGAAATTTCTAAGACATCTTGCAGCATGAAGTAGAGGAATCTTTTATTTAACATCCAAGATCCAGTTATTTCAAAAATGTTCATCTTGCTTCAAAGTAAAATCTCTTCTTGTGTGATGGTGCTGTAGTTAACTGCCAGATGTGGACAATTATTTAAACAGATCATCCAAGCTCTGTAAAGTTCAGTCATAACTTCTCATTGCAACCATTAATTTAATGTCTGTTTTAGTAAAAGGAGCCCTAGTTTGAGGTGTGCTTTTAAGTCATAAATGTTTGTACTGGCCCTTTGGGCATGAGCGGGACACAACTGGGCAAATTTGGAATAATATTTTGATTTGCTACTCAGTCAGAACATTACCTACTTCTTTCTCTTTCCCCCCAAAACAGACAGGCACAAGACATCTTACTAGTTTGGGGTTTTCTTTTAATTATATATGTAGAACTTGACATAAAACTGACAGATACAAAGGAGATTGTTCTTCTGTTCACTACCCTTCTGAAACCAGGAGGCATTGCAATTTCCCATGTGACATCTTGATTGCATTCCTTTGGAAGATAGCATTTTTCTAAAAATTAATTTGCTTTTTAAAGATTATTTCACAAGCCTACACTGACATTCCACATAAGCGGAATGTGATACTGCCAAACCAGATAATCTATACCACAAAGTCTTGACAATATCTGCTCAGAGGACTTTGAAAGCAGAGCTGCGGGGGTTACTCGTGGCCTGTGGGCTAAGGGAATTTAGACGAGCAATGTTGCCAGGATACTCTTTGCTGATTAGGAATTAATTTCAGATCCTCGCTCCCATGATAAATTTTGTATACTTTCACATAGGTATGATCTAGAATATATAAATACTACAGTGACATGATGGAAAAAGGGATTGGCGAAAGAACTGCGCACATCTGTCGAATTTTTATCTTTACCTTGAATTATTTTTGAATTAACCTTTCTTTTAATCTACAAGCTTCTTGCTTGAGGCAAAACAGTCCTTACTTCACAAAACCATCTGCCTGGTTTCAAGACTTTCATGTCAATGGGCAGACCTAGAATAAGGCACCATGTAGTGATAGGCAATTTGACAGGAGCTTTGACAAATTGGAGATAAATTACATGAACATAAAGAACATACCATTGAGTGCTGACTGATATACTAATTATATTTTTGTGTTTTATGAGTGAGAGACAGCTAAAACTGAAGGCAAAGTCACCAGTCCCACTATCTGGGAGGTGCATTGAGAGCATTGCATACTTCATCAGACAATCTGGAAATTTGAGTTTAAGGCTTTCAGAAAAAGAAACAGGCATTTATCAAGGTAAAATTTGTGCTCAATTTTTGCATATCTCAAACAAAGGAAATGAATTGAGAGCAAAGTAGGTTCTCTATCAGGCAGTGGTATCTGCATAACAAATGAAGTCTACTCCCGTTGTTGATAGTGTTATCACTTTTTTAACATCATTAAAACTAAAATCAGCCACCCTGTGCAGCAGTGAAACACAAACTTTAATTTAGTGCAAAATCTGTCAATTATTCTTATGTTTTTCGTAGATTATCCTGCCTTGGAAAGGACCCATATGGATGACTGGAATCCATCTCCTGGCCCTGCACAAGTCAGCCCCAAGAACCCCACCATGTGTCTGAGAGCATTGTCCAAACACTGAATGTCTTAGGAGTGTGTGCTCTAGAATTTCTGGAGGTTAGGGAAGAAAACACAACCTTTGCAATGTTTATGGATTGTTATCAGAGCTAAATAGCAGACAACCCCTCCTACTCTTTCTCCAGAGCAAGTGTGGTATTAGTGAGATCAAACCCAGTGTGAGATGTCATGGTAGCGCTTGGGAGTTCACTAGGACATCAGAAGCAACTGGTAATGGTCAGGAAGTGTATGAACTGAAAAATAAAGGTTGCAGTACAGCTGTAAACAGAGCATATTTATAATCACATCATGCGTCCTTTCCAGCTGGGCAAGGTTTTTGTTATGTTTGTACTGCACCTTGCACAGTGAGGCCTCAGTCTGTAATAGGAGCTCCTAAGTACACATAAATAGCAGTGTTTCTGTTGCTCACTGAGCAAATTTAACTAAGAATGCTTTCTTCAGAAATGCAATATGGGGTGAACAGACCATGAAAACTGTCACTGGGCTTTTTTCTACAATCTATCAGGTTTTATGTGCTGTTCCTGTAGTACTGGGTTTAGCTGTAACATCTCACAGGGGCACTTTTCAAAGATACACCCTGTTTTTATTTGCAATTAGAGCTGTTATCACTCTCCTTAAATAATGCATTTCATAATTTAAAGCAGACAGGGAAAGCTACACAAACATGAACTTAAGTGTATCTCTACAACACTCCTGCAAGGAAGTTTAAAATTATTATATTGTTGTTGCTTTCATTGCTAAATCAATGTACCAAATACAGTAATCAAATTTTAGACAGGGGTTACTAAAGGAGTTTTCACTGGAAATTGCTTGCAGTGTTCGGCATTATGAGTTTGTTTATAATCTACTAAGCAGTTGGCAAACATTAAAGATACACCTATTTTTACGATGTCTTTCAAGTAGAATATTTCTACCAGATCTTTAAATTTCACAAGCCACTGCTATTAACTTAGGAGAAAAGATAATGATGGAGTGAAATGAAAAGAAAATTAAGACTTACTCCTAAGTATACCTGCAGTCATCACGGTATACAGGTCTCCTTTTCCAAAGGTTGCTGGGGACCAGGAGTGTTCTTTCATTGTTTTCACAGAGATTTGGATTTTATCCACTGAGAAAAGTTAGAAACTCTTTGTTTAGAAATGTTGCAAGGTCTTGCAAAGGATCAAAGGAGAAAAGAATTAGTTGGAATCCTATCTGTCTCCTGGACACAATGAGGACCTTTAAAAGATCATTACATTCAAATGCCAAAAACTTCTGAGAAAGTGCAACTCTGGATGTAAATAATTTGAAGTGCTTCTTACCCGTCTTGATGACAATTCCAGGTATAACCTTCACTTAGAGAGGAGAGAATACAAACAGCAGAATTATTAAATTCTGAATAAAATATCAGAGGCTAGACTCTTCATCTGTTCACAAGTGTCTCATCTTTGTTTTAAAGAATTTACATTTGTTTAAATATATATTTTATAATATATTGATACAGGGTCAAATTTTGTAATTCTTACCTGAACCTCATTTCTACACTCAATGTTTAGCAATGTTATGCAGGGTTTTTTTATTTATTTAATTCTTTACTTAAAAAAATATTTGGTGTTTGGCTTGGAACTTTCTTCCTAGGGTTGTATGAAATATATTGAACCAATCAGTGTTCCCTTAAGGCAATATTTCAAATACTATTTTAGAAAGCATCCATAACAGCGGACAGACCACACACATTTCAGTTCACATAATTTATTGGTTTCCTTCCTTAGTAATTGCCCTTTGTATCTTAGAGCTTCAGTGTAAAATTCTAAGGCACTCTCTATTAGAGGTCACTCAGTGATTTCCATAGACTTCAGCTGAGATGGCTTAAGCTATGTTTACCTGTTTTGCAAACAAGTTATGTACTGCTCAGTGCGTATTTATCTGCAGTCACATAAATGGATCAATTAATAGAATAAGGCCTCCCAGAATTCCTGTTTCTCAGGAAAATGTATCCTGACTTGTTGAAACATTCCTGCATTCTCAGTGACCAAAGCAGTTTAATCAGGCAAATGAGCAAAACTCCCTTCATGAGTAGGACAAAAGGAGTTGAAACAGAATTTGGGCAAAATTCATACTGAAGTCAGTTAACTTTATTTAACTGCTAAGTAACAAGGGTGGGGGAAAAGGAGCCTAGGAGTCAATTCCATATGTGACAGAAAAATTTGTGTTTAATTATCATATTCAAATATTGCATTGCTATCAAGTCTAGATTGCAGTGTATGGGAGTAGCAAACACCTGTCTGGTATTTAAGCTCTTTAAAATTACTTCCCTTTCACTCTTTTAAAGTTAATGTGATCATAGCGTTCCTATCTGCTGTGGCAGCAGCGTTCCCATGTAGATCTGCCTTTTGCTGCCGTGGGTTGTACTCGGGAATGAGTCTCTTTCCATTGCCCTTCAACCTGTCACAGAGCTGGGAACTGCTGTGGCCCCTCATTAGGCAAACCTGGCATCTGCTGGCCCCAGATGCCGATCACTGGGAGGATTTTTTTTCTTAAGGTAACATATGGACTTTAGCATCCCTGTGTGCTTTACTTGTTCCTTTCTGTGTCTCTCTACTTCTCCACAAGAAGCTGAGACTATATTAATGTTCTTTTCCCACTGACTTCTTGTCCTGTTTGTCTCGTTTTATATGTAACAGTCCACACTTTGTTTACATTGTTTACATATTTTTATGAATATGTGGAGAGTTCTTTAGTAGTTGGAAGTGTTCTCGCAGAAAATATAGGATCTTCATAGCAAACCACACCTGATAAAGCATGTTGCTCCTCTTTAACAGCATCCTGGGATATTGAATACAGCAAAATAGAGCATACTCTTTGTGATAGCACTGCATCAGTTTATGCTGGATTTGAATGTGCCCTAGAGAAAGCAGACACCAGCAGCAGCTGAGAATAGCTAGGTGGGCATACAGGCAAGGTAAATCACAAGGAATTGATGTAAAGCCTGCCCTGCTGATCTAACAATAGTTCACCTAATATGCTGCTATGTTTGTGGAGCCATAGTAGAAGACTCTGGGACATATGTGAAAAGGTATCATTGATTTATACTGAAACAGGTTAGAGGGAAAATTCTCTAGAATAATTTGTTTATTGGAAAGTTTTGCTGAGTTCAGAATAATTCCTTTGGAACTGCCATCACTGCCATTACAGTGCTGTATTTTAACAACTCTCACTTTTGTTACAGCTGTGAACCTTTCATAGTTTCTTTGTCCTTAGGATGTCAGACATGAAAGGGAGGCAGTGTCATGCTGCTCATGAATTCTAGGTGCCTTGATCCTTGATCACTTTGTTAAATCATTAGAGGGAGGTCCCTCTGGGAATTATCAAAAGTCTCTGAAGAGTCACTAACGAAAACGAATGTACCTCTCACAAAACATATATCACTTCCAATCCTGTCTTGAGTCTGGCTTCTCTCTGAAATGTTTCTGAATGTTAATCAGTAATCAGGGCACAGATTGGCACATGCTGCTGGGCTTTGAAGCTATTCCTATTGTATGATTTGTCACATCCTTAGTAATACTTTGCATGATTTCCATACATATCCTATTAGACTTTCTTGCTTAAGGACTTCAGATTTCAGCAAAATACTTGACAGCACCCAACTGTTGGACATTCTTGAGAGTTCCACATTAGCCAAGTACAAGGTGCCACTTGACAGCTCCAATTGACTAGAGGATTGAGAAGTGGGTTATATTGCTCGTCTCTGTTGTAACATCACTGCTGGATAGCTTTTCCAAATGTCAGGGCATATCTGTGCTTCCCAGACTGGATGCTGTGAGATTGTACCCCAGCTATTCTTCCCATTTGCTTGACAGGAGACGTCCCAATATTATTTGCTGTGTAGAGTTCAGCACAGCTGCTCCCCCAGGGTGGGCAACTAGTTTTATTATGATGTAAATTTTCTTCTCTCAAGGAAAGGGTGTGAATCACAGGAATGGTTTATTGTTAGTTGATGTTTCTGTGTAAGCACTGCTTGGCAATAACTAGAACATACCTGTGCTATCAAAACTGTTTTCAGCAAAATCCAAAACACAGCTCCATTCTGGCTGCTATGAGAAAAACCTACTCTGTCACAGTCAAAACCAGCATGGTATATTTAAAACTCCTGAAGGAAATGTTTAAATGCTTTTAAAAATAGAAAATTCCCTTTCTCTGGTCTAGTTATAGTCATTCTTCCTGGGCAGAATCTCTGCAGGTGGTTTTCCTTTTTTTGGTTTGGTTGGTTTTTTATTTTTTTGGTATGTTGTGTTTTTTTTTTTTTTT
>VZTI01001584.1:1361163-1392287 GCA_013397865.1 Struthidea cinerea | reverse complement strand
TCTTTTTTGCGTCTTTTCATCCTTCATATTTTAAAATTAATGCCAAGTCAACTGTGCCTAAAATTTCACTACTACATAGAGATTCAAGACTTGCTTTTTACACATGTTTTAGGGCAGGCCTATCCAACACTGAAAAGAGAATGGGATACACGAATTCTGTGCTAATCTTTTAAGGGAAAGAAGATGACATGTGGATGCATTGACAATATTAATGTGGATCTCCTGCCAGGCCTTATAGCCTGTCTCATTCCTGATTTTGGAGATCTGCATTGCAGATCTGAGGGCCAGCCTCAGATCATAGGAAAATAGTGAGCAATAAGTGATTCCCAAATGAATTTTTGCTGTGTCTGCACATTATTCAGCTTTCTAAACTTCTATTACTTTTGACTGTAGGTCAGTTTTGATTTATCATTTCAACTATAGTTACAATGTGAATACAAAAAGAATAAGAAATTTTCCTCTTTGTTATTTCAGTGTGATCAAGACAAGCTCCTTTTAACTGAAACATTTTCACAAGTTAATTATATTCAAATATTCTGTGAGGTTGTATCTACTAACCCATAAACACAATATTTGAGAAAAAAGATTAATATACCATGGTTTAAAATTTTGTATGCAGGACAAACAAATTATTGTAAGCAAATTTCCTTTTGTTTAGCACAGAGATTTTGGAAGCATTGGAAGTTCATGCTTGAATGCTTTTGTGTTTTTTTTCATAAAAATTACTTTTGCAGATGAAACTAAATATTCAGTGTCTGAAAGTAAAGGGAGAAACTTGGTTCACTGTGGGATAATGAAAACCGAAAAACAATTATGTTGCTGCAATCAAGACCTCAGCTACAAATAACTAATTTCAGTTCTCTTCCCCTGCTCCAAAATATACTGCTTATTGTTCTTAAAATATTTATATGTCTTTGAATTATTTACTGAGCAAAGGACGCTTGCACTCTTTTAACATAGAAGGAGATGAAAGATTATTTCATGTCAACATAAGCAAAGACAATAATAAATCCACAATGTAAATAATATGCCTGAGAAAAAGAGCTGTGTGTTATTTGTGTGTGTGTGACTAGATTGCAACTGGGCTTTACTTATGGAAATACTTTTTCTAGCAGCGTGGAAACATGTGGTTTGAGTGAACAAAGTAATTAGAAAAAACTCTTCTGCAGCTGACTTCTTTTAGAAAGATACTTGAGTAGTCACCTTGTACTAGTTTTAGATTTGATTGCTCAGAAGATTTGAGGATATGGAAACCAGCAAACAATGAATTAATTTCAATTTGTTCCCCATTTCTGTAGAGGTGCATTTGCAATATTAATGTGAGCAGTGTGAATTCTGATGTTTTCTGTTGTTGTGTTTAGGAATGAGATATTAGGGAGAAATTCTTTACTGTGAGGGTGGAGAGACATTGACACAGATTTCCCAGAGAAGCTGTGGCTGCCCCATCCCTGGAAGTGTTCCAGGCCAGGTTGGTTGGGGCTCTGAGCAACCTGGGATAGTGGGTGATGTCCCTGCCCGTGGCAGGGGGTTGGGAATAGATGGTCTTTAAGATATCTTCTAACCCAGACCATTCCAGGAATAGTGTCTTAGCTTTCCCATTTCTGTCTGTCCATGGGCCCTTGTCCTTTCCTTCTTAATTTCTTCACTAAATTACTTCATGAATTTTCACTGATAATATCTGCTTTATTTAAAATATACTAAAAAAACCCCCAACCAACAATGAAAATGGGGGAAAAAATTAGATGGAAACAGGATATTTTTATATTTTTCACTTGTGCTGAAAATATTTTTGCCTTTTCCACGTTTTTCCTTCCCTTGTTTCCTTCATGAAAATCTGACCCAGTTAACCTTGCATCTTCAGGCTCATGTATTAAAAAAATTAGCTGTATTTTTAATGCAAAGCACAAATATAATTCTGTACATCTTTCCAAAAAATGAACAATATCCAACACAGAATTTGACACCGTGGAACAGAGCAGGAGTCTTGCCAGCCAGCAGTCTCGGGGAGCTGACAGTTTAAAATAATTCAAAGGTGCCCAAGAAATACATTTCCCACATGGCAGTTTCTTTCTAGCCTCAGCAATTATGTCTAACTATTAAAATTTTGAAATACGGGGCAAAAGGAAAAGAAAGGATAAATGGTAAAAGAGGGAGGGGATAATGGTCACAAATGTTCTCCTTGTGTTTCCTCCAGAAAGGCCCACGAATGGAGCCTCACAACGTTTCCTGCTGCCATTGAAACCAATTAGATTTTTTGCATTAACTTCAGTAAGAGCAAGTGCAGGCCCCTGGAGATAAAGATTTCTGTCAATATAGCAAAAAACCTGTTTCATTTCAGGTCATAATGTAGACAGAGAGATGATTTTGTCTTCTAATCTGGTGTAGGATTTATATAATTGAAGGAGAAAGGCACTTTAATCTGTGGGTTAAAATGATTATATTTTGACGTCTTAAAAAAAATCTCACGGGAATTGTTCTGTTATAAAACTATTGAGATTCTTTCCTGTACTAAAAGAACAATCATCTGATCTTTGCAATTACTGATTTGTGTAGTCAAAGAGTCACTGAAGCGTATTCTGTTGTTTCTATTTTAGGAAGAACAGATACTTTAATGATGCTGCCAAAAATTTTTCGCTTTTTTTGGGGATTTAAAATTTGAAATGCAATAGACCTCTATTGCAACGCTTCATCATTCAAGTTGCCCTTTTAAATCAGTGAGAGTAAAGATCATCTCCAAGAATTAGAGTACAAGGCATAGATCTGTGAGGAAAGGTCTCTGTAGGAATTGGGAAGTTCGGTAGTTGGGGTTTTCTGCTTGTGGCTCTCACCCATGGAAGCAGATATTTTTGAATGTTTGTGAATACTAACAGAAAATAGACACTGCTCTGCAAACAGATGTTTTGAATTTCCAATACAGCTGAAGCTTTTTCATCAATAAATGCTACTTGGTTTTAAATGAAAATACGTTCTAGAAATATTTACATTTGCGATTTTTTTGTTTAATTTTTCTGCCCTCCCTCCCATGGGAATCTAAACCATGTTTGAATTGTTGATTTATTTATTTTTAATGGTAAGCCATCAAACAGCTGATTATTCAAGTGTAAAAGTTTTCACATGGCGATGGAACAATTCATTAGGGAATTGGAAGGTGTATATGGACAGTATTTTTTTTCCTCTGAAGAAAGAGTTACCAGGATGAACATATAAATAAGTTATTTCCCTGCTGAAATAAATCTGAAGTCTTAATTCTGTCCATTGACAATTTAATAAATTTGATTTTAGATATCCTTCTAATGATGTGATTTATTAAATAATGTACATCTTTAACATCTGTGAAATTGAACAAAAAAAGTTATCTGAAGACGGCAGAAATCTAAACAAACATATCCTTTTTTCACTTTCAATGAATAAATTGTGCATGGTTGAGGTCTTGCAAAAATTAGTTGTGCAAAAGTTCTTCTCAAAGTGGGTATAAAATAAGAAAATATAAAAATAAAACCCAACCCACAATATAATTATGCAAATATTGGTTTTGTAAAACTCCTGTGTTGTTTTTCTTATCAGAGACAATTCAGATTTTTTCTGAGGGGAAATAGATAATGTGCAGCAAAACCCTGGAAATTCCTTGTAACTATGGGCAGAAAGTAACACAATTTCCATTGGTTGTGTTTGCCCACCAATAAGTAACACCAGAGCAACTGATCAGCCTGCTAAAACAATTCCTTAAAATATAAACAAAGCTGGAAACGTTTGGCACCTTTTTTGTTCAGTTGCCAGAGTTTCCAAAACCCAAAGAGGCTGCCACAAGACCTTTATCTGGGAGCTGGCTCCAGAGAGACTGGAAGCTGGAAAGTGTAGGGGGATATCACAGTCCTGCTGACCTGGGAGCAACCAGCAGTAGGACCAAGGAGCTTAAAACCAGACCGGTCTTTGAGTTGGGAGGCACAGGCAAGAGTCCTCCAGAATTATGCCTGAGTTTTGCTGAATGTTTAGACATGGAACTCTTTCTGCCCAGTGTCCTGATTTCAATATTCAGTTAAAAACATGTGAGATTTTCTGAGCAGCTTTGTGTAGATGTATTCAGAAGTCTAAGAAGTGGGGATGTAGCACAGTGGACCCTCCATGAAGGTATAATTTTAATGAAGTAAGCTGTAATAAATCCATGCTGTGACCTCCTTGGACAGGTGGGACAAATACCTGAACAAATGCAGGAGTGATTTCTGTCATTCAAAGTTGGTGGGACAAACAGCCCATTTTAAAAATGTGTCTAGAGGATGCTGATGTACACACAGATAATCTGCCTGGTTTTGCTTGACAAATGAAAAACAGATAGTGTGAGTGTCTGCAGAACAAAATAGCAAATAAATTCAATGTAGGTAAATGTAAGGTGATGCACATGACAAAAAAAAAAAATTCCTAACTGCCTAGATCTATGATGATGTCTTGTGATCTTATCCTGTGTTTTCTGGGCTAAGATATTCCAATATCTAAGCTAAGTCCCTGAGGGTGTCAGTTCGGTGCTCAGTAATGGGTAGAAAACAAATCGAATGTTAGAAATCATTAGGAAAAAAAAAATGAAAGGGAGAATATCATTATTATGTTGCGTGTAAATCCATGATCTGCCTCCAACTAGACACTGAGAAGGTCTTGCCACCCCTACAGACCTCCCTCCTCCCTGGTCTCCAGAAGGCTGCGATAGAACTGAAGAGGGCTCCATGAAAGGTCTAAAAGATAAGCAAAGCATGGAAGAGCTTCTGCATTAGGAGTGATTAAATAAATGAGGATCTTTCAGTCTGGAAAAGAGAGGGCTGATGGAGCCTCTGATAGCAGTCTATAAAATCATAAAGTGCAGATAAGGCTCAGTTGTTCACATTCTCTTCCCAGCATCTTGTCCCAGAGCCAGGGGAAATCAAATGAAGGTAGCAGGAGCCAGATTTAAAAGAAATAAAAAGGCGTGGATCTCATGTAGTGGGGAGCTGATCTTGCCAAAAGATTGATGGGTGCTAAAATTCTCTTTTGGTCTAAGGGGAGAATGGCCAAGTTCATGGAGGAGAAATTCACTGAGGTTTAGCTCAGCACATGGATATCATGCCAGGTTCAGGAAGTCCCTAAGTTGAGAATAAGTGGAGCCTGGGTGAATATTAGAGGAAATAAGATTTATACTTGTCCTGTTTTTATACTTTTCCCTACTTACCCACTTATGGGCATTGTTGGAGACAGAAGACTGTGCTAGAGGGGTTTCTGGTCTCAGTATAGCTGTTTTTATGTTCTTAACTGCTTTTCAAATTTACGTGAATTTGAGGAATTGTGTACTCTGTGTGCTAAAAAAAACCCAACAAACTGGTCAGACTTGGAATCTGAAATTTGAGTCTAAAATGCAATATCTGACCTTGATGTGAACTTTTAAAATCTGGATGGGAACAGAAATTCTCCAGTGGTACATATATCATTATAATTAAATAAACACTGTGCCTGAAGGTGCAAAACACAGGAATATAACCCCAAACAATTCAATACTGATTTCCCTTTGCCAGTTCCTGCTTGTTTCTATGCTTTTTCAAGAACTCTATACAGAATGAAGTAAAGGGACAAGCATTTAGTTCAAAATTGCCATGTGAAGAAGAAAAATGCGCTGTAGATTAATGAGCATAAATTCAGCAATTTATGCCAATAATCTGTCAAGTCTCCATCAATAGGTATATGCAAACAAACAATTCTCACCGTGTCTGATGGGCCAGGTGCGTATAGGAGAATTTGATTGAAACTTTTGAATGGGGCACTGCTCCCTTTAACTTTACTGCTTTCCTGCTCTGGCATGTTTGTTTTCATTTTTCTATTAAAAAGCTTTAGGAAAAATGCATTCGGAAATGCTTAGAAAAGTAAATCCAGAACTTGACATTATTTGACACAGGCAAAAAGTGGAGTCTAGGGGAGCGGAAATGTTGGTAATAATCTTCGTGGCATGTTTTATGAACTGGTTATGCTTCTTTTGTAATTGCATTATATGAAGTTCAGAAATGATTCCTATAACTATTTGAGAACTGAAAATTACTCACAGTAAAGACTATGGGAATGTTAAGCAATATATGTAACTGTGAACAGGGAAGTGAAAATTCCGAATAAATCTGAGGGACAAAAAAGCTTTCCCAAAGCTGCTTTATTACTGAAACAAAGGATGTGGAAGGCACAGCATTTATCTTTCACTGTCATCATGTGCAGTGCATTAGTGATACATTGGATGTAACCAGTGTGTGAGGGCAGAGCTGGTCCTGCAGCCATGGAACTCCTGCTGAGCTCTTCCTGGAGTTTGCCCATCTGGAGATTCCTGGTGTGATTCTCAGCAGTAGTTGCAAGTGATGTGTAAGGAGCCGGTCATGGCCCTTCTCTATCTGCCCATCTCTTCTGGCCACTAAATGCTCTTAAGCACAGTTTTAAAAATGAGTGCAGGGAGAGAGTTGTTTTTCTCTGAAAGTGAGTGCAGCATATTCTGCAGGAATGATATGGGCTACAAAGAGGAGAAAGCGAAAATATATGTGATCATGAATGGAGCTGGCTGTGAAACAACCGTTCCTAACAACATAACTTCCTTTCCTTAAGGCACCAGGCTCCAATACATGGAACAACCACTGGCACTTAGCAGAACATCAGGGGCAGACACCACATAGGCTGTCTGCTCCTGCCTAGCCACTCAGGTGAGACCAGGCTCTCTGATAAGACAGACCCATGTGGGAGCCTTCGTGCTAAATCTGGGAGTGTTCTGTGGAGGACAAGGTGGCACAGTCTACTGTTCATGTTGCAGGTTTTTGTAGAAACTGCTATGCCAGGAAATAAAATTATAAATATTTCCAGCACCTTTAATCCATAGCCTGCGACTTATTTCTCTATTATCCTATGATGCTGGATGATCATAAGGTAAAGAATCACTATATAATCCTATTATATCCACACTCTCTTTCAACATTCACTGCGTTAGACAATTGTGTAATTACTTTTCATTCATTTCCACCACTTATTATGGAAACCTTTTCTTTCTACATCCTTGAAGCATTGCATCCCATAGGTATGATGGGATATCTTGTGCTAAGAATAATTTTCCCCTGTAAAGCTTTTGAAGCATTATAGAATCTCATTTTTTCTAATCAGCACTCTAGTTTCTTGTGGGCTAAAATTAGGCTTCCTGTCTCTGGCATGCGAGGCGTCAGCGTGTGTGACCTTCAAGCTGCCATCCGGCCTTGAAGTGCAATTTTTGCATCGGGAAACCTAGAGGCAGCAGCTTTACCCTTTTTTTGCAGCAGCAGCAAGATCATCAGAAACAGTCAACTGAGCAGCAAGTGCAGGGATATCACTCCCGGGAAGCCATGTTACGGTGATGCACAGAGAGCTCTCTCCAGAGCCGAGGTGCCGACGGAAAACGGGGCTGATCCTCCCCTGCTCTGTGCATTCCCGCAAGGTGACCAGCCCAGAGGGTTTGCATGAATATTAATGGCTAAACTATAGAATGATGAAGAATCAATACTTTAATCTGCATAAGGATAATGTGCATTCCTTATGCATTGTAAAGCTGCTGCACTACAATGTCTGAATTTCGCTCGTACGCTGAACTCATCTGCAAGCTCTCTCTCCTTCTGAATTATGCATACATTCCATAGCCTGTTGCCTACAACAGATTTATGACAATCTCATTGCACCTATGCAAATCTTTTTTGGTTTTAAGCATCAAGCACTTAATGTCTTTACTGAGGGAGAAAAAAATCATTGCGCAGAAGTGGATGCAAAAAGGTTTTATTGCTCACACTGTGTGCTGCTCTTCCTAACATTTGTATTAGTTCCACATTGTATCTGGTCAGTTAAATGACCATTTTTGCCATGCTCTCAGCACTTTGTTCACTGCAGCTACAGCACAATATTCTTTGTCCTCTTTTTCTCTCACGTACCGAGCACAGCAGCTGATAATAACAGAACTGAACTTGCAGCTTGGAAATCAGTGTTTTAGGTGATTTTAATTATGATGGATGAAGAAGAAAAATGGCAAAAACATGCTTTCAGTCGTACTGAGCAAATATGACACGGAACTGATACACAGAGCTTATATTACAGATCTGTCAAATTACCCAAGGATAATTTGGGTAGCTGGCGGATTCCCAGCTCATCAGTTCAGTAGCACAGGCAACACATGCTGGCTAGTTTTGCTTGGGCTTGACATATAAATTTCTGACCATCACCAGAGCAGCTTTAATTGATAACGGGCATCTGATTCGAAGATAGGTGTGTTCCCCTTTAAATGGTAGCTGTCACATCACATCACGTCACATCGCATATGTCACGTCACGTCCCATTAAATCACATTATATGCTGGCATGATGCAAGATAGCATGATGAGGGGCTAATGTAATGTGACAGCTAATACCTGCTAACAATTTGAGTGGTGGGTGTCGGGTCTGAATGGGTGCCAGGCTTAGGCTGGGTGTTTGTGAGAGAGAGCACAGTCTTCACCCAAAGATCGAGCTTTTCCTCAAAGGGCAACTTCAGCAGCTGCCCAACTCCATATTTATAACCAGTAGTGGTATATTTTATTTTTTTATAAAGTGACTTATGACACCTTAAGGGACACGCTAAGGGAGAGATTAAGGCTTGTCAGAAAACATGCAGAAATTTGATGTACATGGCTTTCATTTCTCAGCTCCTGGCTGAATTTAGGTGCCAAAGTACTGTAGGGGTTTGCCTAATAAGAAAAATTAATTTATGACTCGGCCGAAGCCCTGCTTAACGCAAGAAAGTTCAGCTGAGTGATCTACTAGAAAATGCTCAATAATCTGCAAAATCCGTGATAGTGTTTTAATGATGGGGTTAAGTTTCCACATGGTGTTTATACAGCCCCCTCTGGGATCTCCACAGGTTAAATTACAGTATATGCAAGAGTGAGTTATGACTTGAGTAAAGGCAACAGGGAAAGCACAGTATGTGCAGCTTCCATTTTTCATTGCTTGTGCTACATTTGCAGCAATGTCAGTAACATAGACCTTGGGGAATCGGAGTCATTGCTAAATCACAGGGGAAATTTCTCATGTAGCTCTTCCCAAATATTGATTGTTAGGCAATCTTTGAAACCTGCTATGTAAAGAATTTTTTTGCTTGTAGACTGCAGGGATGCAAAGGTTTCTAAGCTAAACATAAAGCAAGATAAAAAGTCTCCTAATTGGTGAGGTTTTGCCTCAGGATTGTTGTTGTTGCTTTCTGTGCTAAGTCTCATTAAAACCCTGAACAAATCCTGTGTCCTGTGTTATCTATTTAAATAACTGATTGAGTTGTGGGGTGGCTTTCTCCCCGGTACATTCTCTTTGAATCTTAATTTAATGGGGAAAAAAGACCAGTCCTTTCCTGGAATTGCTATGGCATAATCATTTACACTGTAATTGAAAAATCTGGAAAAGTCTGCATCAAACATGCCTGTGTAGTAATGGCTGTGATAACTGTTTCAGGGTGCTTAATTATTATGAAACATTAGGATTGTGTGTCCCTTTGTAATCCTCCTGATAGCCTTTTATTCCCTGCACCATATCTGTCATATCCTCCACTTCATGGAGTGCATCAATCTCTCAACATGTAAGTCCTTCTGAATGCTCTTAAATCCTGGTTTCCTTGGGTACTTTAGCAACAGTTAGAGTGGTCATTATACTGAGAATAGCCATTTTTCAACTAATTAAATTGATTCTGATAATTCTCAAAATGTCAAGATTTCTGCTTTCTGGACTCGCTCATGGGAGATGCTAAATAGACAGTGATCATTAATTACAGATTTTCACCTCTTGCTGGGGTTTATTGTGATGGGGTCTGTTTAAGTTTACCTTTGGAGAGTTACTTGGATCTGCACCACATGCAGGGAGCAGCAGGACCAGCTTCCTGCTGTAGGGTAGATATATTTCAGTCTTGAGTGAAGTCTGTGTGAAATTTTAGAGACACTATTTGAGTGTTCTTTTCCTTGTAGGCTGTGTAGGATTAGGCTCACAAATTGCTGGTTTTAGAGTTACTGAACTCTAGTCCTTCTTAAGATCAATGTGACTTGAAGGGAGAGTGGGAGAAGGAGTAATTCAGGTGCTGCCTGGGCACAAGACGAGAATGGCAACAATGTTTTAGGATATTGGTGTGCCAGAAGCCAAGGCTTTCTTCCTGTATCATTGAAAATATGGGCATCAGTGCAGGGGCTACCTTGCTGCTCTATTCAGATGGGGTAAATTCCACTTCAGCCTCTGGATCTTGTGTTTCTATTTGGCTTAGGCTCCTTGGCAGCTGGAGCCAGTGGAGATAAAATTCTAGGTGCAGTGACTGGGATGGAGTTTGGGCTACCTGCGGAGAGCACCAGATGTAGGTGCCCAAGAAGGCTGAGCATTTTTTGGTAAAACCTGTACATCTCTCACCTTTTGGTGACCTGCCAAGGTCTGCGCACTGTAGAAAGTACCTGGTTTGGATTGGACACTTTAGCAGGGGTTCATTGCTTAAAAGGCTTTTCTTCTACTGAGCATGGCTTCTATAATTTGTTAATTTAATCCATTTATTTTTTTATTTTCACTTTTAATTTGTTGTGTTTCTAGAGGCTGTGGTTTGTGGATGCATCAGATAACTGAAAATATGTTATCACAGCTGTTGTGTTACAGCATAAACAAAGAATGAGAGAACAGTGACTTGTTATTTTAAATATATAATAATTTTAAATATATTGGATTTTAAATATTCGATTAACATAAATACTAATAGATTCTTTCCAGACTGTAATGCAGATGTGCAGGCTGTGTAATATTTGAGTTTAACAGTAGAAATACTGACATACTGTTCTGGTTTATATCACCGGCTATATTTTATCTGCCCAGTCACTGGTACATATTTTTTCTCAGTCGCCACAACTCTACGAAAGCTTGCCATCCCTCATCTCCACTCTTATCTGCTACTGTACAACTAAATCCTGCTCCTTGCTGTGAATCAGATTTGTCTGCCCCATCACCCTTCACTGCAGACACTGAAACAACTGGTTTAGGATTGTCACTTCAGTTCTGCCTTTTATGCATTTCCTATTTGAATTGACTTCTTCTCCCTGATCTGTACATTCTAATTCTGCTATTGAAATAGGGGGAGTCATCTGAACTTGTTATTTTCTTTCAATCCTTACCAGGCCCTCCACAATTCATTCCTAGTTTTTCTTAGTCTACAAATGAGTATACGTTGCATAGAGATAAATGTGCAAGATATACACTAATATTTGGAACTTAACCACTGAATGAATAATTTGTAGGGAGCTATTTCTATTGTATGGTGATTTAAAGACATTGTAAGTGATTTACCAGGCCTCCTCTACCTTCTCACCTGCCTTCCCTGTGGCATCTTTTTATTTTGTCTTGCATGTTTTGTGCCCCTACAGCAGCTTGAGATCCAGTTCAAAAAGTAGGGTTGTTTTTTTGTCAGTCTCTGCGTTGAGATAAGTACTTAGAAAGTGAGGATTTGGGGCCAAATGGCCTTTTTCTGTTCTTATGCAAATTCACGTTCTTCATCTAAATTACCGCGGGTCCTATGGAGATAACTGTGTGCAAAGGATCACAGTAGCAGTGGGATGGTGATGAATGCGAATGGCTGCCAGTAGTAAAAGCCCCAGGTGATGGGGATTTGTGCAGTATGCAGGGGTTTTGTTTCTACATTCATGCCAGTGATCACCAGGAACTCAGGTGCTTTTGCTATGGCTGGCTACAGCCCCAAAATTATTAGCAAAAGAATGTGATATGTAAGCTGTGTTATCATTTTAACTACTTTTATACTTCAGTTTAAAACCAAAAAAATATTGGTGTTTTCTTTAATAGTTTGCTACACAGTAGTTTGCAATGGTTTTTTTTTCCTACTTCAAACATACAAGGTCATAAATGAGTTACAAAACTGTTGTTCCAAAATTGAAGGGATTGATGTGTCTGTTCAGCAACTTAGGGAGGTCTGTTCCAGCAGCATCAGTGTGATATCAGGTTTTATCATGAGGTGTATCATTTCATCATAAAGGACTTAATCCCTAAGTGTGAAACAGCTTCCAATATTGGTTTCAATTTACTCTACAACAGCGTTTTCAGTGTTGGCTGAAGGCTTAGTAAGAGGGGGGAAATAACCCCAGAATGATGCATCAAATGACAACATAATTAACTAAAAGTGGAGTTATGCAATGCGCTTTATATTTTATATGTCTTCCACTAGTGCCACTGGTTTTAAGTATGGAAAACCTCAACGTGAGTGCTATTATTTTTTCCCTTAAAACAAGGCTTTTTATTTGAACAGCGTTAGCAAATGTAAGTGATCTATGAGTGTCCTAGTACTTCAGGTTTTTTGGTGTAAATTCCCCACAGAGCGCATAAGGATTTGTGTTTTACCGTCTTGACAGAAAGAGACTAAGGATCAATTTACTTATTTATTTTACTTTGAAAAACTGGTGTTTTTGCATTTTCTACATGTCCCAGACAGTGCCACTATCTTGCTTGTCTCCTGCCCCTGGAGGAATGTTTGCCACCACTGCGTTGGTACCAAGGAGTGTCCTGCACCACTCTTGCTGGGTGTGACAAAGGACTGACTGGGAACAGTGGTTCTGTCAAAGGAACTGTGGTTACACCTGCTCTGGAGCTGCGGATTCAGGGAACATCCAGCTTTGCCCACGATGGGGCAGTTGCACTTCTCTGGGCAGGAGGAGCAGCTCTGCTTTAGCTCTGCTTCTCCTCACAGAACGCGGTGAAGCTGCTCTGAATGTAATACTGGAAGAGTATGGAACATGGGAATACAGCCCCAATGACTGCTCGTGATGAGCCCATGCACTAATTTGCTGATTGTCCCTTCTGCAGAGTGTGCAGTAGGTCAGGAGGCCACGTGTTGAGTGCTAAGGAGAAAGCAAAGTATAGAGCAGCTGCACATCAATAAGTGCGTCCTGCCTTTTGTTTCCTCAGTGTTGGTTGAATTCCATGGGAAAAACAAGCAATGAAGATTTTGCTATGCAATGAAAAATTCATTATTTTGCATATGCAGAAAGGGAATAGGTTAAGATTTAAAAATTCATATATTTAATTTTGCAAACTTGCTGCTATTTTGACATGCCCTTTATTTTTCTACCCATTGTGCTTGTCCATGCTTTCCCATGTACTGTGTATGGTACCAGTGCTGACCAGAATGTTGCTGGGCATCTGTGCACAACTGCAGACACTTAAACACAGCTGCTGGAGTTTCTCCAAATTCTATTATTGGTCACATGCAGAGGATGGACACTAGCAGGCAAAGCACGTCATGCAAACTTGCATTGATTCATACATTTGTGTGTTAAAAAATTCTCTTTAAATGCTAAGATTTTGTTGACTAGAACAGAATCGTCCTCCTAGAATTATGTATCTGTAGTCACAAACAAGAACATCCTGAAAATTAGTGATTTATTCCTGTGCTCCTTTTTATGTTTCAGCTGTAACACTCCGGCTGTGAAGCCAGTGCTTGTGCACGTGTCACGGTGCAACATGAAATTGCTGTAAGATGTTCTGTCAGTTCAAGTTGTTTAAATTAGCTGGTAGTAGTGACTGCATGGTCAGCTGATCCCAGAAAAACTGAAAGTATAAACACGGTCAAGTTTAAGAACATTTCTTACGTTGCCTGCTTGGCAATATAGTGCAGTATACGTATGAACACGTGTTCTTACGTGCACAAAACTTGTAAGAAGAAGTGATTAAAAATCCAGGTTTATAATGAGAGTTGAGAACTGTTCCTCTGTGGGGGATGTCAAGGAAATGGTCTGCTTCTGGAATGAAGCGCATAAAAAGTGTGTCTACAGGGGAATACTTGACAATTCTGCTGCCACCTCTTGATCGTATCCTGTAGTTACAAGTAGTGGTTGAAAATTTCATCCAAAATATCAAAGCTGAAAGAAGTATATCTATATATATACACACATATACAGCTATAGAGGAACAATTATTTAATGTACTGATGCTATAATTTTAGCTGAGCAGGTGGCCATCTTAGGCTCTGCAGTTGATGTATGGTTTTATTAAGCAATTTGTTCAAACTGTGTGATAACTTATACATTTAAAATGAGAGGACTGATAAAAATCATAAATAATTAATGAATTGCAGCTATGTTCTATTCATTTTCTCAGCTTATCAGGTCTTTACTGCAATGCATTTTTATTAAATGTAGCTTAAATCAGGGCTGCTCACCTTCTCTGTCATTAAACTGACCCGGCTCTCTTGTTCTCTGCTACTGCTTTCCAAGGGGCTGCTTGGAGATTCCTCAAGTGTCTGCAAGTCATCTCTTGGGGCTGAAATGTCAGCATCTCCTCTCATGTGAATGTCTTATGAATGTCTCATATACCAAGGTTGCATGTGTGTGTCGGAGTGTGTGATGGGGCTCCTTTTTGGACGAACACACCTCCTGGCAGGGGAGTAATGGCTCATTTTAAAGCAGATGTCGTGCACTTCCAAGCATATGATAGTGTGGGGTACTCATGTGCTGTGCTAAAGCTTTAGATAGCTCACCCACACCAGAAATTTGAGCAGTGGACTGCTTGGTTTCTGAGAGCATCCTGTGAGGGTGGACAGAGTGCCCACTGGAGTGTGGGTTGGATTCTTGGGTGTTTTAGGCATCTAAATAACAGATTCTGAACTTGAACTGGGATGGAAAGTATGATTGCCAGGTCCTGTGCTCATTCCTTGGTTAATCTTCAGCATTTTCCTAAATTTCCAATCCATAAAGCATAGCCTGCTGTGCCAGAAACATGTTTTAGAATTAGTTCTTCAGGGACCAAATAGTCTAATTCTATGCCGTGGTGGCCACATAAATAGCTATAAAAAAAAAGCAACTTAAAAAACATTGGTTCTAAGAATAACTTGGCTATTTGTATCTGTTGCCAGTAGGGAGATATTAAATTATTATACTATAAAGATAATTTTTTAACAAATGAACAATCTTCTTCACAGTGAAATTCCTTATTATGAGAATATGGATCTGTGCTTCGCTGAATCACAGGCCAAACTTGCTGCTGCCATGGGAGAGTGTTATCCTGGCAATGCAGATGTTCAAACTTGCTAGAGAGCCACTATATCTTTTTCAAGTTTACGTTTACGTAGGATTGAATCAATGAAGGGGTTAACTTTGAAATTGATCATTTTCTTGGGCTTAGGTTAGTGTTTAAAGGGGAGGGTGGCTGGGAGCCACAGCTGGTTCAAAGCAGTGTGGTTACAGGAAATGTTTGAGGCGGCTGCCAGCAAGGGGGACAATGTTTGAGTCAATGACCCGCACTTGAGATGTTTGTTGGCACGTCAACAGGCAGAAATGTATGTTTTCCAATTCCTGCTAAGAATAAGAAATAAGAACCTTGGAGTGCTGGATGTTATTGGTTAAGAGTGATTAGCCAGAGCCACTACTTTATGGGAAAATCATTTGAGAGAGAAGCCATGGTCCCTCCTGGAGACAGGCCAGTTCTGGAACACTGCAGCAGCAGGGATACTGGAGTGGTTGCGCAGAGGAGCCCGGAACTCCTCACTGTGGTCAGCATTATGGATAAGGAGTGTCATTATTAACAAACATTAAACTCTTGTCAAAGGCAAGGGCTGCCAGCAGGCGTGGAATGCAGGGAGGGAGTTCTAGAACAAGCTGGAGCAACCTGAGAACGAGAGCTGGAGTCTGGTTTAGATGGCCTTTTGTTTCCAGGGCACATTGTCACCACAGTACATGAGAAACCAGGTTTGAAATTCGTGATGATGGCTGATGCACCTGACTGCTAATAGTCCAAGCAAAAACATAATGCACAGAAGTGCTCAATTATTTCATAAGACTGCCTTGTGAACAGATTTTGCTCATTTGCAGCTGAGTTGTTTGTGCTTCTGTTTATCTCAGATACCCATTACACTTCCATTTATAGTGTGACAGTGTTTGGCTATATCTGATTCTCACCAACTCAAGGCAATTAAAACTGCTGGCCCGGTGTTACTTGTCTCAAAACATGCTCAAGCATTGTGTGACTACTACAGCTTTCCTCTAAGACTGAAATATGTGTGTTTAGTAGCTTCAGCAACAGTATGGAGTAGGCTGATTATAAAAGCGTCGGGTAAGTGGGATTGTTGGAAAGAAGACAAAAAATTAACTGTGGTGTTGTCACCTTCGTGTAATGATACCTGCATGGAGGTGAAACAATATAGAGCTCGTGATGGCAGAGCATTGACCCAAGTGATGTATGTGCACCCGATTTCACCACAACATATCCACCCCCTGGTAGCTGTCCCCCATAACACCTTAAAACACCTTAAAAGACAGCAAGGTAAACTGCTAAAATTCATAACTACCAGTTACTAGTCTGTAAATGCACGGAGATTTGTTATTTATCACGGCGGGAAGGTGAACTGGAATGTGAGTGATGAAGCTGAGACACGAATGCATAGAGCTTGGATGTTTTTTATTTTTATTGAAGAATAGTGTGTCTCTATGTGAGAAATGAATGACGCAGCCCAGAAATGTTGGCTGCTTCAAGGTGAAGTAGGTCAGCTGGGAGAAACCCTGATCACAAGCAAATCTGACAGCTCTGGGGAGGCTCATTTTACCACATCCTTCTGTACTTTTTTTATGTCTTATGTCCTTCTGTTCATTTCCTGTTATTGACCCTTTTCTCACACACTAATTTAGTTGTGGCAGGCCTGAAGGGCTCAAACCATGTGTGAGGGGGAGATGGAACAGGATCCCCAAGGAAGTGGTGGAGTCACCATCACCTGAAGTGTTCAAAAAATGAGCAGATGTGGCACTTTGCAATGTGGTTTAGCAGGCACAGCGGTATTTGCTTGAAGGCTGGATTTGGTGATCTTGGAGGTCTTTTGCATCCTTAATGGCTCCGTGATGCTATCACAGTGTGCCTGGGCCCTATGATAGGGCATAACTCTGAGACCTACCAGCAGGATAATGGTATCCCCAAAAGGTTGCCTGCAGCAGTTGAATTGAGTAGTGATCTGTAATCTCCAGAAGACCATGCAGAGGAAGGGTTCTTTGTCTCATCTGCTTTGAAATGACTGCTGACTGCACGCATAAATGAATAGTGTCATTTGGTAAGAGTAACCAAGTGGTAGTGGTGAACCTTGGTGGTATCTGGTGCCAAATACATGTTGCTTTTTAACTGATTATCATTGGTGCTGGCCCAATTTGGCACCTCCTCCAAATGCTTTGCTATTGCTACGAAAGGTAAAAGACAATAACTTAATATAGCAAGGAGCTGGGACAGTGACATAAGTGTTGACATCTCCTAATGTTATAGCCTTTGGACCTTACAGAATCTTTCCTTGAAGCACCTGTTCAGCAAAACCTGGAGGAATATGGTTAACTTTATCAATTTCAATGTGATTTAAGTGTTTGTGTGCTCTGTTGCGCAGAGTTGGATTGAAAAGTGGTTGTGTCTTTTGTTATGGAGGCTCAATGTAGCAAAGCACCCACATGTGGTGAAGAGCAAGGGCCTGGCCTGTGCTTGTGCTTCTTTAACAGCTGCCCCAAATTAAAGATTTGGGACATCCCAACCTCTAGCATTTGATACAAACTTCAGATACCAGTGAGACCAGGCTGGACTGATGACAAAACAGCCTGGCCTAAAATTGTCTAGCTTTAATGGAACAATCAGAACTCTCACTTGTGGCAGAGAAAGATTCTGTGTTTGTCTAATGGGTAAAAATGTGTCCAGTAAAACATCTCATTATGGCAGTTGTCACTTGCAACCTTTCATTCTTTCAATATATAGAGATGAACTAGACCGAAGGGTATATGTACTGCCTGAACAAACTTTTTACTTTACTTTACTGTCTTTGGAACTTTTTTTTTTCCAGATCTGTATTTAATACCAAAATCTTACTTCTTGTTATTTAATATTATTACATATAATCTGTTTTTTTCTACAGCCAATTTTTTGCCCCACCTGTCGTCATGGACTAACATTAGGCATGTTTCTCCCACATGTTCATTAATGAAAGGTCTCAGAGCCTTCATATTAAAATAATTTAGTTCAGTAGATGATGACTCAGATGTATAAACAACAACTTGTTTCTTTTCTCGCAGTTACCCAGCTGCCAGGCCATAATGGGATTATTCTCTTGGATGTTTCATCTGAGCTCCCACCCCACTCTGGCAAAACAGTCGTATCATTTACACTATGCTTAATTTCTGAGAATGCAGTTGCTACATGAGTCATTATAAACTGAAACTCTTGCTTTAGGACATTTTTACTGTTGCCATATCTTTTTTTGGGGATATGAGTGTGTGTGTATTCCAGTGAGGGAATAAGTCAGCTGCCTCAGATGATGAAACCACCTCAAGGTTAAGACTGAGCTTTTGATTCCTTTCTTCAGCATGGAATTTCTTTTTATTATGAAGTATTAGCAAAGGCTCACAGTAAAAGTCTCTTCTGACTGCATTGTTGTTGAGAGGAGGGCAGCACAGCTTGGGTCATACCCAATGTTCCCAATCACGTATGTCACACTCGTCATTAGTCACCTTCACCAGCTCCTTCTTAGAAGCAGTAACGACATCACTGCAATCTGGGTAACAGAGACACCTTGCTCAGCTCGGAAAAGAGTGGAAAGGTGCATCTTCCTCTCCACTTTGTCACCCTCTTGAAGAAATTTGCCCCAAATTCATCCCTCTTCTGTCCGTCTGCTCCACTACCAAGCAAGCAGGACGTCTCAGCTGGAAATTGTGTGCTTGCTCCCAAGGGCCCAGTCTTCTCTTACAAAGCTGCATTTCGAAGAGCCAAAGACAAAGTAGGTATTCTGAGGCAACTGTGCCCCAAAGCCCACTGGTTAATTAGGCAGTGGCAGACACTTGTAATGGAAGCTGCATCTCCGATATCCCTGAGCAGAGTAATATGATTCTGCTGAAGCTTTGACTTGTCGCTTTTTTCAGGAGGAAATCAGATATTCCTGCTGGATGAGATGTGATCAAAATATTTTGTTTCTCTTACTCTAGTAATCTAATTCTTGAAATGTAACATGACCCCTTTTTCTGGAGCATCACATCCAAATTGGCGTAATCTGTCTGAATAGAAACTACCAGTTATTTCACAAAAAGCACAAAGAACTTGTGACTCCAATTTTATTGATTAGGGAGATAAATATCTACTTTAACATTTTCTTGGAAATCTTGTTTGAGTGATATGCTTGGCAAGCCAACCTTGTATTTTTACCATGTTAAACTACTCATTAACCCATAGAGAAATGCAGAGGTATTTGGACATTAGTCTCAAATGTCCCTGCGAATTTTCACATGTAATAAAGGCCAGAGATCTGTGATTTGCAAATCTGTATGGTTTATCCGGTGCTTGTATATGAAAAAATTAAGATAAATGGCAAACTCCTGGGTTCTTAATTTTCTGGTTTAGGTTACATGGAGAATACATTTAAATAAAGAACTATAAGGGGAAAGGATGAACATTTCTAATACCGTGTTATCCACGTCCCCAGGCTCAGCGAGCAGCAGTGAAGTGTCCCCCGGTTTAGGTAGAGCAGAATGCCACTGCAGGGAACAAACCAACAGGAGGCTGGGCCTTAGAAAGCCTGAGTCAATACAGTAAGATGGGTTTTCCTGGGATAAAAAGGTTATCTATCATGGTTCCAGAGTGCTAAACTGGAAAAGGAGCATATCTTCTGCTTAACATGAAGAATTAGCACTGGTTGTATATGACGGAGAACATCTCAATCGCTGGAAGGAGGTAACTGGAACCTGACGTATCCCAGATTTATTACACATGATTTGGTATTATGATATTAACAAGTGAATTATCATTGCTGTGTTGATAGAAATCTGTGGGCAGTCAACATCACTGATGAGCTGCATTTTCAGGACACAAATACATGCCTGAAATAAAAATTGGCATCTGTAGAATTGGATACTGAAATTATATTGGGCTCCAGCATCATCCTTGCATTCATAGTTTGCTCACAGCAAGCAGTGGAGAAAACCAGGACTACCTATATCTTGGCAAAAGATGCAATACTGACCAGCTGTATCTCCATTTGCAGGGGGGGGCTTCTGAATACGGAATGATTGGGAAAATCAGCAGCTACTAGGGCTGGACATGTGGCTCAAATGACTGTGGGAATGCATTGGAGAAGTCTGTGTGGATGGGTCGTGCAGGTGTGAGAACACATTCCCGAGTTGTTACCACGCACTCAAGGTGCACCATATGCTTTCTGTAGGTGCTTAGCCAAGAGTGCTGGCACAGCTCTGACACAACATGGATACATGGGGAGGGGTTCACGTGTAGGTTGTAGAGGGAACCACAGCCAGCAGCTCCTGTGGCATCCTGCTGCTTGTGTGCATGTCAGACGTGTGAAGAGTCACTGAAGTGGAGATGTACCCCCGTAAGAAGATGTGGATGCCTCTGTGCAGCAAATTAGTTTGAGCTCACCCTTGCTGTTTGCTGACCAGCTCCAATGTGGGGATTTGAGCAGTGATCAGGCATCCTGGGTGGAATTCCTTCCCTATTTTCTGGTCTTTTTATGTTTTCTTGAAACAAAACCTTAAAGCACCAGCTCCTGCCCCTTCTGAAGCAGTAAAAGTATGCTGTGCAAGGAAGTGTGTTATAAAACAAATTCAGTATTTCTTCCTCATAAGTGTCATGGTTTAGCCCCAACGACCAAGAACCATCCAGCTGCTCGCTCATATTCCCCCAGCGGGAAGGGGAAGAGAATTGGAAGGATAAAATAAGAAAACTTGTGGGTTGAGGTAAGAACAGTTTAATAATTTAAATAATAACAATATAATTGATATACTAAAAATAAAATAACAAAAAGCAGAGAAGCTGAAAAGTCCTTGACAAATGTAAATACTGCTCAGCAACAACCGAAACATCAGTGTTAGCAACATTGTTCTCATCCTAAATCCAAACCACAGCTCTATAGCAGCTACTAGGAATAAAATTAACTCTATCCCAGCCAAACCCAGCACAAACACTAATGACTGTTGCTGTAATTAAGAAAATGGTATAGACTGTTGTTGTACAACAGTAATCTCCTGCTGCTGCGTAAGTGTTGAAGAATTTATTTTCCAAGCAGGAGACATTGATCCTGTGGCAGTGTTCTGTTGCCTTAACTTTGTTTACATCAAAAAGGAAAAATGATTGATATAATCATTTAATTTATGGTGCTAAGAAGTGTCAGTTGCTCACTCCACCAGTATTGATCTGAGGTGTTCTGACTGGCTTATGCATCAGGCCTTTCAAACTTTCGGATAATTGGAGACCAAAGTAAAAGTGCAGTTTGAGAAGCTTGATGTCTCCCAATTACTGTTGTGCCATTGATTGCACTTTCCCATAAAATTGCATGACCAGTGAGTGACTGCTCGTTATGAAATTACAATTTTTAAGAGGCATCACAAGGTGTAAGAATGCCGCTTTAAAAAAAAAAAAAAAAAAAACAAAAATATATATATAAAATAAAATATTGCGGTGTTTGAGTACAATTCTTCCTGACAATTCTCTTAAATTGGTTGTGGCTGCTTTCACTTTAGTTGCAAATATCCACCTGGGAAAATTAATTTTCGGAAATTGGATCTTAGGGCAAAAAAACTGGGGAAGGGCCAGGAGTACAAGACCTGTGAGGAGTGGCTGAGGGAGCTGGGGATGTTTATCCTGGAGGAAAGGAGGCTCAGGAGGGACCTTATCACTCTCCACAGTTCCCCCAAAGGAGGTTGTAGGGAGGTGGGGGTTGGTCTCTCCCAGGTAACAAGTGACAGGACTAGAGGAAATGGCCTCAAGCTGTATCAGGGGAAGTGTAGATTAGGCATTAGGAAAAAAAATCCCAGAAAGGGCTGCTGAGCATTAGAACAGGTTACCCGGGAAAGTGGTAGAGTTGCAGTCCCTGGAAGTGTTCAAAAAATGTGTGGATGTGGAACCTGAGGACATGTTTTAATGGTGAACATGGTGACTGTTGGACTTGATGATCTTAAAGGTCTTTTCCCACCTTAACAGTTCTATTATTCTATGAGTGTGTTAATTTCTTTTATTTTTTACATTTTAGTTCATGTTTATATTTTTATAAATATAATCAATGTCTTTTCTTGAGGCTATATGGATATCCATAATCTATCAAGAGGGAAAAATAATTAACATTAAAAGAATATGCAATATTACAATAAGCAAGAGTTTTAAAACAAGAAAAAGAAAGTGTAAACCTTTTTAAGGATTTCAAAGGAGTAGCCTTTAGTATTTGTAAATTTAAATTAGTAGGATCTAAAATTAGTGAAAACACCATTCAGATAAAGTTTGTGCTTGAATGCAGCTGCGTGGGAGCATTAATCTTCACAAAGTTTTAAATATATTTGAAAGAAAACCCACCAAAACTAATTATACACCATTTTACTTCCAACCAGTTTCCCTGAAGAATGAAGAAATTGCCCTGTTTAGGTCCTTTTCTACAGTTTATACCATTAAAAATAGATCTTTCTTCTGCACAACAGGAAACACTGAAAGCCTGGTTTAAATTTTCAGGAAACTCCTTTTATTTTTGATCCTTTGAAATTGTAATGTTAATACATTTTCAATTAAATATGAACAACTCTCCGTGCATCTCAGCATGAAACACAAAGGGATTTTGGGACCCTTCCAATTACTAGGGCTTGAAGATTTTTCTTAATTATTTAACTTTTACAGTATTTCTTTTTATTTAAAATAAAAGTTGTGCTGTGGGGCTCCTTCTTACATGGAAAGGAATATGACAGCATTCTGTTTGCCCTTTCAAGTAATTTGTTATATAAAGTCTGAATTTTAAGACAGATCTTTTTCTGTAATGTTCTTTTGCTTTTACCATCTGCATTGCTGTCCAAGATGAAAGCTTTTGTTTGTTCCTGCAGGAAAGACGACGACTGAATCAAAACTACGATAAATCTATGTTCAGTTATTTCATCTGTGAATAAATATGTTCATTTGATTGCAACAAAATGGCTTTGACATCTCACCAACCAGTTTGGGTAGTCAGGGTCCTTTGTGCAATATCCTCTCTCTGACACTGTAATACAAAGTGTTGATGAGTGAGAAAAAGGTGTTTTGCGTGTTACGATGTCTAAAGATGCCTTCAGGTGACACAAGTTCAGAGATAACCTCGGGCTGACAGACATGGGCTGCGTCTTCCCCGGCTGTGAATAGCAGAGCATGGGGAGAGCAGCTAACGCTTAAATGCAGGTGACAGCATCAGTAACAAATCATTACATTTGGCTGATGCCATTTAACAGCTACTGCTTTCCATCACTCTCATGGAGGACACAATGCACTAATAGCACCCAGTATGGACTTTTCACTTGGTGCTCTTAAAATGCTGTTTCATTAGATAGCTGTCACCTACTCAGCTGAGTAAAGTTGGAGGTTCAGGGTGCCGAACCCACCTGACGCCTCAGGTTGTGGCAGGAGTTGCAAAGGGGTGGATTGTGCATGTTCCTGCCTCCCATTTTTTGAATTCTTTTCCCACAAATGGGAAAACAAAATGCTTTTTCTCTCCTTGCTTTGTTCCCTCATCTTAAACATATTCTCTTGTGTTACAGAGATAACCAGAATTCAGTTCTAGTCATCGTAGTGACAAGTGTGTCCCTGTCTCTGAAAATGGTATCTGTTGCTGCAACCTCAAAGCAAGACAGTATGCAAATTAGTTTTATGTCTTGTAAAAAAATGCCTGAGAGGTTTTATTTATCGTCTCCTCATATGTTAATTTTTAAAAATCCCTAAAACTGGAGAAAACCAGAGGCATAAAGCAGTGATATCTACTGTTGCTCACAATAGTATTTAGCCCCACTTTGTTTTACATAGCATTATGTCCAAGGGGCTCATCTTCTTAATCACTGCTTAATTAAGAATATAGGTAAACTGTTTCCAAACTTGGATTTCTAAACTCTTACTTTAAGTCTGTACATGTACATGTACAGCCAGTAGCAAGGAGTTTGATTTTCAATCGCAAAGCTGCACTAACCTATAGCAAAATCAGTATTCAAAAATCTGTGGGTGCCCTATAATGGATTTATCCTTCTGGCATTGGACAACTCAGAGTGAAAATCACGATAGTACCTTGGAGCTTTGACATTTTTCGGCTGTGTAATTGATATTGGTGGTTTTAGGGATTCTCAATATGGAATTATCAATAATTATCATTATTAAGTTTAGTAGTAAACTTTATCATGGTGTATATCCCATTCTCCACTCAGAGCAAGGAAAATACCATAGATACATTTCCCAAAGACAAATGTTCCTCGTATTTTAAAACAGCCCTACTTTTTTTTCATTGAATGGAAAACACACAAAGCTGGCTAAATTTGGAATTCAGAGCTTTTTTTTCTGTGTTTAGCAGCATGTTTCACATGTTCTTTTAACTAAATGAAAGTGGCAGTATCTGAATTATGAGGTGGCAGATTACGGAGTGTGTGGAATTTGTGGTCAGATATTCTGTCTTGTCCAGATCTGTATCCTGCTCCCATCATTGAGAATTTGAGGTTCCAGGCAAGTATAAAACCTTGTTGAGTGTAATGGGCAGTTCAAGTAAAATTTGTTTCATACCTGTTTTCTTCCTCTGTTTAAATTTGTGGGAAGAAAAATCAGTTTCCTCCCTTCTTTCACAAAGGTGGTATTTTGTTTAGCAGGATTGGATGACTTCATTACTTACTCTGATGTGGCATTCCTGCATCACTTTGTATAATGTGTTTTTTCTTGCCCTCAGAGAAATACCTGAAAAGATATAAGTGTCTAGGCATTACACTAATTATATGGAAATACAGTTTGCAGTATTTTATAGTTACTTTCATGTTCAACTCAAAAACAGCAATTTGTTTTTCTGAAAGTTTATATTCTTGGTGGTTTGGGGTTTTTTTTTTTTTTGGCCGATGAAGAAGTAATTTGTAAAGCTAAACTTCAAATAAGAACTTTTGAAGACATTTGGAAGATGAGAACAGACAAAAATGTCCTGTGAAGACTTTGGTCTTTAATTAAACATTCTGCCCTAAACAGTGTTTTTTAAAGATTGGTTACTGTACTTTTATAGATCATGTGTACTGAATATCCTTAAGTTACTCTTGAGAGCTTTCACTGATGACAGTTTGGTTTAATTTAGCTACTACTACAAAGAGATTAAGTTGTCAAGAAGATACAGTTGGAGGTTTAGGGATTGCTGAAATCCTTCTGAAATGAAAAGTAATATACACTGTAACTTTCTTTGATAGTTCTTTCATGAAGAAACAGGATGAAAATCAACCACAAGGGAACTTTTTTATTTTCTGGACAAAAGAGAGAAAAAAATCTTCTCATGTTTAGCAGTTAATGAAAACTTAAAAAAAAAAACACAAACCAAACCCCCAAAACCCCCAACCTAAAAGAAAAAAGGCACTTTTCTTTATTTTTTCCACTATAATAGGCCATCTAAACTTCTGTCACTGCATGTAGACTGACAGCTGAAGGTATTCTCCTAGCTAAATACCATTTTGCTTTTTGTTCTGTCTACACATATGGGACTCCTCATGTCTTTGCTCAATTAATTTCAATGTAGTCATTGATACGAAGTCAAGCCTGAACCACAGAAGCACATTTTTTGAGGAAAAGGTGTTTGTCCAGGTCAATAGACCCCATGTCAATGGAAATAGACCAGAAAAACCTGTTAGATTTAAAACTTCCTATAATTTTAGATTAAGATTATCAGTGCTATATAGTTCTCTTTAATGCTTCCATTACTATAAAATCATTTTTAAAACATTAATGTCGTATTTCTGAGGCAAAATGTTTTATTTTTGCTAGTTCTAGGCATAATAATAGTAAATAATGAGTATGACTGAATTTTACCTTTTAGTTTTATTTTTGCTGCTTCCATTTGTGCGAAGAAATCTGACTCATTGTCCCAGTGCTAAAATAAGCATAATACTTGATCTCCCATAAGGACTCTTTGATTCAGAGTCATCTATTATACTTTGTTTGCAATTAGCTAATCCCCCACGAAATAGTTTATTCTGTTCTTCTACTTCAAATGACATTTTATTGTGCTGTATATGAATTCAGATTAGCTGCATTTTTCCAATATACAAACCTTTACAAGAGACAGTTGTAATTAATTTGACCTCCCAGGTTGGCCTTGCACTCGGACTGTCTTTGGAAGTCGCAAATATGGAAACTGAGCTCATTGCCCATGTAAATAGAATTTATTTTCTTTTAATGCAATTGTAGAAAGACACTGCCAAGTTGGAGGGTTACTGAAAGCATGAACTTGCAATTTCTGACAATTTTTTTATAGCCTCTAGTGTTTTATCCGTTTTGGGCAGTGTTTTGAAAGCTATTTCATAGGAAATTGTTTACAGCACTTTGTCTCTTTTCCCCTGAATAGCTGTGAATCTTTAGCTGTGTGTGCTGTTAGCCATCTTGTGTGGCGAGTTGCATTACCTTGTAAACATTTTGCTTTATCCTGTGAATTTTGGCAGATTGGTCTCAAACAGCTATAATTCAGTTGGCATAGTTTCAAGCAAACTGAATCATAAATGGCTACAGAGAGTTTTCATTTTATGTAAGAATGTGTGGAATTTTTCCACATAATCCCCAATGACCTAATCTCCTCATGCCACGGTTCTCCTGCTCCCTTGTCTCAAATGGAGCTTATATGCTGATAAAAGGCAGCAAAAAAGGACAGTATTCCTAGGCATTCATGGCAGAGGGGAAGTTCACTGTGTCTTTGAGTTTGACAATTCTTTTCCTGTGATTAATTCTGAGATCATTTTGTTTTTGTCATTTTCAGAAGCTAGTTTAGATTGGGGGTTTATTTATGCTCCCCAGAGTAAGAACAGCCAAATGCTGGTCTTCCAGTTTGTACCCAACATTCCTCCAGGTAAGAAACTGCACTTCATGTGAGTTCACAGATCAAAGACAAGCATCAGAATGTCGGTTAATTTAAAAGTAGCAGCAGCATCATCAAGCCTGAAAGAATATACTCAACTCATCACAGAGCTGCTTTTCTGGTTTTCTCACTGGCTGTTTACTATAAAATGGAACAGTCTGTAAGTTTCCTAACCTGTAAAATGGCATGGGGTGCTTTAAGCCTATGTTTTCTAGCACAATATTTGACCTTGATCTGTTCAGTCTGAGCAGCAGCATTTGAAGCCTTTGTAGGTTGCAGTTTGCATTAAAACGTTCAGGGGACTGGAGGGAGCTTTGCAGAATTCAGTGGCTGATGCAAGAGCTGCCTCTGATTTAAACCCCTAAATGACACAGGAGATGCTTGAGAAATTCTTTATGGTAACTGGAACATAAAATGAGCTTTCTTCCTACACAGGGCAAATCCCAAATCTCTCTGGAACTGTAATTGACTCAGAATGTGATTAATGTAACTTAATTGTCTTGACTGTACATACATCAGGCACATCACCACCATCTGAGTCCAGGGTGCATTGAATCGCTGTCTAATTTCCAAAGGCACTTTAAAGGATGTCATCCTCTTTGTCTAGACACTGACACCTTTTAAGATGAGGAATACCATGTTCTGAAGTCCGTGTTGCACCTTGTTTATACCAAAGATCTGATCGCTGCCTACAATACATTAGGCACATCAGAATGGCATTTTCATTCATCAGCTCCTATCTGAACTGTCACTTGCAGAAAAATTGAGGAGACTGACAAAACCTTCTTCCTTTAGAACCTGAAATGAAAAAGTATATTAAAAATATTGTCCCTTAATGGACAGCAGCACATGACGATGAATTGCAAAGCTGCTCTCTGACACAATCTCAAAGAATAAGGCGGAAGTGCAGTCGATTCACTTAGTATTTCTATGTGTAAGCTCAGCCTGAAAGTTTGAAACTGAAAAGCCATTTTTATATAACTGGTGATTTAGCTGCCTGTCCCTCCCTCTTCCAGGTCATTAAATAGGTGGTGCTGTGTTTTTGTTTGGTTTTAATATGTCTGTGCAATAATATAATAATTTCATTTTTTTAAATCCATTTGCTCCTGAAATGGAGTATAAATGCATTGCACCATGAGGTGCAGAATATTGTAGGGATTCAAAGAGGTGACAGCATCAGCATATGAATTTAAATGTATACACATGTATACGTTTAAAAGGACATCTCAATTTTGACAGAAAGCATTAAAGACATGAAATTCATGGCTACAACTGAAATGTACCATATGTCCTCCAGCACTTAGACACAAAGAGCACATTAGCAGAGTAATTAAAGGGCACCCTGTTGTGGCTAGGTGGTGAAAGACATATGGTGTAGCATGAGTAACCATGAATTTTTAAGTTCATATTGTTTTCGATCATAACCTTGTTCTTTGTATGTAATATACTGTAATTTCTGTATGCTTCACTTGTGTTGGAGGTCTCCATTTCAGCACAGAGGTCTAAAACTGCCAGCCAAAGTAATGCATGTTTTTTTGTCAATTTCTTATTTTAATATAAAATGTCTTAAAATGTTGAAGTCGCAGAAGACTGACTTCGTGATAAAGGGAGCAGCACATGTGTTTGTAGCTTTCTCCTCTTTCACACTTGCACTTCCTTCTTACTAGTGCAAAAGACCGCACGAGACATGGAGACACTTGAAAAACATAGGTTGTTGCAGCCAGATTCTGCAGATTCCACCTCCTCTTGAAAACAGAGGGATTCTTTTGCCTCTTCCTCTTTATCACTCATAGCAAATAGGATGCTGCCAAAATTCAGCTGAGATTTTGCTGATGATGTACAAAGTAAGATAGGATCCACTTTGCATGGCTTCAGGTGAAAGATATCCAGTTGGAGCAGAGCAAAACCATTGATTTATCTGCAAACGTGTTATTCAGGGACGCAGAGCTGTGTAAGTCACTTTATTTACGTAGCTGAATTTCTAAACATAGCCGTCCTCTGGAAATGTGAGTATCTGATGGGGATATAAAATTAGAGTCTAAATAAGCCTTTTGTCTTTAAGCAAACAGAACCTCTCTGAAAGTTTTCTTCTAAGGCAGCGAAATTAAATAGCTTCCTCAGCATGAGCTGTTAGTTGAAACCAGGCTCTGGCCTTGTTTTTCACCGGGGTGCAGCTGATCAATGTGAAACTTGAGGCTGACCTTGGGGAAACAGCAATGGGGTGATAAGAACTTGTCTGGGTTTGGGTCTACCAAGATGCAAATCTAAGGATGCTCTTTGCAGCTGAGATCCATGAAATTCCAAGGTATGGTGGGGGCACTAATCCAGTTCAACACCGACGTTCCTTGGCAGCCTAAGCTGTTGATGTATGTGCACGAAGAGTGAGCCAGATCTGTGCCAACTGCACAGCAAATTTGGCAGATAACCTCAAACCACTTCTAGCACTATTTTTCTCTGTCTTATTCTCAGGAATTAAAGCTCTTACCTGGAATGCCGGGTCCTTCACAGATCTTTGAAGTCCAAGAAAGTCATATATTTTTAAAACTGTTCAACTTTTCATCAAATACTTAAGCATTCATAGTACCATTTACATCAGGTGACCCACAATATTTCTTTTTATCCAGTGAAGATCTCTTGTTAAATATATGTACATTGCAGGGAGTGGAGCGTGGAAACTCACTTAGAGTCATCAGGCTGGAGGCAGGGATTTAGTCATTCTCCCAGGACATGGAAAATACAAATTTGGTTCCGTCAGACTGTTCAGAGATTTGAATCCACTGCCTCCTACTCCTGGTGTGAGTAATCTAACCACCACACTGCTACAGAAAAGTGAGGCATCAGCACCAAAGAGTATAATGCTGACCAAATTTGACTGTTCAAGTGCCTCTGGAAGGCTTTAGAGAGGTTCAGGTTGTTGTAGGCTAAAATCAGGTCATGGAGGTTCATCTCAGGACATTAAGGTCTAACTCCAGAACTTTTGAGTTCTTATACAGATTTTTGTGTCTTCAACGTAAGGTTGTCCAGAAAAATCAGTGGGTTGGTGGGCTTCAGATGCATCAATGGACCAGGCTCAAGTTTCGTGGCCCAATTTCTTCCTGCTCCATTTGGACAGAGCTCTTAGCACTCATTGCAGCTGGGAATGAGAGCAGCTCACCCAAAAAAAAAGATAACCTGCATCTTGGGAGGTGGATGATTTTAGCTGAGATGCACTTGGGCAAAGGAACTAATTGAATGAGCGTTTGGCACTCCACAGTAGTGCTCAGCCCTACGCTCCAGTGAAGGTGAAACTTTGTTCTTAACTTTAATTTCATTTCAGTCTTGACTATTATTGTGTTATGTGCCCAATTCCAGACGATGCCGAGCCAGCGCTGCATTAAGGGTTCAGAAACAAAAGAGGAGAGAAAGATTTCCTGTATTTCTCAGACAATAAACCAGTTTTGTCTATGCAACGTCTTTCTGCATGTGGTAGTGCTGAGAGCTTCACGCTGTGTATGGTAATGGAAGTTGAACTAGCAAAAGTTTTCTGTTATGTTGCTATTCATTCAGTTACCTTTTCTGATTTTTTATTCTTTTCTTTGAGTGGGTGTTTAGCTCACTATCTCGAATAGATAAATGTTTAATTTAACTGCGAGGTATTTTTTTGTAGAAATTAAACACTCGCATGGTCCTAGAACAATTATAGTCTGTAATGTCTGGGTAATGCAATGTAGCCAACTGTAACCTTTAATTAGGTTTGCCTTCAGAACATTGCCAAGTGAGAATCTGAATTCAGACAAATGTCCAGATCTCCTTCTTGGTATCTACTTTTAATATCTGTGAGAGCTTATTTTTAGCTTGTTATGCTGTTAGCCCTACACACTCCATTACTGTTAGAAGAAGTTGTACAGGAAGAGTTTCATTTTTAAAGGGTTGTTTTACAAACTAACTTTGCTGGAATCAGAATTTCCTCAGCTGTAAATTTCTATTCATTTATTCTTCAGTGCTAATAAAAGGAAATGTGCATGTTAAAAAAAAGTTATAATCATTTAGCCTTCTAAATGAGGGGAGACTTTTCTTGGGATTGTTTATCTCATTTTTCCTGGATTTTCATATACAAAAATTTAAATGTAAGCTCTTCTGGACTTGGAGTCTTATTTTTCTCTGTGCAGCACTTCACGGTGTTTCTCTCTGGACAGAGTATGTCTTGAGAAAAGAACTATCGTGAAGCGTTTTAACTACAGGAATGTTTGAAAAATGGAAGAGAAAAGAATGGACTATTT
>VZTI01001584.1:1339929-1361103 GCA_013397865.1 Struthidea cinerea | reverse complement strand
TTTTTTTTTTTTTTTTTTTAGCAAATATTTCTGCAGGTTTCACTGGCCCAAAATTTCCTGGGCTCAGGGTAGAGTTCTTCTGAGATTCATGAAGTTATTGAAGATGTGTAAGACACTGGCCCAAGTACTTTTTTGGCTGTCTCACAGGTGCAGCCTTGAACCAGAGCCTGTTTTACCACATGCAGGAGCACCCATTGCCAGGCTCTTGGCTTCTATGGGAATGTCTTGTGCTCATTTCCTGGACTGGATTTGTTTAAATAAGTGCTGATTTGGTGGAAGTCACTTTAGTCTCTCTCCATTTTCTAGCCATTGATCAGTGATCTTCTCTTGTGTTTTTGTTGATTACCCCACCACACCTTTATTTTCTGTAAAAAGCAGTTTTGAAGTATTTTGACCTGTGCATAGGTCTAATGGAAAGTGCAGCAGTTCAACTCAAAGAAACGGTTTTTTATAATTCATCATAGAAACAACATCTTAAGATGTTTGTCTTTATGCCTTTTATTCCCTAGTGATTCATAGCTCTCCTCAGCAGTGAATTTGTTTTTTTCCTACTATTTTTGTATTGCATTGAGCTTGATTTGTGGACAGGAATATATTCGTGATAATCAATATTCTTCTGATCCAGGAATTGCCTGGGATACATCTCTCTTTTGTACCTTCCATCAGAGGCTGCTCTTGAACAGAAACACTCTGGCTTCAGGTGCTGTCCTGTTCTCTTGTTTCTTACTGTTTCTTGCTCCCCACCTCCTGCTTACTCAAGACTCTACTGAGTGTTTTGAAAGATTTTTTTGCTGATTTTCTTTTCTTTTTTTTTTTTTAAATAAGTCACTGCAAACAAACAGTTTGTAAATAATTTGTGTCTAAACGCATAAAATTAGAAAAACTAAAATAGATAACTTCAGGGATAATGCTATGTAAAACCCAGGTCCCTGTTGAATGTGTAAGGCAGTGGTCAAGGTTATGTTAGTTGCATATTTTGCTGATCCCGTGGTATAGCCAGGCAGAAATAAAGCACAAGGATATCTTCAGGATGTCCCTTTGGTTTAATGAAGAAATACGCTGATGCTCTGCAATGTTTCATCTTTAATATTTAATCAAGGACATGAAATCTGAAAAACAAGAAATGTTTTGTTCAGGGAAGTTTATTTTAGAAGCTACGTTTTTGCTTTAAAAAGCCCGTTTTTTTTCCTTCTACTTTTTTTTTTGTTGAAAATGATTGTGGGGGTGAGTCATAATCTTATGGGAAAAATAATCATGCTGAAATGATAACAAAGCCTACTTTGTCTCATAGTGGTGGCAAATTTCAGCACTGCTGAATTCCTATGCTGACTTTACCATTTTCCTGATCTCCATTTAAAGAAGTATAAAATACTACTTTCATGTGATTGAAAAACGCATCCTTGTTAGATTACCATTACTGGGAGATACAAAAAAAAAAAAAAAAAAATTTAGTGGAAGTGTTCCTATCTTTCATTTCTTTCGATGCAGTTATTCAATTACAGTATTCAACCTACTTGCAAATGCGAGGAAATGTATGTCAGAGGATTCAAACCTTTCACACACAAGTTCATTTTCCTCCACTGCTGTTTGATTTAAATCAATGCCTGAAAGGTACTTTTAAGTCCTTTGTATCCTTTGGAGTAATGATGTAAGCTGTCAGGGAGCCACCAACATTAAAGAAGCAAAATAACTCCTGCTTTGAACAGAATCCTAGAAATCCAACAGGAACTTTACAGTTGGCATTAAGGATTCAAATCCAATTGTTTAATGAAGATGTTATCAGGTGATGTTTTTTGAAGCAACGTGTCACTTTAACATTCTTCTTAGGGCAGCTCTTTTTAGAAAAAGGAAAAAAAAAGCACTGTAAATCAAAGTCTATTTGGTAATTTACGGGTCAGTGGGAATTGAGGACACACAGGTCCAAAATTTGCAGCTCAGGTGCCTGGACTCTTTCTTAGGGCTGTATTCTTTAAAAAGGAGGGATTTATTCCCAAACATGCAGAAGCTGCATCAGGAGTGCTCTGGAAGGGGTCCAGTCTCATCTGCTGCCCAATGTCCACCATATTTGCCTTCTTTTGCACTTCAGGGAGTTCCCGGTGAGGAAAAACAGCTGACCACTGCTATAACTTTACTTCAGGCTTCTGATTTTTTCTGCTTTTTTGAAAGCCCAAGGGGGAGAAGTGGCGATGAACAAATAGTCTTAAGTACCCTGTAGAACAGCGCTGTGTTCCTGCTACGTGTATTTCATATGCTTGTATTTAATTTTTATAGACATCAAAATATGCAGCATTGTTGAGGGAATGCATGCGGGAATGTATTTAATGCTGGAGGGGATATAGAAACCTCTGCTAGGCTTAGACTAATGCAGGGTGGTTTACCCAAATCTGTGTCTGTGACTGCTCTTTGAAGGTGCAAATGGTGCATCCAGCTCCTCCCCGTCCCAGGGTTTTCCATTTAGACATCAAACCCCACCTTTGTGAAAGGGGGGCTGTATGGCCAGGCCCCAGCACGTGTACAAACACATCATACTGGCATTGCCATCGTGGCACGTGGGGCAATAGGAGTGACAAAAATGTTCTCTTATTTCTTTCTCTGCCATCCTGACACCCCCAGCTCAGCTTAAACCTTCATTTGTGTGCCTCATCATCTATCTCAGATGTTTTATGTCAGCAAATGAAGCTCAAATTCAGGGTATGTTTTCGATAGGATTCTAATAATATTTGCAGATGTACAGAGAAAGGACTTGGAAATGGTTTTCATTGGGTATTGAAGACCTGGGCAGCATTTAAGAAAGCTCTGAACAAGTCCAGGCAGTGTTCAACTTTAATTTCAATCTAAGATTGAAATTTTTGCCCTCTAAGTCAGCTCTAAATATTAATTTCCTTACATGTATTTAGGAAGCAATTCAAATACTGCAAGTGAGCAGCAACGGTAAAATATTGGAACAACAGCAATATATGTTTTTTTTTAAAACATCTATTTATAAAATGCTTTCTGCTCTAAGGATTAGGGGAATAGACGCTGGGATTTTTCTGCTCCTTGATGAGTGTTAGTGAAGCATATTTGCTAACACAGTTTGACATACAATATATTTCAGTGCTTATGGTACCTTATGGTATGGTACTCCTGGTACAGTACCTTATGGCATTTTATTTAATGTTTGTGAGGTTTTCTGATTGCTTCCCAGATAATTTATTTTTATTGGCAGCTAGCTTTGTGCCCTTGTATGGAAATGAAGCTGAAGCAGGGTTGCTTTTAATGTCTACAGAATTTCTGAAGTGTTTTAAAGTAATGATACCTTGTTTAGGTGTTTTGGCTAACAGATTTGCCTCTAATCAGTTGAAAAGTTGGGAAATTCTTATCTTGTATAGTTATATGCTATGAAATTATGATAAAACCAATAAGATACCATAGACATTTTCTTAGCTTGGAATTTTAAGAATCTAATGCTCCCACAGTCATTTTCAGTCTGCCTGCATGGGTCCAAAAGAACATTTTTTTCTGTTTAAGCCATGAAGGATGGACTCAGATCTCAGCTCAAGATAAACGTTCTTTCTTGCTGAGCATTGATAAAATGTTTCATAGTTATCTTCCTGCCTTTTGTTTATATGCTGTAGCATACACTTCTCCCCTATAGTTCTCATTTGTTTGCTGCCAAGTATGACTGCAAATCCCAGAGACTTCAGCAGCTCTGGCTTTACAGAGCCCTATTAATTCACGGTTAAAATCTAATATGAAAGAACGTCCATATTGTATTTTCTTTATGTAGCATTATGTCTCATTTGATGATAAAAGAGAGATGACTTCTCAGATAAAGACAATATGGCGGGTCCTCTCCCACATAAAAATACACCACAGTTATCTCTGTCTTAATTTAGAAAATACTTGCAACATCACAAGTATGTCTATTAAGACTTTCCTTTAACTGAAAACATACTATAAATGTGTAAAGCCAAATAAAGACCTTTTCTTCAGCAGATGTTTTGCTGTTTCATCACTGATTTTAATTAAAAAGCATGTGCCTTCTATTGTGTTTTGTATGGTCCAGTCACGTATCCAGGTCACTTTTTAAACTCCTTCACGCCTGAGGAGCAGATGGTTTGAAAAGCAAGCCTTAGTGCAACAAAATCCAACATCTCCCTGCTTTCATTGTTCAGAGCCCTGCTCTTGTTTCTTGTGCTGTGTTCCCTAGTGCTCCTCCCAGCCAACTTTTAATTTGCTCAAATGGGCTCATTTCTTTTGCTTGTCTTGGAGAAACTGTATTGGAAACCACATCAGAAACCATATCAAACCAGCTTAGCTCTGCACTAAAATATGGCTTCATTTTTAATATTATTATTATTATTATTATTGTTCCAGTTTTTCTTTTGCTACACACAAAGCAAGACATTCTCTGGTAATTCTCAGTTTTACTCACTGCATCCCAAATTATTGGTCAGATTCACAATGAGTCTGAAGAGAGATGGGAGAAGGTAAATACAGGTGAACAGACAGGAAAAACAAAAAAGGGAAACTAAAATTATTAATCCCCAAAGTAATAAAATGTGTATGTTGGAGACAGTGGGTTAAATGTTGGAACAAAAAGAGGTATCTTATGTTTCCCTCATTCTAAATATACTTTAAATGCCAAAATAATCTTCTGTTCTATCCTTACAAATTGATTCCAATTTGTTAGTCAAAGACTGTAATGAAATGACTCAAACCATAGTCTTGTTCCACTAAGCAGTTTGCTACAGCTTTTTTTTTATTAATTATATTCAGACTGCAAGAACTGTCAGAATGTTAAAATTCCTAAGGATAGTTTGCCAACATCTATCACTAGATTAGAAACAGCTCTGCAAAACCTTCAGCAAAGCAAATAATATTCCATCATAAAATCAATACAACTAAGCATTGTCAGCATAGTGCTGACAGTTCCAGCTAAAACAATTTATAATTTTTGAAGAAGATATGTTGTAAATAGAAGACAAGAGGTCTGTGAAAGATGTGGCCAGTAAACAGAACCCACATTTTGCTGCTGGTACATGTGTGTCAGCTCTGTTTGGCCTCTCTCTTTACCCAAATTATCCCCTACCACAAATTCTGAGTTTCATGGATCGAGTTTATCTTTCATGAAAGTACAGCATCCTGTACTCATCACCTTGCTGATTCCATGGGCTGTGCACTAGAAAGAGTCTAAGGGCTTATTTCCTCTCCTTTGCTGGAATAGCTGCTTCTAGGAACACTGCAAAAACCCAGGGGGATAAACCAATATCTGCACTTGTAAGAATGCAGAGAGCACTACTCTCCTGGCTGCTAAGAATATCATGTACCATCGTGGTCATCTGGTACTGCTTCTCACAGACAACAGGTTTTAGAGTAATACTCTCATAAATTCTGCAGTGAGCTCAAAATGTTGGTCTGAGTTACAGAGTATCTCCCAGAAAGTCTTCTACTCTTGATTTATGGATGTCAGGTAGTAAAGGGTGATTAACAGAATCTTTTAAGATTTATTTTTAATTTTTTTTCTTTTTGGTGATCAGTAATCCTTGTGTTTGAAAATGCACGCCCTGTTCTTAGTTTGAATTACTTTAGTTTCAGCTTTCAGTCTCGGGCTTTCACTAGCCCTTGTTCAGCTGAGGTTACAAACGTTTCTGCCTTCTAAATGTCACCCACAAACCTGGGCAGCTTTTTGGGCTGTTACAGCTGCCCGAGCGTGACTGCCATCTCCCAGCTTGCACTGCCCATCTGAGTGTAACTACACTCTGCGGCATCAGCAGTGACTGCACTGCAGCCGTGCCCTTTCAGTGAGCCACAGATGAAGTATGATTCTCTTCCAAACTTTTCTATTGGCTCAACTTTTTTTTCTTGAAGTGTTGCTGTCAAAACTTTATTCTGCCTGATGGTGAAGACATGAACACGTTGTGTGTGTGTGATCTGTATTTGGTTTTGCTGTTCCATGTTTGTCCACTGAATGTCTAATTGCCACGGTATTTCATCCTACCCAGTGCCTCCTTATTCTAAAGTAAAATAGCTGCCGAGTGATTTTCTGTCTCTTCTTAGATTGTGTCCTGGAGAACTTGTATTTGCCAAATGCAGAGACAGTTTGGAGTTAGATGGACCACTGACCTTACCCAAAATGACATTTCTTGTATTAAAATGTGAATACCCCAGTGATTTCTCCATGCTATTATTCTCAAAGTGTATTCTGCATATGTTACCCAGCATATCACCATGTTTTCTTTCAGTCCAGTTTTATTTTCTTTTTTATTCATGAAGCTGCCAAAGAAGGGTAAATTTACATGGGGCCCACACTAGAAATACTTCATGGAGTGATTCCTCATGTTCAGAAACCTTTCTGGCTCCATCAATGTAGTCAATTTAATTAAAGAAAATGGAGGTTCATGACATTTGGATAGTGCTGTTTTCATTCCAAATATTATGAGAGAGGAAGCCAAATACTTTGTGAAGCTTGAAGCAGGGTGTGTTGATAGAGTGCCTGTCATTGCCCTGCAAAGGAGAGATCCTCACCCCAGGGTGTACCCAGCTTGCTACAGAAGTGAGAACAGTACAGTTGCTTCCATGTGATCCTCTCCCTCACCTCTAGCCTTTGCGAGAAGTGGGAAATATTCTGTTGGAGGTGTCAGCACTGTGATAAGGCACATTTCCAGGACCCCAGTTAGGATATCTGCAGTCTTATTTTTCCCTCAGCAATCTCTTAGATGGTATAGCTTTGTTCTGTGTAGCTGCCCTGTTATCTTTATGAAACTGTAATCTTTTTTCTTTGAAATTACCTATGCTCTGCAAATCTCATTGTTTGTTAGTAATTATCATCTGTTTTTCTTCCTTCCTGATTTTTGCATATCTCTACATTTGTCCGCGGATTGTACATGAGATGAAAAGGTCATATTTTGAATCTTTTTGTACTTTAATTCTTTTCACAATACCTGCTCTGATGTTCTATTTATCCTCAGAACCTATTTGTGTTCATTGTTAGTGATTGGACTTCAATTTGGATGAATCTTTGGTCCGTCCCAATGCAGCAGTTTTTACACAAACACGCCTATTCAGTGTGTTTTTTTCCCCCTGGTAGTTCATGCCATTGGGCATAAACCTTCTTCTGGAAGACTAAATATTTGCAAGGGTGTTACACCTTGAAGGTTCACCCAGATTCTAGAAGGAAGTGCGATGAGACCCTCAGTGAGAAATCCATGCTCTTGTTTGGATTTTGAGCATAACTCTGTGCAGTTGAAGTAATTTTCTTCTGCAACTTAAAGGCTTGTTTTTCAAAGTGTCTTTGAACAAACAGTTGGGAGCAATGATTTGCCAAACTGTAATTAAAAGGAAATAGACGAATTCTGAGAAGTGTAAACAATGTGCTGAAGATAATAAAAATAGGGTCCTTAAACTGATCAGTCGTGAGCCTGGGAAGGACTGGAGTTTGTGAAGGATTTAATTGCTGGGGTGACACCCAGCATCTTGCAGGACTATGCATTTAGTGTCCTGCAGTAACATGTGCAGTTTCTATGGGTTTGCCAAAAAATTCATGGAATTTTTTGTCCTCAGCTGCATCAGCTCCCTGTTGCTCGTTAACATACTTTGCCAGGAAATTCATGGCATTTTTAGGTCTTCAGCTGTGCATTAATCAACTCCCTGTTGCTAGCTAGCATACCTTCTTTCTCCTCTCTGTGATAAGTTTTTTGCTTTACAAATAAAATCTGAAAGTAAAAGCTTGACCTACCTAAAACTAATGTCAGAACATCCTTTTTCTTGGAAGCAAAGCATGTGGATTTCTTACAACACTGTTCTCAGAACAGCTCTGCTTTGTATAGAAGCTGTTATGTTGAATCTGAGAAGTGTCGGTCCATATCTTCGTACTGAATCCTCATCTCATGCTTTCTGGCTGTTGCCTTTGATCTTAATTTTTTTGTTAACAGTGGTTTAATGTATTTTCCTTAACTTAAGAAAGCCCATCAGATGCCAGAAGTGGAAGCAGGAAAGCATGACTAGAAGGATGAGGGAGAGGATCCTTCTTTTCTCTTCAGCACGTTCCTGCAGTAGCTGACCCTGCTCTGAGGCAGGGCTTGGACTAAACAATCTCCAGAGGTCCCTTCCAACCTCAACCACTCTGTGTTTCTTTAAAAGCTGTGAAGAAAAATGAATGAGAAGCAGAAGATTTTCTTGGTTAGAGTAACAGCTTGCTATTTAACTTAAAATATGTACAGTCACTTTTCTTTGAATCACTTTTATAATTATTTTGATATATTTTGTCATGTATTATCATTTTGAAATATTGGCTCATTCAGAGACAATTTTTTTTTGTTTGAAAAATGTGTCTTTTTGTTATATTTCTAGGATGTGTAATGAAAACATGAAAGAGAAAATTTGTCTGTGTAGTTTCTAAATATCTTTTATATTTCTTTACACTATGATAGAAATCTAATTATCTTATAAAGAAATACCTAATAAGTTGGGGTTTTTTTGAGTAAAACTGTCAGATACCTATAAAATGTTTCTCTCATAATTTATCTCAGTGTTTAATTTTTTTTTTTATACATTTGTTAAACATGAATGCTGGCCTTTACGGGACTTTTAAAAATTCAAATGCATTAATGTAGTTAATATCAAAAATTGAGACATTTTTCTAGGCACACTATTGGCATAAAGGTAACAGGGTTTTATAGTAAGATAGTTTCTGCGGGTTATTCCTAAAACTGTACAGTTTTTCCTGGAAATGTAATTTTTGTGGCCAGTTGTTGGATAGGCACAGGTATAGTTCATCACTGGATTTGTCTGTAGGCTAAACCTGTTTGTGAGAGGTTCTTTTAGCCATTTCCCATCTTCCTGTTTCCCCTCTGCTCTATATTTACATCTATTTTACAGATCAAGTTATAAACTGACAAGTGAGATTGTTTAAGGGCTATGGGGTATTTTTAAGTCTTTTTTTTTTAAGCCTTTAGATCACTTGTCTGGTTAGTTTGGAGTCCAGTCCTACAAACCCATGGAGTAAAAATGTCCTTGGAACACCTCAATTTGACCGTGTAGGCTGACAAGTCACGGATCACACTTTTATGTTAATTATTCCTATTTTCCTGTAAACCATGTGGCTCTGTGAGCCTGTATAGATCTCTCAGTAATCTGATCTGAAGAAGGAAAAAAAGTATTCCAATTATTCATTTTTTAATAATGTGCAGAAATCCATCATTCATGTTCAAGTCTGCAATTTGTTAGCTATGTTGAGTCAAAGTGACCATGGAAAGTGCTAGGACATGGTCAAGCCTCATTTAAGGGAGGAAGTTCAGCACCCTGTGTAATGGCACCCTTTATTTGGTGAATGGCTTTTTGCATTTATTTCTATATTCTTGTTTCTATCTGTCAGTGGTAGTTAAACTGCTTGAAATTCCTTCTGTAGCAGAGTTCTTTTTTGCTTCAGTAAAAACTGGATTTTTTTTCTCAGTCAAAATGAGAAATTTGCGCACTTGCTGACGGGGAAACGTAAGGCAAGGTATGCTCACACCTTGGTATCCACTCAAGAGAAAATTTTCTTTTTCTACATCATCATATTTTGAGAGAAGATACCACTTCTTTTACTTTTGACATTTCTGATTTAGAATTTTTGTGGGCTTTTTTTTTTCATCTTAATCTGAAATTTTGTTTCAACTTCTTTCTAAAGAAGAAGAGAAATCCAAGTCAAGATACTAACCTTTTTAGTTAATAATGATGTTCTCACAGAGTTATTACTGACGGTATAATCGAAACAGTGTCAAAACCTGACAAGAAAAATGATCTGACCAACAAAGAGTTCCCCTCGTGCTCCCCTTGTAAAGCCTTTTGTCTCATGAGGAGGAAAGGCCATTCAGAGCTTTTTTTCTCTTTTTGAATTCATCCATTTATAAATCCTAAATGTCACTGCTTGCAGGCCAGCTTTAGGATTTGGTGGATTTGGTTTATAAACCTCAGTGTGTCAAGGTCTGCAGTACTTTGGTGGGGGGAAAAATGCATGTTTGGCAAGACTGATGACAGCAATTTATCAGTGGTAGTGTTATAGAAATCACAGGTTTTCAATCTCTTTTGCTTATAATGCAGCAATTGCTTATCTTGCTCTGAAGCACTGTGTGCCGCAGGTGTCTGCAGTACACACAACCGTACCAGGGAAGAAATCCTTGGAAAGGGAGAGATCCAGCTAGAGGCAGGCCTTGCTTTCTGCCTTAGACTGTGTAGCATTTTGTTCTGTAGCAGGAGTAGTACGGTGTGAAGATGATATTTCTCAAAGTATTGGCTAGACCCAGTTTTATCATCTTATTTCAGGCCTTTGGAAATGCATAAAGCAACAAATATTACATCTTTGATATAAGTGTATCCCAACCCCACAGAACTACCTTCTCCTCCGGGCTGAACACAACCATGAGGTCCACAATCTCTATTTCCAGGAAAACATTGATGAAAGAAAGAGGAGTGACAACATCTACCATTATTTCTGGTTATTGTTATTCACACCTACAAGTCTTCCGGGATTGTGAAGGTGACTTAAGGGGGACTGCAGTAATTTTTGGAGCATAATAATGGGGAGTATTGCCCTCTCTATTCCTTTTCCAGGTCACTGTCTAAGCCATTCCAAATACCTTCGGAATGTCTGGATTTGCGTGCTAATTAGTCTGAATCAAATATTCATCACATCCATGTTGATGGGATTGGTTGGAGATCTGATTAACCTTCAAGTGGCTCAGTGACTAAACACAGGTTCTTGTCTAGCTGATGGGATAATTTCCCTGCTACATATATTTCTTGTTCCTCCATATTGCAAAGAGATGCCCAGCCTGAGCCTTCTTTGACCTTAGTTAGGCACAATATAAAAATCTAAAAGAGAGCAAAGCTGTCATTTTATTAATAGAAGAAAGAATATGCCCTATTATTAAATGAAAGGAAGACTTCTTTTCAGGGAAAAGATGAGGCTATGAAAATGCTGGAGGTGTTTTCATGTCTTATTCTTATAAACCCATTACTATGGTTCACCAAGATTCATCTTTGAAGGTTATGACCAGGTTATAATAGAAAGAAAGCTGTGTGGAAATAAAAGTGAGTTTGCACGTGGTGTGTGGGGGGAGCAGGTTGTTCCCATTAACCATTCTGAGACCATCCTGAGGCAGTCACTGCGCTGCAGTTGGGCCTTTCCCTAAAACCCACCACCAAGGTTGTTGCAAAGTTCTCTTCAAATATCCAAAATTGGAAAAACACTCTCAGCGTAAAGATGTGCATAAAATCTCTTGTATGTTCTCGAGCAGATATGAGCTCTCTAAAGCTTAACAAAACCCCAGCAACAATGCGCAGTTTGCTCAATAAAATCATTACAAATATTGTGGTAGTGTAGCAGCAACATGCACTTATCAAGAAAATGTTCCTAAAACAATAAGTTGCTTTCAATAAACGAGTCTTTAATATCTCTAAGCATTAGAATATTTAATTTCAATTTTGGTGGTGTGATGGGGAAGGTAAATTAACTTGTGAAATTAATCATTTTATTTTTAATGAAAAAATATAAATACAGAAGCAATTTTCTATCTATAATATGACTTGAGGGGATGATGATTTATATTTAAAATACTATTCTGCTGGAATTTCTGCTACTATTCGAGATAATTTAATTTGTGTCATTTGCATATGAAAATATGCATTGAACTAGCAGCAAAATAACCTTTACACAATTCTATAATAGCATAAAATACAGTACATTACACTTTCAGTTATTAAGAATACAAATACTCCATCCAATTTTGCAAAGAGAATACTTCACATAGTTAAAAACCCCCACAGAACTTGCGTCAGAACTTTGCGATTTGTCTTGCTTTGTTATCAGCCAGGGATCTGAATTAGCTGAAGGTATTTCCACGTATTTTATCCTGCTTTTTCTTTTTAATCAGCTTCCTGAGGCAGAGATGCATCCTGTATTTTGCATGCTTGCCAGTAAGGTCATCTTCACAGTAGCTCACAAGGTCTGCCAGGGATGGGCAGGGTAGAAGGGCTGGAACCTGTGTGTGGTGCCACTATTAGCTGTTGTTATTCTCCCACTGAATAGGCTTTTTCTCCACCAGCAGTTCTCCCCCATCATAGGAGTATCTTGCTGATAAACCAACAGTCAGCGTTCCTCCTTAATGCTTGGTCTATTGCTATCATTGAAGGCTCTCATCAACAGCTGATTAGTGCCATTAGCTGCAGGAAGGCTGGGCTCTCTTTCTTCCCCATCTTTATTTTGTCTCTACTAGGGGTACATCCGTTGTGGTAAATGGATTCGGAGAGAAGATCTCCCCTGGAATGGGGCAAGATGAGGAGATTATTAAAAATATATTGCTGAAAATACTGACAAATATCCTTTCCTGCCTGACCCTTGTATGATTAGAGCATGTTGTGTAGATTTCTAAATATCATTAAGAATTGTTCTAAAACTTCTCCCAAATTCATCCCTACTTAAATGTACTACGTAGTGTGTGGGGTGTTTTAAAACTATTCCAGTCTGCCCTTTCATCTCTGGTGGGTTAAGCAAACAATCCCAGCTCACCTGGAGCGCACACTGGTATTCTGACCAAAGTCCCATTTTTCCTCTTTTTTCATTTATTACTACTTTAAATTATTTCTGCATTCTGATAGCCAGCTTCTCTAATCATTCCTAATCATGTTTTTTGTTTTCTCTGGTTGGTGATAACAAAACCCAGGCCTACCCTGTTGACTCAGATCCTACCCCGGCTGGATCTTCCCCTCTCATCCCCAGAAAGCAGCTGCAGGTTTCTCACTCCCCTCAGCAGTCTGTCATGCAGCCCTTCTCCATCATATTTATTAAAAACACCCACTTTCCAAAGAGTTGGCACACTCCACCTGTGTTTACAGAAATCTTCCCTGAGCATTTGGCCTACATTTTAATTGGCTTCTGGAAGGTTATTTTCTTTATATGTCTTTCTGAGGTACTTGAGCAGCATCTCTTCCTTAGTGACAGCAGGGAAATTTTGGTGAAGGCCAAGAAGCAGCAGTGTGAGACGAGGAATGACTTCCTGCTCCTCTGGCTCTGAGTGGGACAGTCTCCAGACACGTAACCTGAAGCAGCAGAGGAGAACTTCCTCCTTATTTAACCCCACTGCCTGTGAGGGCTGGCACAGGGTGAGGTTTGGCTGCTGTCACTGACTTCCTGAGATGGCTGTGAGTTCCTGTGGAAAGCTGGAGCTACCCCTCCATCAGTGCCCATGCTCCTTGCAGCAACTTTTTTATTCTATTTAAATAAACCAGAAAGAATGCTTGTCTTCCAAGTTTGCTTTTTCCCCTCTACACACTTTATAATCCTGGACTGGCTTCATTCCTCCTTTTGAACCTTCCTTTGAAGGTGCTGAGGGTTCACTGGAAATATTTGTGATCTCTGATGGTGCCAAACTGGGTCTTCTCACAGGGCCACTGGTCTTTAGTGTCCTCTGAGTCTGCCCAGTGCTATGTTTGGAGCTTTGTGCATCATTTCATTCATGTTGCTTACTTTTAAACACTTATGTTTTCTTTTTAGACACCTATATCTTTTGCAAAGTAAATCTTGACACATTTCAAAACTAGTTTTGTTTTTTTTTTTAGGACATTTTGTCCTGAGTAAGTCAAAACAAAGTGTTTCTTCTGTGATAATTGGTCTTAATTTTTTTTTTCTTCTGAATGAAATGTATTTTGAATAGTTTCAGTCATTCTGAAGTTGCACTTTTACATATGTACCCTTGCAGTCCAACTGTAGATAAAAAATGTAAGATTCTAGTTGAGTGCCTCATAACTGTTAATAAACACACCTGTTCTCTCTCTTCTGTAAATTCTTCTAGACAGTAGAATGAAGAATTCAATTCAAGAAGGAAGCAGCATAGACTCAAGAGTTTATTTAAAAGAATAATTTTGAAAGACTGAACAGACACATATGCAGATCAGTATAATTACAATAAAAAGTACTACTTTTTTTCCTCAGTATCAAGATAAAATGCAAAAGGATATGCAAACTCTGTTCTGATGTTGATTTTATCTTACAGAAGTGTTTAATTTTATGGCATGGGCAGTTGAGCTCTGCAAAGAGAAATGGATCAAGCAACCTTCTTCTTTCTCAGCTTTGGACAAAAAAAAACCCAAAAGATCTATTAAAAGACTAATTAGCTTGATTTTCCTCTCCATCTTTTATACTTTATAGAAGGAGCAAGACTTTCCGTACATGACTACTGCAGTTCTGTGTGGGATCTATGCTATCACTGCAGATAGTAAAGGATATCTTATGTTATAAAGTTTTTCTACAGCAAAAAAATGTCTTTAATGGATCAGCAATCCCAATGTAACTGAGATTCCCCCTCTAGAGTGACTTGTATCAATTTACAGGTTAATCATGAGTGAGGTCAGAAAAATCCCACTGAAAGGGCCTAGCGAAGAAAAAAACCTCTTTCCATCTTTATGTGGTGCACCTTTAGTAAAACCTGAACTGAATCAGCCTGAATAATTTAGTAATCTGAAAAGCCTGCCAAGAAGAATGAGTAGTTTCACAACCAGTCACAAATTCTCTTGAGAAAACTCTCAGACCCAGCTTCCCCTTGTATCCTCGTCATCTCATGGTTTTAGACAGGTTCTGGGTCGAAAACTTTTCTTACACCCTGGTCAGGTGGCCTTTACAGAGCCCATGATGTCCACAAGCATCCTCTCTAAAGAGCTTAGCAATTGAAAGGATTTGTTTTTCTCTGAGTTTGATGTTCATTGCCTTATAGGCCAGGACTGCAATTTTATGCATTTATTGGTCTGAATGTACAAAACTGTGTGTGATTGCCAAATCCAGCACCTGAGAGTTCTCTTTTCTTATCAAAAAAGCTTACCTGTTCGTTCTTCTTCATGCCTCAGGTATAAAATTTCCTTCTCATCTAAGTCTTATGGATTGCTGTAAGATGTGTGTTTTGTTTTAATACTTATTGTGAATCTCTTTTGTGCATTGATCTTTATATCTTTATGTGTATGGTTTGGAATTATTGTGACTAGCAGATTTCCTGAGGACAAAAACTGAAATCCAGGTTTATGTACCAGCATCACAGTCTTGGCCTCCAGAGTGTAAGCACACTCAAATCTTTCATTTGAACTGCATCAGAGCCCAGGGATCTCACTGTAATGCAACTTTTTGAAAGGTCCTGCACAGTCAGATGAAGGAGAGGGGGCCCTTTTTGATGAATGTACAAAAAAACCACACGTTGCTTCTTGAGTGAGAATGTCAGCAAACCAAGGCATTTTTTTTCACCTTTGTTTCCTTCAAAAATGGCATCAGGCAGGAGGATTCAACAAGATTGCCAATAGTTCTGGGATAATTTCCATCTGCGGCACTTCTTTAGTGGCCAGATGTTGATGGCCAGAGCAGCGCGGTGGTGGGGAATACGGAACGTTCGCTGTGTTTTTAGTGACAGCGGAGCTGTTTGAGAAGAGATGACAAAACATAACTGGCGTGTACTGAAAGGCTTGCGTCAGACAGAGACTTTCAGTGTCACATATCTGGCGTTTACTGGAATACCTATTCTAATGGGTGTCACTCACCAGCCAGTGCATGTGTCACTGAGCAACTCTTTATGCCAGTTCTGTTCCAAAAGCTTCTGCCTGCTGCTCTATTCTGGCTGATGGTAGGAAAGAGAACATTTTAATGCTGCTGAAAAGTACAATTATTTTTTCCATGGGATGGTATTTATTGCTATAGAAATTCCAGGTAGATTAAATCCTTCAAACTCCTGATGGCAGGCCAAATCTGTTGCTTGTTTACTGTTCAAACACAGGGTGTGTAGGGACTTTATGCTCCCTGAGGAATGGGGCAGCAAGCTATCCTTTGTTTTCTCATCAGCCCTGGTGGAATGAGCAGGCCAGGTGAAGGTCTCATGGTGAGTCAGTTTAACAAACAGCTGGGACTCAAAGCGCAGAAATTGGGACTGTGAGTATCCTTCCTCATAAACATAGGATGGTATTGCTTTTCTGCATGAGGTGTGTTACACGTGCTCCTCATCAGTGCAGGCAAGCACAGATCAGAAGATAAAAGGCATTTTCCCACCCAGTGGAGGTTACTGCATCTATTGTTTGAGGCCTTGAGGCGAGTCACCAAAGCAGTGACAGTAGTTCCAGCCCTGCCCATGTCCCCGCTGGCAGTGCCACCTTTGTCTAGCCTCAGTCCTTCCAGCCAAATAAATGAATCTGGCCATCTGTATTTACACTCATTGTCCCACCAGCTCCCAGAAAGCTCCTTTATTGCTTATGTATACAGTACTTTAATGATATGGAAATTCACTAGTCACAACTTTAATGAACAACTTTTCTTGTATTCAAATGAATAAGATGCTGATGGCTGTTTCTTTGTACACAGCAAATGGTACTTCTATAAAAGCCACAGTAAATCAACAGCTTAAGCTGATTTAATTACTAATTTGTTGCAATGGCTATTCCCATACCTATCATAACACTGTGTATTCAATTATCTTTCACCCTAATGCAGGTATGGTTTGGGTTACATCTCTAAATATGAAAACAGGTTTTGAATTTTTCTGTTTGTTTTTTTTCATGGTTTCTGTTGTTTGTGGGGGGGTTGTAGTTCTTTTCCTTTCCTTTTTTTCTTTGCAGCTGGAAAAACTAGCAGCAACTAGCATGTGTCTAGTGATTAAGACTTTTTCTCTTTGTAATTGTCAGATTGATTGGGACAATTGAATGATAATGAAAAACAGCTTGTTCCCTCATTTCCAGAGGTGACACTTTCTGCATAATACTGCAAAATATAACAAAAGGGTTTTCTTGGACGCTGCTTAAAGTTAATTGACAGCATCTGTTGTTTGGAACAACGGAGAGAAATAGCATTCCCTTGGCTCTCAGTCACGTTACTCGGGATTAGGCACTGTCACGCCAGCTGATATCTGAATACACTGTATCTATCCACAGGGTCTTAGCTGGGCTTTCTGTTACATCAAGGTTCCCCTTTCTACACAGCTGAGTTCAAAAAAATGGTTATAGTTCATTAAATTAAGATCAATCTCCTGAAAAATCAGAGAGACAAATTACAATAAAGAGTGGGACATGGAAATAATAGAATAGTTGTGAACTTTTTATGTTTTTTTAAAAGCATCTTTTACTTCAAATGTCTAACAGCAGCTTTCCACTGCTATTTTATATCTGCTAGGGGTCTATATATCTATAACAGCAGTAATCACTGCGGACACAGGGATTGTTTATATTGGCAGATAAAATTCTAAATAGTTTTGAGAGCATGTGAAAGAAATTTTGATTCTGCAAGTCTCACAAAAAAAAAAAAGATATAGCTTAATTTTTCTCTTAGAGTGGCTGTCTGTGTTCTGAGAGCCTGAATACCATTAAATATGCACATCCTTTTATCTTTTGGCAAACTTTTGCTTTCATTGCTGCTCTTTAGTCAGTTGTGCATTTTTCTTTATGAGATTTAATATTTCTCTTTTAGAACATTGATCAGTGTCCAAAGTCACTTAAGACCAGCAGAAAAATCAATAGTGAGTGTGGATTGGCTGACTTGGAGCTGCTGCTGCAGCTGATCACCAAGAAAGCAGGGATTTGATTTGATTTTGCATTTTCAAGTCATTTCCTTGCTCTGTACTGTCTGTCAGTAAACTTCAAAATTGCTGATTTGAAAATAAATGAACACATGTTACTGTTTGAATCTGCTTCTTTTACTGTTTTTTTTTTTTTGGTCCTTAACACAAAATGGCAAACACAAATAGTAGCATTGTTGTTGCTTACATGGCTGCAGGTGTGTGGCGAACTCCCAGCTGAACTCAAGGTCAGATACTTTATGATGTAAACTCTTGAAGTTAAGATTTGTATTTACATGGAGGGTTCATCAAGCAGCGTATGTTAATGAGCCGGTTTTGTCATGTTATTCTGGCAAGTAATTTGACATTTTGCTGTAATACTCTTAGATTGAGCTCGGTATCATTGACAGTCAGATATTGAACTGATTGTAATCAGGACCAAGAAAATATTTCATATTCTGTGCTGTAATGTACAGTGTGTTATAATGTAAGATTTTCTCTACAGTGTAAATTGTAACAAATTGCCTTATTTCTTATTCTGATCTCTTTATATATTGGTACAATTACTGAATTGAAACAGAACTAGATTTTTGCTGGAGTTTATTCTTTTATTTAAGTTTGATAATGCACTGTATTTTATTTTTTTTTTATTGTTGGTGTTTATCAATAATGCTTTGGAGAGGAAAGGCACTAAAAATGCTCCATGTTATAATAAAATACAGAATAGTCATACTGTGTTAAATTAGCTGTTTTTAAATTATGTTTATGCCTTTAAAATATTTGTGGGTTTGTATATTTATATAGGTACATGTGTGGCTGTTGCTGCATAGTATTTGTAGTGATCCTTATATTAATGCTTATTTCATATTTATTATTAAGAGTAGCTATACCAAACCTGTGTTGTGTTCTGTTTCAGAGCTAAGCAAAGGAACACATGTAAGAATCATGTTCTTTTTAATATCAACCGAGTTTTAACTCATCATAATATAGCTGATGCAATATCCACTTTTCTGTGCTCACACCTCAGCAACAGATCTAAATTATGTTTTCAACAGAAACTGTAAAGATTTAAATATTCACAGTATCTGGGTGATGCTACAATACTGAAAAACCTAGATTCAGAATTATATAATTTGAAAGTCCTTAATGTAATTGAAAAATAACTCAATGCCATAAATACTGGCATGAAAGTTCAGGAAATGTGTTTCTCTCCTACTTTCTCTTCTCTTTTGGACTGGTTAGGGCTGATCTCAGCAGTGTCAGTAATTATTATTCTGATGACTTGCCCCTGAAAGGCACTCGCTTGTACCTGTGGGGACAGAGAATCCATTTGCCTGGCGCCGGGGAGTCGGAGGCACAGGCTGGCGCCAGCCAAGAGAAGGGAAAGATGATTAATATGTCTTATAGATTCACTGTCTCTTCACTTGTCCTAGACCTGCCAGTAATTCCACTCCCCTGTGGTTCCACCTTGATCACAGATAATGGAGGCAGATTGAAAGTTTGAAGACACAAGCCTTTCTCTCCTCCTGATCTGACATTACTCACCCAGGCTAAATGAGCTGTACAACCACCGGCACCTGCCTATGGGAAGGCATCTCAGTGCACTTAGCGGTAATGCTGCAATAAAGCAGCAACTGTACCCTAATTAACCAGGTTCCCTTTCTTCCCTTTTTTCCTTTCTTCCTTTTTTTTTTTCTTTTTTTTTCTTTTTCTTTTTTAACGGCGCAGCAGGCTGCCATTAGCAAAGCTATGATATTGCAATGGAAACACTAACATAAGTATTCCTTCACCTCTGAAATGTATTATAACTTACCTTTCCCTTTTTATTTCTTTGCAGAAATAGTATAATACAAGGTTATTTGGTACCAGCGAGGTAGCTGTTGCATTCTAAGGAGTGGAATTATGAATGGAAAAATAACCCTGGGAAGAACATCTGTTAAAAATTTTCTTACATAGGTATATCTTTTAAAGTTAAACCCCTGTTATTTACTCATTCATTTTCCAAGCTAAACTGGACTTTGTAGTGCAAATGTCAAAGTATAATCTCACAAGACCATCTTTGCAAAACTTCTCGGTCAGAAAATTTATTTCAGAGACAATGGAGCAAAAGCAGAAAACAGAGTAGTCACTTTCTAGGGGTGTTTTAGGTGACGTCACAGCATAAAGTAAATTACAACATGCATCTGAATATGCCCAGTTTGCATCTTCCTTTCAGCTAAATGCCTTATTCTGAATCAGACTCTTAGAGACAAAATGTCCTTTTTTCTTTCCAAAATCAGACCGAGCAGAACATATAAAAAGGTTTTACGGTGGAGAAAGACACTGTCTGATACAGTCTCCAGAGAGATAAGTCATAACAAGAACCTCTGAACATGAGCTTTTTTTGTGGGCCCATGAAGTATTTTGCTCTGTAGTTCTCTGTGAGTGATTGAGCATTTAAAAAAAGATATCTGGTATTTTTAAGAGTCTGATTTCTTGGGAGAAAGCCAGACAATCTTTAGTGGATACAGTAATTTTTATATACCTTTGGCTTGTTTTGATTTTGAAGGTTTGTAAAAGCAAATCTATATTGTTTGGGCAGTGCATAACTCTTTCAATTTAGTTAAGCCCTGTGTTGTATGTAATTACACTTCTAATAGAGACACTCCAAGAATCTGTACATAGTGAAATATATTCTGGTTAAAATAACATATCTGTATCTTCTGAATAATAAAGAAGACTAGGTCTAGCTAGAGAGCTAAATTCCAGAAACTGGCAGACAGCCCACTTTCGTATAAGCAAAGTGATACCATTTTTAGGTATCTAGGGTATTATTATGAGTAAGGAAGAGAAGAGGAATAAATAAACAGAGTAGCCCAAAATATTTTCAAATGCAATATAGCCAGGAGTATAAATCTTAAGAGTCATGTTCCTTTAGCAGAAGAACTCTATAAAATAGTTACTGTATAAAATAGCAAATGTTTACATGCTACAAGGTCATAGGGAGTAATTTTGTCAGCAGCAAAGTATGCTAGATCTATTAAAAAATAAAAAAAGAAATTCTGTGTCATTGCTCACCTCATGTTGCCACTGGGGAGATATCAGTTTGGGGGTGACCTTTGAACTTCCAATTCCTGGTCCTGCTTTCTGGCTTCTTGAAGGGATTAGCTAATGCAGCACCAGGGGCAACCATAGGAGAGAGAATTGGGGTTATTGTGAGGAAAAAACATGGCTCATTCAAATGGAAATTCTGGGCTCAGAAATTGTAAAGGTCTCCAAGCTGGTTATGGGTAAAGGCTGATTTATCATAACAAATAATGGGGGAAAGTTTTAATGATCTTTCAAGGGAAAAATCGTAATTTTTGAGTAAAGAAAAAAATCCATAGCACATTAGAATTTCATAATTCAATCCATGATCCATTAAAATCTTCATATTCATGATGTGTAAGGAATTGTCAGACAGGTATAAGACAACTTTGACTGGTCTCCTAGGATCAAGGACTTTATGCCCTAAAGATTCACACTAGAGTTTACAATAAATTACAGAACTGTGAAAAAGGCTGATATCTTAAAAAAAAAAGAAAAAAAGTACCTGCATCTTTAAAATTTTTTTTGGTGCTTTTCTTTTTTTGTTTGTTTTGCTTTTTTTAGGTTTGTG
>VZTI01001584.1:1231105-1339852 GCA_013397865.1 Struthidea cinerea | reverse complement strand
TTTTTTTTTTTTTTTTTTTTGTTAAATGAAGTAACTTCTAAAATGTCATAAAGCAGCACATGAGTAAATCTTAAGGCTGAAAACAGGTCTCCTAAAGTCCATCCCACCACTGCAGCTGTGGAAGTGCCTTGTCTTTTCAGCAGGATCAGCTGGTGCAAGGTGTATTCACAAGGGCAGTCACTGATTTGCAAGGGTCCCCCTGCAAACACTTGTGGGCTATTAAGAAACAACTGTACTTTGCTTGTCCTGTTGGGTATAGAGCCTTGTATTGATGCCTTTTCCTGGTCTTAAAATCAAGAGTCAAACACGGTTAGAAGGGAAAAAGGGATTTTACCTTGGTATTTATTTTAAGCATCANTACTGATTAGCATATCTATCAAAAATTCCCCAGTGGGAGGCTTGAGTGAGCCCCCCTCCCCAAGGAACCTTCCCCTGGATGGTTCTACCTTAGGTTACAAAATGTGTTCTGGAGAGGACCTTGGGGTCTGAGGCACACTGATCCCTAACTACGAAACCTCTAAAATGTTCAGTCTCCTAACATAACAAACAAGTCCAAGAATGTAGGCAAAAGCTCTAAGAATACAGAAGTTGTAAAAAGGTATAACAGGGGTTTAAAAGAAAAGGCAAAAAATCATCATGGCATCAGTATGAAGAGGTTTTCTTTTTGACAAAGGATTGTAAGCCCTAGAAAGCATGTAGAAGAGTAGGCTACATGTCTGCGTGCTACTTAAAAATCACTTACTAGTGGTCAAAAAAATCTGCGGGACGGAACAATAAACTCTGCGGTGCATTTAATTTATTTCTTACGGCACTGGGGTAACAGATTTCCATTTCTGTGTTGGATCTGTATAGAGCACATATGTAAAAAAAGGAAAAGCCAAATACGTTTTTGGAATCTACACATTTTTTCACGGTATAGTTTGGCATCTTATTAGTGATATATTTAGAAAAATCGTAATATGACATTTGTTGGGCTGGCGATTATAAACTCTTACTTGTGGGCATAATGATTGCTGCCATGAGTAGTGTCTGGGATTTACTATTTACCACTCTGATTTAGAGCAGTGCTGCTAATGATAGCAAGCATTACACCTGCTGGTAAATGATTTCAGATTTGGCATTTTTAATACTAGATATTGGAAGACTAGATGTTGAGTTTAGATGTATAATTTTGTACACAGTGCCACCTGGAGAATTTGGAAATAAGGTTTTGAATATTGAATTATTTTTTAAATTCAGTTTTGCTTCATCTTTATTTTAGCTCTGTGGGACTATTAATGATCTTTCTTGAAGTCTGCTGTGTTTTGATAGTGTTGCCATTTGGTATTGTAATATTCTGCCAGTTGTCTGGTCTAGAAGATGGATCTTCGCAAGGACTTGGGTTAGCATCGAGCCTCATTCCAGTTATTGAAGCCAAAATATAGACGTGAAGTTGTTAAAGTCCCTTCAGAGCTGCTGCCTAGCTTTGTAAGTTCACAAATATTTTTGGTCTCTAAGTTCCTATGTTTTGACTTCTGAATTTCTTGGAGGCTTAAAGATCTATCTCTGGATGTATCCGTACATTTGTCAGTAGTAATAACATCAGGAGCCAAGTCTTAATCCTTGGCTTCTGCCAAGACTTGTAAATTGGGAGTTCTTCAGCCTGTTGTGGTGCCTGATCTGACGGGTGCGATCAGGTCACACAGAACATTCCAGGTTTTGCAGAAAACAAGTACAGGTAGTTAGAGAGAGCTGAGCTCTCTCTGTCATTGCTGGGCTGCTGAATCCTTCCTTATCCAATGAACCTCCAAATTCCCCTCAAGTAAAATGGAGCATGTATATCAGGACAGAGGCATTTCCTGTCCAAGCCAAGGCAGCAGCAGACTGGTTAGTCCCTCCCCTGAGGGGACACCTCTTAGGCAGAGGTGAGAGTCATGGCAGGTCTTCAAGCTGGGCCGGTGTCCTGACTGCTGTTAGCTGCTGATATGGTGTGTTACAAGTGACACTGACCCTGTCACCAGAGGCTGCACGACCTGACTGGATAAACCGCTTGAAAAACCTGGTCTGATCTCATAGCTGACCCTGGTTTGAGAAGGAAGTTGGATTTGATGACCTCTTGAGGTCCCTTCTGTCAGGAAAATTAATCCACAAACACCAGAGGTTTATGTCAGAAGAGTCCCTTTGCTTTATTCGAATAAAGGGAGAGGCCATGGGGCATTTCCCCTGGGGTCTCTCAAATTTTTTGAGGTCACCGCCTCCTTTTTATCCTATTTTTCCCTAGTTTCCCAACCACATTTCCCTCTCTCTTTCCCCATTGGCTGAGGCACTCAAGAGGTACAGACTTCCCAGAATGCCTAATACCTAAATATTCCCTTCTAATGTATAACCCCCACGCCCCTTGTCAGCAGACCTTTGGTGCGTTTGAAGATACATATCTCTTTAATTCATCAATCAATGGAATTCTTCCCATTGTCTTTCTTATCTCTTAGTGCTTAGCCTTGTCTACCAGCAGGCCCACAGCTTGTTTGTAAAGACAAGTTCTGCATTCCTCTCACTTCCAACCTGAATTTTCCTGTGATCCTGTGATCATGGAGCAGATGAAATTGTCCCGGCCCTGGGCATTTCCTGCTGCCTCACATTCAGAGGGGTCTGACTTTTTGCTTGTATTGGACAGGCAGCAGATACACGTTATTTAGACTTGAGAATCTGTTGAAGATTTAGCTCTAAACTGCCAGCCAATGCTCTAAAGAAAAGTCTCCCCTACAAAGACCCTTTGGTCTTTCAGCTGCACAAATTACAGGAGCAGATGAAGTAATGGTAAGTTTTCCTGCCTCATTTCAACTCTTATGGAAGCCTTCAAGTAAATCTGTCCCTGCACCGAGCAAACCTAGGCCTAGATTTTAGGGAAGATTTGTGCTGTTTATGGTTTACATCAAGGTCGTAAGATATTTTTAGTCTATGCATATTTTCATCGTGAATCATTGTGGTTTTGAGCAAGTGTTGTTTTAAGGGCTTGACTTTATAGTTTTACAAATGCTTTGTAGTGGTGAGAGTCTCAGGATAAAATCTCTAATTTCGGAAGAATATTATGGTAAACATAAAACCGCAATAAACAAGTACAAAGCAGTATGAAAAATTAATAGGTTTAGTATTTTCGATCATTTTCCCCCCTAATTTAAAATACAATTTTCAAAGGTTCTGCGGGAGATTGACTCTCACTCTGTAAACAAGATACTCAAATAGAGAATTTTCATATTCTTAGCGTGTATCATCTTGATATTCAACTTTGTCCAAAGATCTTATCATTCCTCAAGAGCACTCTACAACTGAGCAAAGTTGGTGAAGATTTTATAATACAGTACTATCATCAGATGATCCTATTTTTAAACGCAATTGAAATCAAAGAGCTGGTAGATGACCTGGTGTTTAAAAAACATGAATCTTAGTCAGTATAATGCACACTTTCAAAGATGATCAAATGCACCAAAAGCTATTTTCATTCATCACTGGAGCAAGGTTGGGCAGGTTTTTTGGGTCTCTAGAATCCCGGCACAATAGGATTGCATGACCATGGATCAGAGAAAGAAAAAAAATGAAAGTAGGTTTCTAAATAATCATATGGGAACTAAATTACCTCTTTGTGAATTTTCATGTCTAGCAGAAATGTCGAGCTGGTATGAGGGTTTTGAAATTGCCTTTTTTTTTAATGTTTTCTCTCCAAAGAAATACAAAGTTTAATTCACCTATAGGTTTTCCAAGGTGTAGTAAGAGACAGAGATTCTTGTCCAGAGTTTCTCCAGCCCTACTATCCCTTCCTATTTGTCTCCTCAGAGAGGAACTGGACTGATAAGCACTGCTCAGTAAAAAGGCTCAGCTGTTACCTCAGAAATTATCTTCCTTCATCTTCCAGTGTTGCCAACTTCTGTTATGCCGACATAATTCCTCTTGGATGAGCATTCTGCTAATACTTGTAGGATCCTCTCACAAAGTGCTTTGTTCTCGTCATTTCTGTGATGTGTGGCAAGAAGAGGAACAGAGGAGACTGGTCAGAAATTAGCATTCCCTCTTTCTCACCCTGCAGTTGGATTATGGGGCAAGGTAGAATTTACCTGCATTTATAATCACTGTGAGGTTCTAGGACTCATTCATTTCTGTCCATGATTTTTTTATGCAGAAGGGGAACATATGGTCCTAACTCCCTCACTTGTTCCGAGAAGAATGGCAAAGCAGAAAATCTAAACTGCTTCAAGTCAAAGCCTTTCATAAATTAAGGCTTTTATATTCTACCTCTTCTGTGAATGGCGCAGAATTTGCCTTCCTGTGTGATGTTTTGGTGTGTTTAGTGACTACATGTGAGCGTGGTGGCATTTATGTGAAGTGAATCTATTAAATTCTTTATAATGAATAGCATGTAACTGTACAACATATACAGTTTTCTCATTTTGCCCTCCTCTGGGAGACTACGACAACATTTTGGCAAGTAGGAGTAAACAGCTTTGTGTTGGCATGCAGTAAATTAAACTGAGTAATTAAAATCAATAGCAAAACACTAGCTAGGCAGAAAGGTCATATAACACAACAGAAAACTGTTGGGTAGCATATTGCAGGAAATCAAAATAAATTTCTGAACTTTTCATTATTCTTTACATGCCTGAAACTGGTCTTAAAAAGCTGGTGAGATACAGTGAGATATTGATAGAGACAGGATCATTCTCTGAGATGGAATAAAATGTTTTAATACTAATGTATGAGATTTTGCAGGGTACGAGGCTGCCAGACACAGTGGAAAATAGAAGAAAGGACTTAAATTTAACTACTGTAATATAAAACTTCGTTTGATTTGGTTCCCTAATGTATCACACAGTAATGCCTGCAAGTGCTGAAGTCAGGTATGCCAGTCACTCATCTGTTAGTGCAGGTGTCAATTATAAATCTAATGTCAATGTTTCCCTGGTCAGATGGGACGTGGCCTAACAATTTAGGGGATAGTCCAGGTTTTAGGCTGCACGCATGGTCTTGACTCTGATTATCAGGTTTGACTGACAAATAGATAACAATTCTTATTTTTGGATACTGCTCTAAAACACTGCACTTCTCCTATGGCCATGGCTTCCCAAAAGAAGTCTGTGGTGGGTTTTTGCATTTTTTTTCTGGTGAAATGTGTAACGGTGGTGGAAGGAGGTGGGAGGAAATCATGAGACACGATTCCGGGAAACGTGGAGATGTAAGATGAGTCACTTAGAGTGTTTGCTTGGGAGAGACCAAAAAGGAATCAAAGGCACAACTAACCTGTAACAAGTATGCTCAATCGTGAAGTGGATACGAGCTAAGGTAAAATATTTTATGAAATGAACTGGCTGAGTTGAGAAAAGCAGAAAGCTTTAAGGCCCAGGAGCTCTTCTGGCTGGACTTGTTTGCTTTTCCCAGTTCAATCTGTTGCTCTAATAGGCAATGTTACTGTGCCTTTCTTATCTCTCTTGAATTTGCCAGCTCCATTAGCTCTCTCTCAGGCAACTGTCAGAAAGATCTTGTGTCATCATTCAGGAGGTATGAAATGTTGCATTTACAAGGCTTGTCTTAGGTCTTCATTTTTGGATTTGCAGAATTTCTCCTACACAGTTTTGAAGAGCATTTCCTGACTGAAGAAATCCTGGGACGCTCTGTGGCTGTAACAGCTCTCAGCTGATCAGGGGGTTTTGGGGAGTAAATGATGAGTTACAGTGTGTTTATACGGCAGATCAGAGGCTTCAGCACTGGACAGGCAGTTGTGAAACAAAAGCACTGGGTTATGGTTGGTGTGTGCTGTTCCTATTTATTCCTGAGGTCATTTAATTTCCTTTCTGATGTTCATGATTTCACTTTAAAACAATACTTTATTTTTTTAGCGTTTCCATTTACACTGCCTGTTTTGAATTTAATAGTAGCAATTTTAAAATAATAACAGTGATAGGCAGTTTTTGCGCTGGCTGTCTGCAATAGCTGTGCCTCACTTAAAGCCACACTGCATTCTAACAATCGAGTGCTGGAAACCGGCTGAGAGCAGCAACTGTGCAGACTGATCTCATTGCAAGTTGGGTTCAGATTTGCTTTGCTTGAGTTGTGAAAATGGCTTGGCCTCTCACCCCGGTCCCCTGAGAACATGATGTGTCCACATCCTGCAGCAGCGTGGGACGAACACAAACCAGGCATCTCCTGATGGGAGACTCCAGCGATCTGTGCAGCAGGAGCACTGCAGGCCCACATTATCAGCATTAGCACTGCTGTGTGGGGAACATGGATTATATCTGGTGTAAGTGGTTTAACCAGCCAGGCCCTCATGGTTAATGGACATCAAGTTTAATGATTCTGAGACAGAGATTCATAAAGGAATATGAGCATGATCACATCCAGTTGAAAATGCTATAAGTCGTAATATTTTTTTTCTCCCAGTTCTAATGTAGGTAAATAAAGCTAAAGAGCTTTTAGAGGTTTTATATTTTCATTTTTAGTGCTGTGGGACCTAAACTAATACATACCTATGTTTTTATATATACAAATAGTGTATGAAACTACACAAATAATTTTTGTTCTTCTATTTTTATGTTTTAATGTAGTATGTGGGCTTCCTTTTTAAAAGTCAGCTGTTAACTTTTAAGACCTTTCAGCATATATTTTTCCTGTGCTTGAATTTTTATAGTCATTAATGGAATAGGAAATGGCATCTACCTTCCTTCCTATTAATTCTAAACCCTAATTTATGAATCCTACTTAAAACTGTGGTCCATGTTCAGCAGGACTCTGCATCTGCTTAAAGCTAAGCTAATGTACAACTGTGGGTAAATGAGATTGGTGCAAAGTCTTCTACAAAGATTTCAAACCAGTGTGCTAAGTAATAACTTGACGTATTTTTTTCAATGAATTGCATGTGTATGTGTATTGAATTTTCCCCACTATTTCACTGAAAATACCTTACATTTTATCTTCAGTATTACATGGCTAAATTTCCTAAGATGCTGGCCATAACAGTTAACACACACCTGTATTTGGATCTACAACACCTCTGAGCCTTCTGGTCCCATTTAAAGACCAGAGGGACAATGTTTAATACATGGTATTGCCTGGAAAAGCAACAGATAAGAAATTGTAGCTCCTGCTTGAAAGCCTTTAAATACTTAAAGTTATTACAATCTAAATTTTCACCATTTGTGTGTTTAGCTTGATAGCTGTATATACCATTTGTCAAGTACTCTTACAAATATTTCCTACAAGTATATTGACAAATGTCCTGTCATTCTCCTGGAAATACACAATACATGGAGCATTTTGAAGATTATTTGCTTATAAAAGTTTTTGTATCCCATATGTTGCTTTCTCTTATTTTCTCTTATTTAAGAATAAATATTTACTGCTTCTTGAAACTATTTGGAAGATTTTTAGATGCTTTGTCTCAACACCTCAGCCTTATTGCAGTAAAGACTGCTGTTTTTAACAAAAGTGCCAGTCCTATAAAGCCTTACTTGTCTAAAGTTGAACTTAATATTTGGACCAAACTTTTAGACATGTGAAACAGATGAATTCCTGGGACAAATGTAAAATAATCCCCAGGAAACCTTACATCAAATATAAATAAAATGCTAAATAAAAAGCTACTGGCTTTTCTGTAGGTGTTGGTGTTTTGTGTGCGGAGTGATCAAACATGGTAAAGGTAATAGCAGGGTAAAAACCTGAAACAAACTGAGGAGCATTGCTACTACTTACTAATATTTCATTTGCAAAACAGAAGGACAAAGCTGATGGAATTGATAGTATTTTGCTTTACATAAAGTTTTCACACCCTTCCACGTATGATTTGATATTTAAATTGTATTTTACAGTTGTTGGTGCTGATCAGTTCAGGAAATACTGAGAAACATAGAAGGCTACCCCATCATATTTGGGTTCTTTTCTTTTTCCCTTTTTTTAATCTTATCGTTGGAGTCTGTGACCTAAGACTTTCTTTTAGGGTTTTCTCTGCCCACTTTTTCCTCATCTGAAATCTAAGAGCACCACATATATTTCACAGTTCTAGGAATACGTGGTGATGGGCCTGGGCTAGCAACTGGTGCAGCACCTGCTTCGATTCTCTCATTGATTAGGCCCTGGAAGGGCAAACATTTGAACAATGATTTTAAGAGTAACCTCCCTAGAGCCTTACTGTGTGTGCCTAGAAATCGTTGGAGGCATAGTTTTTACAGGTACAAATCTGTCACTTGGAACTCAAACTGCCTGTTCTTCCCAGAGCTTCCTGAAGATTAACTCAGAGAATCTTTGAGGGCTGAAGAGCAAGGATGATCTCCTCTAGTTTGATTACATTTCCTGAGAGCACAGAAAAAAATGCTTTTGTTGGCCAGATATCAAGTTCTGCATAGCGTTGGTGGTCACTGGCTTGCAGACGGCTGCCTGGGGTACAGCCTATACCATCCTCTCACAGGGTATCAGCCTCCCTGCTGACCTGGGAGCAGTGTGTACGTTCTCTCACCCTGTTTTATAACAGTCTAAAGAGGAAGGAGAGTGTCTAGAACTTTGTCGTTACCTTCAGCAGCAGGACAATGTGAAGTCTTTCAAGGCTAAATAAAACTTTGTGTAATTTAACAAAATGTATCCTACATTTCCCTTCCCCTCTCCATCATGTCTAGTTATATTGCAGAAGAGGGTAAAGGAGGTGATGCTCTTGTAGTCTAAACAAACTCAGCACAGTGAAATGGGACAGTGCGCTTTTAAATATGCATAAGGATTACAGTTGCTCCATTTTGTGACACTGACTGCTCAGGTAGAGGAAAAAAAAGCAAACCAAAAAACCGCACAGTTTTCCTAAAATGAATATTTTTTAAAGGGCTATCAAGAAAAATGATGCAGTAACTATTATTGTGAAAAATTGGAGTGGCCTGGGTGATATCACACATACAGTTTGGAAAAACAAGATTAGTGTAACACACCATTTTTCAATTTCTCCTGTCTTCAACAGCTCCAACCCTTGAAGCATCTAATTTTTTTAACTTTGTGTCTGGGATGAGAAATCCCATGTGTGCACAATGGTTTCTGACTGCCTGTTCCCCCCACTCCCAGCTTTTTCCCTCTGCTTGCATATTTCCATGTGTACTGTAAATAAGGAGTGACCGAGAGGGCAGGATAATTAGTCTCCTCTTAGATCAATACTACTCTGGGGGTCAGCAGCTAGGAATGTTTGAAAAGAGAGAAGGAGGGAATTGTCTTTTATTTCCTCTGTAGACTGAGGACAGCACCTTTGCATTGGGCTCATCTCTGTTACCTGGGGAAGAAAGCCTGTGGTTATTTCTGAACCAGCATCAGCTGGCAAAAAGACCAATGTGAATAAGATGGCAAAGAATTTAAGCAGCAATGAAACCTTAGAATATTTTCCCCTCACTAAAATAAAGATTTTAATCTCTAGGTGGCCATCTAGGTGGTGTTTTCTCTTAGAGCTGGGCTCAGTGGGGAGCGGGATCGAGGTCAGCGTGTCTTGGAGTTGGGCAGCCCAGGGTGTTTGCAAAGCAGTAGCTCTTGGTCTGTGAGCCAGAGTATTGAAGTCCTGTTTCATTCATTTTCATCTTTCAAGAAAAGGGCTTGCCATGTTTGTTGTTCCCTTCTGGCTGGGAAAACTGAGGATTTTCCTTCCAGGCTTCTTTTTTTTTTTTTCTCTGCTGTGTGTTTAATGCGATAGCTCTGAGTGCTGCCTCCAAAAGGGGATGACTAAAGGACACAAAAGGCAGGGCTGCCCAGCACAAAGCACGTTCAGCCCTGGAAATGCAGTGTTGCCATTGCTAACAGGCCGCATGCTGGCACAGGGGATAAATGGGAGACCTACAGCCTCTCCTTGTAGCAGAGAAATGCAAGCACCCTTGGAGATGGGTACTCTGCAACACTCTCAAGAATAGGAGGGTGTTATAAAGTACTTTTTCAATGGAGGGAGGTGAAAGGAGGGAATTTGAAAGAGCTTACAGAGGAGCATGGAGAATAAAATTTGTGTACGTGCAAGATGTGTAGCCTGGGGAAGAAATAAAAACTTTGCAATGCTGAATTTAAATTATTTTGCTTTCACATTGTCACATCTTGTACATGTTTTAAAATTATGTGTTTTCACGCAAAGAAATCTGGTGGTTCTACAGCATAAATCAGTCTTTATAGCAAACAAGGAGGTACCTATCTTAGACATGCTCTTTTCTGGGAGTAAAGATGAGGCACTATCAGAGATTGAGAAGATGGAGCAAATTGATTAATTAAAAAGTAGTAAATCATCAGTCCCACATGATTTATGTATAAAAGAATTCTGAGGAAGATTAGGAATGAATTAGCTGAACTGCTAACAAAGATATGCACTCTCATTAAAACCAAGCTCTGTTCCAGAGGGTTGGCAAGTATCTGGGGTTTATCCTATATTTAGACCAGTAAGCATTACATCTGCACATTGCAAATGGTTGAAACAGGAATTTAAAAAGGAATAATAAAACACCTGGAAGATCGTGATGTGAGAGACTTTAATGAGAACAGGTTCAGCAAAGGAAAACCATGTCTCAATACATTGCTCAGAACTCTGTGAATGTGCCCATAAAAAGGAATTAGAATGATCATCCTGGATCAGACCAAAATTTCCTCTAGCCCAGCGTCCTGCCTGTCAGTGCCCAGTCACAGCCACACAGGAAAGAGAGAGGAATAAAAAGAGTTAGATAACCCTTTTCCCCTGGACTTGATTGACAGCAACAAAGGCCAGGTCTGAATTTAAGGGGGGTCACCTGCTGGCATGCTGACATCATCCCTTTCCCAGAAACCAGTCCTAACTCACCGGTGCTCAGAATTTCCCCCACTCAAAAAGAAAGGAATTAATTGGTGAAATAAACAATGTTTTCCTCCATGGGATCAAAGAGAACTCTGACAGTTTGGATGTTCAGAGTAGCAATAACCGATTCCTGAGGTATAACTGTACCAATAGTATTTTCATCTAGCGAGGCCCCTGGGTTGCTTTGTTAGCTGCTCTTCACTCCCCCAGCCAAACATTTCCTTGCTGGCCACAGCTCTGGGTGCTCTGCAGTCCATGGGACTCTCACCCACTGTTCCCATCAGCTCCCACCCCTCTGCTGACTGGTTTTGTTGTTTCAGCCCTTGGAAAAGTAAGCACAGTGCTGAGAACCAGGCCCAGGCTCTCAGTTCTTAGGAGAGGCTTAAACAGTTTCTGGTACTCACTCATCTTGCAAAAGTCTTTAACTCAAGTCTCCTTTTTTAAACTTTGTTTTCTTTTTTAGGCTATAACCTTTTTTGCCATATACTTTTCCTGGATTGACTCACTTGGACAGTCAGTTGACGTGGGCTTTCCCACATTTTCTCCTTGTGATGAAGTAACTCCCTTTGTAACAGAAAAAATATTAATTTTACTTAAATGTGTAATTGCAATATGTGCCAAAGAAAGGTGTTTCTGGCTTTCTCACCAACATTTCCAGTTTATTTCCCTTCCATTGCATTGGATGCCAAGGTGCACTTTTCCCCTGGGAATTCCTAGGAATGTTTCCTCACCTTTGGGTTTCAGCTCCCAGGCTTATGAGACGAGCTGCCTGACATAATGTATTTTGACTTTTTAAAAGCATGTGACAAAGTCTGTCACAAGACACTGCTGCAAAGGCTAAGTAGTCACATATGGTGACAGGGCAAGTATCCTCATAGATCAAAACCCGACAAGGAAACAAAAAGGCAGAGGGCTAAGTGGTCAGTTTTCATCTCAGTAAAAGGCCAGCAGCTGTGTTTCTTAAAGTTACCTATCAGGTCACACGCTAAATATCTTTATTAATGATCTTGGGAGAGAGAGGTGAAGGATTAGGTGGTAACATTTACAAACGACGTGTAATTACTCAAGTAATTTAAGCCTGTAGCACGCTGTTGCAAACTTCTGGGTGATCTAACAAGAAGGTTCATTCCTGATAAATGAGAAGTTAGTACGTGGAGGAAACCACGCGAAAATGTTATCCTCTGACTAAAGGGAATAACCCTGAACATTGCTATTGGCAGTTCCACAGCAGAAGTCATTTGAGTTGCTGTTATGGTAGAAGAAGTGAACAAGGTGCTAGAAGGCGAAAGAAATGGGGCATTAAAAATGAATTACTGAACTTGGTCTTCATTGTGTGTAGACAGATGAGAGAATAAAGCATAATATTATGGGGAAGTTTCCCCAGCTAACAAAGTCTGATCCATGATGATAATTTCCTGTTTTCTTTTGTCTTTATCTTGCTCATACATCATCTACTATCAGAGATGCACTGATCTTTACCAGGTATAATATACTTTGGGAAGGCAAAGGCTTCCAGAGGTTTTCAGATCTTGCTAAGGACAGTTCAGTGTCAACCAAGATACAACTGGCAAAAACCTCTTTCCTGTCTGTTCTCCTTTCTTTGCTAGTTAGTTAAAATTCATGTCTAAATGACATAAATTAAAAACCTCAACTTTGTGTTTAGACTGTGAAATCATCAACATTTTAAACATGGATTTCAGAACTCATATGTTACTGAAATGCTTCCTCAAGTTGGGGCTCTTATGAGACTTATAAATTATTCTTGCATAGAGAAGTCACCTGAGACTAACCTAAATGAAGTTAACATAGATTTTAAAAATTATTCTTGCAGAAGACCAGGGAGTGGTGGGAATAGATGAACAGATGGGAAAGGGAGGAGACTGAAGAAAAGGCTAATTAGGTAATTGAGGCTAAGAGGCTATTAGAGCTGACCCAGTGGTCTACTGGTAGTGCAGTTCAGGGACTTGAATTTGGGATTGAGGTTGGTCCCTCATTCCCAGGCCAACACATGCTCCAAACATCATAAGGACTCAGTTTCACAGCCTGTATCATCCTGTAAGTATGTGTTTTCCAGTCAACATAATCTGGAGGGATTGTATGTCAGATTATAGTGGAGACAGGAAAGAATTATGGACTGAAATGCTGAATTTGGTCATGAAGATGTTAAATTAGTTTGCTAATGGACAAATTGTTTGGTGAATTTTTTTGGAATTCGTTTGAATTGTCTGTTGCAAAAAAAAAAAACCCAAACAAAAACTGAAATAAGCATATTTTGAAGAGATTCTTAGTAAGAATTAACTATTTCTCACCAAGCAGCCTTTCTTGAAATTTGTCCAGGTCACAATTCTCTCAAGCACGGCTTTTCTTTCCAGAGGTAGTAGGCAAAGCAAAGGCCTAAAAGGGCATTTATTTTAAATCATTCCATTACCTTGTTCCTGGCCAATCTGAAGATGGTGTGCTCGTGGTGTGCCATTCTTGTCCCCTTCTCTCTGTCTCCTGACCTACCTTCTTTTCCAGTGCAGTCAGAGATACACATTCTTCTGGATTTTATTTGCTTATTTTCTCCCTGATGTCAGTACATTCAAACTGTCTTCTGAAGTAGTCAAGAGAGTTGCTTTTTTATGACCAGAGAGTCTGGTATAGGTCAAAGCCAGGACAGGCTGAGGTGGAACATTTCTTGTCCTCACCTTTTTCTAGTACAACATTATTTATGCTGACTTTACTCTTTTAAATTTTTCCACTTATTTACAGCATTTGTGGCTACTCTTTCTCAATTTCTTCCAAATCCTTTTTTTTTCCCCTTTTCTGCATTGCAAACTTTGGAACTACAGTGATGCGCCTCTCTGTTTCTTCCTTTGTTCCTTACCTTAGTCAGTGATTCTTATCACAAATTCTCATGTGCCAGTTGAAGTATTTTTAATTTTATTTTTAATCTGTATTTGTTTTTTCTCCCAGTAGCTGCATTTCAGGACACAAATGCTGGCCCTCGCATCCTTCTCTTACACTCATGATCTCTTCAGAGGATCCCAACACATGTATGGCTAACTAATAATTTTATTTAATAACTAATATTTTTTGCAGAAAGTCAGCTTTTCTCCTTCTGTTTCTTTTTTGTCATATACAAACACTGCATAGAGATATTTCTGTTGAAACAATCCATGGCTGCAATACCTGTGGTCAGTAGGCAAATCATATTTTGACAGCAGAAAAAATCAGCACCATTTATTATCCCTGCAGTTTAAAAGGGAGTTTCTGTAGAATAATTGCAGTATTGGAACTGCTGCTTCAGAGGAAAGTCACTGCAGTTTGAGATTTAGCAACTGGACAGAATAAACAAAAGATGGATGGGAGGAGTATAGCTTTGGCTCTGAGGGTAGGCAGGAGGGAGGAAGAAGGGGAACAGGCTGCTTGTCCACTGGAAATCCCACTTGTACCTGCTGCCGGCAGAAGATTTTGGATTTTGCTCTCAGCTGACAGCTGCTCTCAGACATATTAAAGTGTTTTATCAGAAGAGTGACAAATTTTGACCTTCGTGGACAAGTTTCACGTTTAAGGGAGATAGACAAGTGAGGAGTAATGGAAAGCATTGAATGAAACCTCGTCCCACAAAACCAAATTGAGGTCTGGAGAACCTGAAACAACACTTTTCTCCATTTGGGGGATTGAGTGTCACCCTATCCCATATGAAGTTCCTTAAAATTAATTCACTCATTTAAAAAATTATTTCTTGCCAGCTTATAATTTATCAGCCCTCCCTTTCATTCTCTTTCTGGCGAACTGAAGGGTGGTGACTTCATTTCAGCCAGCAGAACCTGGGGACAGGTTTTCAGCATTGCTTCCTATCTCCTAATCATGACCCCTCCCTGCTTCTTCCCTGTGCTTCCCACATGGCACATCCTTTCCTCAGCATTTCTTGTCACGCTTAAGAGTAACGACTTCCACTGGTTCCCTCTGGTTTTAGGTAGAAAAGGTTTCTTTCTGGTCTTGTTATTGGTGCTGCAGGACCTACAAGACTGGCCTGTTGGACCACATTTGTGTAAGGTATTCTGCAAACAGAGGAAACAGGACATTTCCCACTGCTATGTTTTTATTTATTGTTTCTCTTCACCACTGAGTTTTCCTTGCCACAACACTGCACTCTCTTGAAGTCACAGTTTGGATAAAAACCTTTCTTAGCAAGTTCCTCCTGAATGTATCCAAGGTATAAAATTTGGGAAATAATGCTCATAACATTTGCTCACAAAAATCTCATTTGAGGTTTTGGCTTTCAAGTAGTAAAAAAGAAGTAATGTACATTCAGGATATTTTGTTATTTTAGCTAATGAGATTGATTCATCTAATGTGCTGGTCTCATAAAAAAAAATATTGTCTGGCAGTGATACCGGTACCCAACACAATGTTTATTATAAACATTTAACATGCAAACTCTCAAAAAAAAAATTCTCATTGCTTAATGAATTAATGGCATTTTAGAGAAAAAAATGGTTAAAAATGCAGTGTTTTCTCCTTGAAGTTGTAAAGAATAAAGAGACTTTACAAGCAATCTCTGTACAGTTCATCATTATTAGAATTCCCTAACAGTCTTGATAGAGGTTGCTTAATTATTTCAATTAAAAAATGAAAGCTGCATGCTTAATGTGTAGAGTTTCTGATTTTTCTGAAATTGAATTACATAATATTTTGGTTTTTATAGTTAAGGAGAAGAAACCAGACACCGTTAGAGGTGGAAAACCTTGAGGTCTTAAGTTATGAAAATATTTGGGGAACATTGTAGTACACAGTAGGAAGAATAAAAGCAGGACTTATTTTGCAGTGTCTGAAACTGAGTTAGCTGTGCCAAAACTCATTCAGTTGTCTGCAAAAAATATTTAACACCATCTGACATATTCACTGTCACTCCATGCTCTGTGAATCAAATATAAAATTATGTGCAAGAAAAAACCCTACAAACTTATTTTGTCAGAAGTAAGCTAAGAATTTTGAAGATGGTCAGCTCCACTTGTCAACAAGAATAAGCAAGAAGAAAAATAATGGGTTAGACTAACAGAGAAAGAAGTCAGGAAGGCCTTCAGGTGGAAATGGCTGCCTCCCAGAAGAGGAGTTTGCAGCACATGATTTACATCCTTAGATTTTGTCCAGAGTTTGCCGGATTTCTTGCAGTTAATAACAGGGGACATCCAGCTTTAGGACTAAAATTTGAGCCCTCAGAAAGAGTAGCCAAATCTAGTATTTAGGCGATGCCAATAAATACCTGGAGGTTATTTTTCAAAGTTGAATCCAAATCAGGTTTTGGGTCATTAGGCTTAATTTTGTCTGAGGTTGTGGCTCAGGCCCACCCCTTTGAGTTCTATGGGCAAGCTTGGAAATTTGTGAATTTGTTAAGTAGTATCCTTACGTGTGCAAATTGATGGCAATTGAAAATGATCACCAGAGTGTGTCACCACAGCTAACGCTGCGCCACGACTTGAGCATTTCCCTACGCGTCAGATCCTGTAATTTTTCTTTTGGCCATTCATTTTTTACAGCACCTGCAGTTTTTTGTTTTTCCTCCAAAGATCATAATTTTCCTTTGAAGTCTGCTGACTGTGATATGTCTAACCTGATCCTGTGGAGGCAAGGAACTGAATAATTACTTTATGAGTGCCATATTAAAAGCAGTCCAAAGACTATTTATGCTGCTCATTAAAGTCATTGGAAATTTGGCTGGGCCAGAGCTCCCTGCTTTGGTCATGCAATAGGAGAGGAGAGCATTCCAAAAATTGTTATTTTGTAATTATTCGTGCTGTGGTGCCGCAAGAGGATTTGATTACCACCCTTCTATGTTTTAAACTTAGAGAACAGATACCACAAAGCAGTACCACCACTACCCCCAGTGTTTGTCCTCCAAAGCCTTGATTAACTCAATTTTCAAATAGAAATAAAAGTGGTACAGATAACAAAGTTTGATTTTAAGGTCAAAATTATTCGATTTGAAGTTAAAATGATGTTCAAATTGGAAGTATAGTTAAGATAAAGTTTTCAAAGCTCATTTATACCCCTTACTGCCTGTTGTAGTAGCAAGGAATAAAATCCTGGGGCCTCTAAAGTCACCAGGTTTTTGGTACAGGATGAGGACTACAATTTCAATTTTTATCTTTTGTGCACTGACAAATTTGATCCTGTTGCACACTACCAAAACCGAGCAAATGTCCTGAATGCAGACTGCACTGTAGCAAACGGACAGGAACAGGCAAGCACAGGCACCCTCACTCTTGGAGTAACAAATCTGCTGGGTTGGGAGTGCTGCCTTGTAAGGCGAGAGGAGAAGACACTCAAATCCACTGGCTCAAGCCTTTGACTGGCACTGGACTATGAGCTTCCAAAGAGAGAGGAAGTTTCTGTGCTTCCTTCTTCCTTGGGCAGAAAGAGTTTTGTGTTTCCCTTTAAGACTAGGCATTCTGAATTTATGTCAAACTGAGGTAAAACATCAAGCTATGTTTCTTTAAATACATCTTGGAAACAGACTGGAAATGAGTTGTTTGCACATTATTCTCTGTGGCTGTGCTTGGAACGGGGGTGGTTCTCCTTTAAATAACCATTCAGGAGCTCAGAGATCCAGGCAGTTGTGTATCAATTAGCAGGATGCATTGCTGACTGTGAGCTGCCTGGAAAGGCAAAGGGACAAATTGGAGCATTAGGGTTTCCACCATCATTTTGCTTTCCTGCCTCTAACTACAAATCGGCTTCATTGTGACTCACAGCGTAAGAAGTTGGCGCATTTCTGCAGATCCATGATAAGATACTTTTCTTTAGTAAGAAGTGCAGTTAGACTCTGCATTCTGAATCTGCTCCTGCCAGGCCCTAGATGCATTAGTATTCCACTGGCAGCTGCCTGTAGGTAGGAATATTGTTTTTGTCCATAACCAGAGGGAACAATCAGACTAAGCCGTTCCCCAGCTATAAACCAGCCAAAGTAATTGGGTTTAATTTTAATTTTTGTAATAGCTTTAAATTAATAGGAGCAGCTGCTGCCACAGTGTGTGGGTGTCCTTTTCCAGAAGGCATAGAACAAAAAAGGGAAAGAGTAAACAATAGTGTGTCTAGGACACAAAGGTTAATTCAAGAACTGAGCAATGTCTTTTCGTTATCAAAAACTCAGTTGGTGATATCTAGCACTGTGCCTCTTTTCTTTCTTTTTCTTTCCGTTTTTTCTTTTCTTCTTTAATTCCCTGATAAGATCTCAATCTGATTAGGCTCCTGTGTGTAAAGATGTGTTGTTGGTATCTAAACGCTAACTCTCTTTCTATATATGACTCACAAATAGATTAGCAGTGACAAAGTGCTAGGAGAGATAAAAATAGATTAGCAGTGACAGGAGTACTATTATAATTATTTTTGGAAGATATGGTTTGAATTAAGAGTTTGGGCACTTTTTGCCCTGAGAGGGTGAATTTAAACCTAGGAACCGAGGATGGTTTCTGCTGTTGTGTCAGACACCAGATAGTGAAATGTCAATACCAGATGTCCTAGACATCAAGATTAGCCATAATAGCCAAATGCAGCCATAAAGTGATGTGTCAAAGTGGATAATAAAACAGATGCTTAGCTTTTATAATGAAGGGGAAAGGGAATGAAATATCAAAAGTGCCTTTAATACATTAACAAAGTTGTCTTCAACTTGCTTAAAAGTAGAAAGTTATTGAACCAAGGAGAACTATGTGTCATTTAAACATTAACTATCAGCAGATGAATTTCAATTAGCATTAGCCTTTCTAAAATCCTGAATTTCCTCCTATTGGTCTCATTTTACATGAAATTTTTATAGCACAGAGTGAGGCTTGTCCTTTATTATTTCTCCCATGCTAATTTGGAAACAAATAAAGTTCAACAACTCAGCAACATACTGTTTAAACTTGCATTAGGGTTTGAGGACTGGGAGCTGGAATACATTTACCCACTGCCATATCATCTGCTTGATTTGAGATCAAATGAGGGATGTCCTATAGCACTCCAGAGTAAGGGCAAATGATAGAAATATGTTAAGATACTGAAGAAAACCATTAGGTAAGAGTGCTGCATGCAGATGGCTGGTGGCATTTTTTCCCTACTGATACTTTTTTTTAAAAAAATGAAAGGTCTGGTTTTCTGTCTTTTATATGTGTGCCTTAAATATAATTTCCCGATCTTAGTGATAAGCAAGTATCTCATTTAACAAAAAAATCATCAAATCATAGATTTCATTAGGTTGGAAAAATTCTTTTGTGTCATTGAGTCCAACTGTTATCCTGGCACGGCCAATGCCACCCCTACACCATGTCCCCAAGTGCCACATCTATGCACCCTTTAAATACCTGCAGGAATGGTGACTCCACCTTGCCTGGACAGCCCCTTCCAATGCTTGACAACCCTTTCATTCAAGAAATATTTCATAATATCCAGATTCAAGGTGTGCCCTCCCCAGTGCTCAGTACCGGGGGCAGTCACTGCCCTGGTCCTGCTGGCCACACTATTGCTGGTACAAGTGGCCTTCTTGGCCACCTGGGCACACCCTGGCTCGTGTCATGAGCCATGAAGTAAATTATTGAGGGCCAGAACCTTCAGGAAGCAGGGCATTAAAAGGGGTGGATAAATCTTATTCGGAGTGTAATTAATTGCACCACTAGTTCTTTATTTTACTTGCTCAAGAAGATCTCAATTCCTTTCTGTTTCTCTTTGTAGATTCTGAGTCCTGCTGGTCAGACTTGTTAACCGCTGCTAATTGGCAAACACGAACCTGTGTAAAATGAGAGAGTTTTGTCCTCTAGTTCATGTTAGCAATGAGAGGCCAAAACTGATGTTCTGCAGCAGACCAGCTTCTCGGAATGATTACAAAGAGACACATTACTGGTGCTATGTCTGTAAATCTTGTTATGTTTTTCCCTCACCATGATCCCAGTTTAGCTGAGATCTGCTTCCATCATTAGATGAGACCTGTTTATAAGGTTGTGTAATTGAATCAGGTAGACTCTGCAGGACCCTAGCATTTTGTTGCCAAACATGACTGGTAAGTTACTTACAGCAAATTACAAGTGCATGGCATGACTGGAGACTATTCCTGTCTGAATGAAGCTGGAAATTCCACCTAAGGAATGAATAAAGCATAAAAACAGAAATAGTGAAGATTTTGCATCCATAGAACAAGTTTTTGCCCCACCTCTGGAATATTACTAATTTCTCTTGAAAAGTAACAGAATAATTGGAGTTGTGTTAGAGAATGCAGGCAGATATATGTTATTCCTCAAAGAAATACCACCTTGATAACAATGACATAAACATCTTCTTTATAATTATTTACCATCCTGTATATTCATTTCTATCTTGTCAGAGAAACCAGAAATGTTGTGGAGGGCAGTAGTCCAATTTGGAATGGGAACAAATACCCTTTTCTGCTTTGCTTTCTATTTTAAGACCTGGTTATTTTCCATACCTGAAGTTTTTTTGTACGATTTTTAGATTGTTTGTTTGGGTTTTTTTTTAACCTCAAGAATTTATCTTTTGTTCCATTGATTGGCTAGATGTTGATATGTATCCCCTGACTATTAAGGATATATATATATAAATACATATATATAGATGAAGTTGTTCTGAATTTCAGTAATAGTCTTGTCAGTGTTGCCTTACGCTGACATTCCTTCATTAGTTGTGCCTCTTCTCGGTGCTGGTGAATTAAACCTGTAACAGAGAGAGTAGCCCCACTCCAGACAGAGGTTTGGCCAGAGCCTGTGTGTGAGGTATGAGTAGTGTGAGGTTGCAGCAGCCTGACAGTGAAGTAGAGGATGTTTGGGCATCCTGTGCATCCTTTTCACTTTGTGGGAATGGGTTTCCCTGGCTGTAGGATGCTCTCCCTGCTGTGGTGTCTCTGCCAGCTTGGGCACCCGGGCAGAGCTGCAGTCCCTGTGCTGACAGTGGCCCCGGAGCTGTCATGGCCCTGATCTGCACAAGTTCTCCCAAATGCAGGCTCTGGGATCTCCTCGCCAGCTCCTGAGCTGTTCTGTTCAAGCTGTTCCACTTCATTTACTTCGGAGGAAATTTGAATCTCGCACAGCCCTTTGGTTCAGATTTCTTATGTCCGTGTACATATGTGTCAGTGAATGCATGTTTTTGTTTTTCAGGCAAAGAATCCCCTCCAAGAACGTGTATTACTATCGCTGCCCAGACCACAGGAAGAACTATGTCATGTCCTTTGCTTTTTGCTTTGACCGAGAGGACGACACTTACCAGTTTGCCTACTGCTACCCCTACACCTACACTCGCCTCCAGCACTACCTGGACAACCTCCAGAGGAGGAACATGGACTACTTTTGCAGGGAATTGCTGGGGCTCAGTGTGGTAAGTACCAGGCATGCTTGCCAGCCAGCAGGCTTCATTATGGATGTCTATCCTTAAATGCTTCCAGAGTATAATTCATCATCCTTGCTAAAGCACCCACAAACACGTATTTGTTTTCTTGCCGTCAATGACACAGGAGGAAGTGTACCTGCGTGGTGAAATATAGACAAATGCTAATTTAATTTCACATAAAATATTTCCTTTGTGATAGGCAAGGCAATGCTAGATTCCTATGTAGGATCAGTTCATCTCTAAAGACATTAAAAGACGAAACTGAAACAGCTTTACTGAAGAAATGTGATTTTTAGAGTACTCTGACCATTTGTCTTTCTTGAAGAGCTTTTCTGTTCAGAAAGAAATATGTGGGTTTTGACCCAGAAGATAACTTTTCTTGATAAAATAATGCAAAACATGCGAAAATCACCTATTTTATTTTCTCTTAAAAATTCATGCTTTGGTGATTTGCAATTAGCAGGGATTTAGTGGTCTCTGCAAAGATCTTAATGGCCACATAAAATGAAGTGTCATAGTTCTTCTGGAGCAGGAAGAAGGGTTAATGGTAAGGCTGAACTTCTGCTCACTTTGCTGTAATCTTTCTCTGAATTGTTGCCTGTCCGGGGGATTTGGCAAGCATGACTCAGCCTCTCCCATGTCAACTCAGAAATCATCAGATTAAAAAATAATAGCTCAAATATTTTTTTTTTAACTTTTGCTTTCTCCGACTTTATAATGCACTTGTACTACACTCTTAATCTTTTCTCTGAGATTTGATTTGGTGTAAACTTGTAGTGTGTGTTTCGGAATCAGAAAGCTGTGAAGGCTGCTGATCCCAGCAGCAGGGGCTTTAAAAAGAAACCCAGCATATAATGTGAACATCAAAATGAAATCATATGAATACCCTGCACTGAAACAAATAAAAGGCTTCCATCATTAAAGCAGGCCATTGAGATTCCTATGGTGGCATAAAACTTGGAGGAAAAAGCTAACTTACAGAGAAGAGTAAAAACAGAATTAACCAAAGAAGTCATCTTTTAACCCTTTTCATATGTTAAGTACAGTTCTTGTTCTAAAGATGACTATTGCATATCCATGAACTGGCATTAATTATTAATCATTCCAATTAGGGGGACAAACAATTATGGGGGAAAGGGGTATTAAAAAATAGAAAAGTAAAATCTGCAGAGGCAGGGAGGAAAGAGCACTATCATCTTAGTGTGTGTAGGTTTTTAATTATTAATCTTAGAGGACAGAGCTGTCATTAGTTCTATAATGAAACTGAATTTGTTTCCTTTCACTCTGAAACTAGTGTATAAACAGTCACATTTGCATATTCATCAAGCCTCTGATCTGACTGATTAAAACACAGAGATAGAAGGATTTATCTTTTATCTGCATTTTGACAGACAGAGCTATACTCGTAAATCTTGTTAACATTGTGTTACCAGTAGTTGCTAAATATTATTTTTCATATTTCAGCACACTAAACAAACAGATGCCACTCAAAATGTGGCAGGAAATGTGCTGTGTATAAGTCCTGCTTTTATATCTATATGTACACACACAGTATGTTTTGCAGAAATTGATATGGTAACATTTTGCAGCTCACCAAGCTGTATAAAAAAGCTTCTGAATCAGGCTCATGCTGTAATCTTTGTGAGCAGCACTACAATCTCAGAGCATTTCTGGCTTTTCTCCACACACAACTGTCCTAGAACAGCTTGGTAATTTAATGGCTTTGCTGAGCTTGAATAGACAATTTCCATAAGTTCTCTGTGAGTTAAATATTTTAACATAGAGCTTTGTTGCTATCATACATCTTTAAATGGTGAAAAACACGATCCTTCATTCTTCACTGCACAGTGCTTCATAAAAGCAGAAGCTGGCTGTACTTTGGAGAATTGCGTGCCATATATGATAGATTTAGAGCTAAGAAAGCGAGCTCTGTCCCTGCCCTGGCCCCTTATGTAAGATAAGAGGAATCAGATTGGCATAAAGAGGCCCTTAGAAGCTCTATTCCTGGCGAAGGGACGATACCCCTGGCAGCACATGGTGAAAGGTAGTTTAAAGATGCCGTCTGAGGACAAACTCTTGAGTCCTCCTGCTGGGCACGGGGCTGAGGTGGGATAACATGGAAGGGGAAGGCTGCAGCACATCTGTCGAGCTGCTGCATAGCTGCTGGTCCCCTCAGGGTTCATTCCAGGGGAATTTTGCAGCCCTCTGCTGCAGTCTGTGATTGTGAGGATGGGGAATTGTTTGCAACAATTTCACTTCTCCGGGATTATGAAGTTTTAAACTGTGTCTCTTGGAGACGGCAGAATCTCACCACAAATCTTTGGAGTTGTTTTGGTTTTTTTTTTCTTTGTTGTGGAAAAGTAAAACTCAAGTCACAAGAAGCCATGCTTAGAGGATTACTCCTAAAGTCTTTCTGAGTGCACATTTTGCTGCACGTAATGTTTTCAAGGCAATCTAATTTCTAATCTAATGTCATATCTTCTCTAAAGAAAGTACTCTGCCTCCGTTAACCCCTGAAATACTATCACTAATTCTATGAAAATTGAAAGTGAAATATTTGTATGGGACATGTAATTGTCATTAGGATGGAGAATGACAAATTGGTTCAGAGCCAAATGGCAAAGTTTCCCATTCCCATTTGAAAGGATAAGTTAGCTGTTCTATTTCTAACCTTTTAATGTTTATATTCGTTACTTCAGAGAGCTATTCCACATTCTAGATGTGCCAAATGTTCTTGAAAATAGTCTCTCCTGCAAGTGAGCTGAGATGGTAACCCAGGTACCATTTAAACTGCTATTTTCATTCTGCTGTTATTGGCCTTGGGTAACTTCAGGTTTTCTCTGGTTTGCCCCAACAGATCAGAAGTTCAGAATCTGTGAGCACTTTTTAAAATTGTGAATTAACTTTTTTGCATATTTTTGATGTGTCTCTCAGCAAATACTATGCAATATTTCAAAGCATGACATAATTAAAAATAATTTTTGCGTTTCTGTGAAAACATAGGCACAGGGACAATTTACATTTACAGTACCTATTTTATGATACTTATTCAGTCTCACGTGCAATAACAGCTATGTGTGTAGCATTACAACCAATGTTTCAGAGTTGGCAAAATTTTTGAGTGTGTTGTCATTTGAAGTTGGTAGTTCAAATTGCCTCTGCGTGCTTGAAGTGTGTGGACAATTGACAAGACCTGTACCTCCACCAGTATTCCATGGGCACACACAATAAATTCAGTGAGTTTTGGACTGCCTGGCAGAACTCCTAAAGCCCACTTTACAAACTGACACTGGCTGGGCAATATTTGCATTACTCACTCCAAAGAGAAGCAGGATTAATCAGAGCCGGATACTTCCTTTCGCTCCATTAGGCAAGGGTGCTTCCAAATCACACTTGAGGAGAATTGTGACTGCACGTACAAACCACGAGCCTCAAAGGGACTTGCACAGAACACAGAGACTGGAATATGGAATTCTGTTAAATTAAATATTAAACACACATATTTTGAAACAAGAAGGCAATATGTCTAATGTAGGGCTCTGTAAATGAGACGATCTCTTAAGTCAGGTATGGAACACTGAAAGACAAAGACTGGAGCACACGGCGCTTCCTCCTGACTCCACACCACTTTGGTGTGTGCTTTTAATTTACATGAGTTACTCCTGATTCATGCTGGTACCAGAGAGAGCAGAATGATGCCCTAATACTGTGAAACTGCACACCAGATGTCACATTGCTGGTTCATTGATCAAATATCCTTTATTTACCGTCTAAATGACTTCGTACCCCGGTAAAAATACTTGATCGGTTCCACCGTTTTCTACTGGTCCATTTTTAACTGCTCAGTTACGAATGTTTTAAAGCACGAAGCAAAGAAAATAGGCAGTTTTTCTAAGGTTACATTTCCCATTTCTGCGTTCAACTCTAGGTTATGTAATAACAGCTCTGTAAAAGAAAAGTATATTCTTGGTCTTTGAAAAAAAATAGAAGTTACAGGCTTCTGTGTGATGTAATGTACATTTGAAATCCTGCTGGTGTCAGATACTGTGTTTTCCAATGGATTTGACTGTAACTAGGTTGAAATGTCATGTAAATGTAATTTGTGGCAATTTACTTGGCCTGAAAAAGGCCACAGAAATAGTGCTTAGAAAAAGTAAATCCCCTTTCTCATTTCTCAGCCATGTAAAAGGGCTGCTATGTGTATGTTCAGGACACATTCTCTTTAGTCAGTGGTGTTTTTTACTCCTATAGTACTGCTGTTCCCAAAACATCCGTAATATGGATGTCATCCCAATACTGCATGTGAGATTTTAAATGTTCCTACAGCTATTTTCTTAGCTGGATTGGATATCAGCAGAAGTAGAGTTGGACCTAAAAATAACACCACCAGCAGTTCTTGCCAAAATAAAATATGATTTATAGCATATAATAGCACAGTGTGCTACCAGGGAAATTATATAAATAACATGAAAAATTACAGGGGGACTATTCTATACCATCAGCTTAAAGGAAAATTTCTTTGTTACAATTTAAAGGGAGTTCTGAGAGATAACCTGGCCTGTGGAAATCACAGAGTAGGAAGGATAGGTGAAACTGTGTTACTGCTGAATGTTGCCATCTGTCTGTAGGGTATATACGAGTGTTCATGATAAAACCAAGAAATATTTTTGTTTAAGTTGGCAGCAATATGTAGATTTTGAAAAAAACAAACTCAATAAAATCATCATTTGCACTTAACATCGTGCAAGGTTACTAAATGTATAAGTTAGTTATTTCTTAAATTACAGAAAGAACACTGATAAAGCAAAATAATTTTTTTAAAGATTTGCATAAATTGCTCTTTATCTAACAATGAGTAAAAAATCTTAAATTGTGAAGAAGGATTCAAATCTTAAGTTCATTTTGCAGCTCACATTTTATAACTACCATTTTCCATTTAAAAAAAAACTCTTGGAAAAAACACTTCACCAAAAAAAGAATCTTTGAGCACAAAAAGTCCATTGAGGTAAGAAATCATCTGAAGGAAAAAAAAAAAGTTATGATCCATTCTATTAAGAAAAAAAGTTCCTGAAAGGAATGACAGTAAATGAATTATGTGTGGCAAAGTTAGTCTATACAAACTGTTTTCATGCACAGGTCCCAGACTGCATCCTTTCATCTTGTAGCCACACAGGGAAACCTTTGGAAAGTCAGTGACCTTTCTGAAGTTTTCACTGGACTTTTTGTAGCTGTTGAGGTTGGCCTTTTGCTTCATGGCTCTTCCCATTTCCAAGTCAGACTCTTCATCTCACCTTTACTCCACACTTGTCCTTCATCTGGCTTGCCCTTTCTTTGCCTCAAATCTAACCTTCCCTTTTCTTTCCATTTAGTTTATACTCTCCTAAGCTAGCTAGAAGAAAGAAGCTGTGGTATTTGTTTTCTGCTCTTATGTTACTTATCCTGCTTTGTTCTTTCCTATTCACTCCCCTTATCTCTTTGAGTTGTGAAGGGCAAATCCAAAATAGCTGAGAGGTCTTTTAAATACCAGCACTGCACAAGGCAGTCATGTTCTCTTCTCTGCGCTCAATATCCCCATCAGTCCCATTTCATGTAACTTCATATCCTGGTCTAGGACTTGTCTTCCTTGTCCTTCTGTCTTTCGTGTTCTCTATTTGCTCCATCCCTCAACATGTACTCCTGCATTTCCAGAAAGGCTGGAATAATATGTGGCTTGTCCAGGCTTCAACCTGGAAAGGAAACACTAATGATCTAGGCAGATGTCCTGAAATGCCTGAACTAACACCCAGATGCAGGAAGGCATTTCAGGGTCTGACTCCTTTTCTCATGGCAATGGCAAATTTCAAGTAAAAGGCAGGTTTTACTCCTTCCTGTCCTCAGCACTTTCTCCTGCTTGGTTGAGTGCCACAAAGCTCCATGTGGTAACTGTAATCCCAGTGGGAAACCTACTGGTTTTGTCCACACAGTGAGTCCAACCACATATCTTGGCACTTGCCTTTAGCTACTGCACCCTAAGCTTTCGGGGACATGGAGAACCTATTTTTACTTTCCATGTTCAGTGCTGACTAGAATCCCTGTTCTTTAGTTGGTGCTTGGGAAATAACATAGCGCAGCCAATTAATATCACCTCATCAAAAAAAGCAAGTCTGAGGTCCTGTGTGTACACCAATGTAAAGCTTTTTCATAGTTTTAAAATTTATTTAATTGCCCTGCAGGCCATGAGTGTATTTTGAGGGTATGTAGGACTTAGAACCCTGAGAAAACCCTAGAATGCCTTCAGTCTTCTTGCACATCCAATCTCAGAAATTTGTTTTCCCTGCTTTGTAGCACAGCATCAAGCAATAATTACCATGTTGATAGCGATGCTGAATGTACTCGCACGGAGGGGAAATCGTGCTATGTGGAGCTATTAACTACATTTGCCCCGTAGCACTTCACTGCATTGACTCTGCTGGGATTTTGGCTATGTTTGAGTTGGTTTCTATTTAGATCTCCTGAGTGGTGACTGTGTAATGCATCTGTGGGGCTGGAGCAGTATTTTAATCTTTATTCTTTGACTGTAGACCCAGAAGACGGTTAGCTTGGCTCACATTACCTGTAGGGCTGAAACCTTGGAATTGAAGGCTTATTTAACAATTTCAAAGTCTGCTCAGTCCAAAGGATTTGGATTTATGCCTTTTAATTTAACCAAAGAAAGAACTATTTATTGATTTAACTTTATACTGGCTCTAGAATGTAAGTATAATATATTAAAATCTCTAAATACCTCAGGCAAAATCTTGTTCACATAATTTGTGGAAAATGAGCATTGTGGCTCCTATCCAGAAAAACACTTAAGTGTAGATTTAAACTTAAGCATGTTAATAGACATGTTGAAGTCACTGGCACAGTTCATGACATCAATTTTAATGTATGTAAAGATATTTTTAGGCTCCAAGGTCAAAACAATCAACACTTAGGCCTGGTACCCCAATGTTTTGTTGTGAGCTTGTACTACCACTATTACCACATGACTACAGACAAAAAATAATAACAAAACCCCCATTTTGCACTTCTCTACAAATATGCTGAATGTCTGTGCGTAAAGCGAATCCCACCATTGCTCAGCAATCTTTTTTTATAGCAGTGTGTGAGTAAGGTGTGCATTTGAGGCCTTCTGCATAAGAGATTTGCGCTAATCCTGGAGTTCTTTGTCCTTGCCATGCCCATGTTCAGTGAGACTTTATCTCTTTTGTCCTTAAGCCTTGAAAGCTAAAAGCTGGCTCTAGGAAGACTTCTGACTGTATGTCAGAAGGGATTTGGGGAGATATCGTATAGAAATGAGAAAATAAAGACATAAGAACATATTTTGATGCAGATTATAAGACAGTAGAGACCAAGGCAGTGTAGCTCAGGTGGCCCCAGCTGGCTGAGTGCATCCTTACTGTTGACCCAAGTATTTGAAAATATGTACCTGAAGAGAGGAAGTAAGGCTCATGAAAATATAATGTATGTAAGAAAGCACAGCTGAGAGATACTATATGTAGCCTGTGATCTGTTCTTGATTTCAGAGTGATTTTAATGACCCTTACTTTTCTGCACTGTTAGCAAAGTATTTTTGAATCAAAGAATGGTGCAATGATGAAGCACATCAAACTTACATGTAAGGGAGGCTAGTGCTATCCTTATTTTAAGACATCATGTTGCAGTCAAACGTATTTTATTTTAGAAGATCATGCTATTCCGGGAAAAGAAAAAAAAAAACAAACACAGAGTATTTTTCATAGGAAAAGCCTGCTGCTGTTGAAGCACTGCTGTTATCCACAAATACTGAAAGCAATATTTATCTTTGTTTTGAAGACAGAATGACATACAAATAACATGAGGACACAGCAGCTTTTTAACGTAAAGCAGTAGGTACTTAATTGAAAACTGTTTTTTTCACTTCTTAGGAAATATAAGATACAGCTTAAAGACTTTTTAATACTCTTTAAAAGAGATCTTACATGGCAACCAGTCATATTGGTACATGAAAAGAACTGCAGTCTCTGATAAAGATCCTCTTTTTCATGTTTTCAAACAGCAGCTGAGCACCATACTGTGGCAGTAGAGAACAATCTGAGAAAATGAACACGGATTGAAAAGGCCCCAGTTACATGACATTTCCAGTGGAAAAAAAAAGACAGCCCGAGGCCCACAGTCAAATATTTTCACTCAGACTTCCCTAGAATTGTGGACATACCTTTCTACAGAAAGTGTGTTTTTCTGAACTACCTTATCTGGTGTTCTAATAAATGTGTAACATGGAGAAAGACGAAGGAGAGATACCATCCATTTCAGGAGTTTTCATGAGTGTGCATGAAAGAAAAACCTCTTTCAGAAATAATTTTCCTCCCATTTATTTTTAATTTCTCATTAATTGCATCCAATTTTGCACTTAGTCTTAATTAGTTAAAATTTAGGATGACTATTACTTTCTCAAAAGCTGAAAACTTCAGGATTTTATAATACATACTTTTTTTCTCCATTTAGATTTTCTGCATTATAGTGGATTGTAACGAGGCATTAATATCCATCATTCTGTTCTTAATCAGCTTCTTAATTCATTAGTAACAGCTGCACATTGTTAAATGTTGTTTGTTTTCCCTTTTTTTTCCTTTTTAAAAATCTATGTTGCTTAGAATTAAAATATTAACTAGTCTTTCCATATTTATGAATCCTGCACTGTTCTCAGCATGGAATAAGGGAAAATCTCATGCCCATCTTTAAAGAAAACCCATATTTTTTTTAGCTTTTGCTCTGACAGCCTCTAAAATATTGCATAAATATCAGTGAGTTAAGGTTCATAACATTCTTCTGGCTGCAGTGTCGTTTTATAGGAAAGGGGACTATTGCAGAAACCTGGATTGCTTGGAAGCAGCCTGTGGGAAAGCTTTTGGTTTTCATTTTCAGAGGTCAGCCATAGCAACCAGTTAATTTAGATGGAGCTCAGTGCAGAATCGAGTCTTCCAATCCTTGTCAGGACCCCGGACAGCGCATCCGACCGGGCTTTCGGAGGCACTCGCTGCACGTTTTCACATTCACTTCTAAAAGGTTGAAAACACAAACTTCTCTTTTCAGAGCTCCTGATACACAAAACTGAACCGCAATTTCTGGCATTTACACCCCAAAAATAAGTTTAATGTTTTGGAAACGAGGCCCTATTTACAGCTGCTGAACTCCTCAAATTATGGCTGTGGTTTTCAGGAAAGAAAGAACGAGAAATGGAGTCTGCTATTTTGCACAGCTTATATGATTCAAGACTTCAAGTATGTTTTTCTTATTTGCCTTCTGAGAATGAAAAATAGCCAGTAATGTGTTATGTCTGATGGAAAATTTATAGGAATGTCAGAGATGACTGATTAAGGGCACTTTATAGATTAACAGATGACGACTGAAACAGAGGTTGATGGTACTGCGGTGAAAAAAGAGGAGAGATTTTGGCAATACAGTGAGATCCATCAAGCCTTGTCTGAGACCTAGACATAGATATTAATCCAAACAATGAATATTTCAAAATCTGAAAGGTATTGTGTAGAACAAGAATAGTGTTGCTGCACACAACAGGGTGCTCAGCAGCATTGCATCTTCTTTGTCTCCCGTGAGTGGATATAATATAATCTCCTTCTTGCCTTAGTCTGTCTTCCTCTCGAAAGCTTAAGGAAATGGTCCAGATCCTTGGCATGGGCTAGGTAATCAAGTTGTCACCATAAAGTACTTTGCTATCTTCTGTATGGGGACCATTTATCTCTTAACGGGAATTAATGATATAGAGGTTCCTAGAGAACTTATAAAAGGTTTTGGGGTGGTTTTTTTCTTGTTTTGCTTTTTCCTTTAAATTGTAGTGGCCTCTTTATGGAGAGTCCAATTTATATCCTCGCTCTCAAGAGAACAAACTGCTCAGAATGTGAACTCAGGAAAAGAGAATATGTGTTCCACAGGTGTACTTTTCTGCTGTTGTAATCATCCTTACAAGACACTGTGGCCGCCCCAGATTTGCCTTCAGCTCCAGCTGATTTTGAAATCCTTCAAAGCTTTAGGAATAAAACTGCACATATCCTCTAGATTTCTTTTATAGAAATAGATAAGGTTTTGTAACAGCAAATAATACTGCAGAGCTGAACAAAATTGTCCTCCTCTAAGTGAGACTTGGATGCACTCAGACCAAATAAGATTGTAGACTCATACTACATAAACTTGTAGGAAAACAGAGGAAAAGGTATTATATTGCCCATGGTCAAACAGAAGTCTTGTCCATCTTGGCTGAAACTCCCATTATCCATGGCAACCAAGGAGGGAGATACACAGCACCAGATAACATCTAATTTGATGCTGACAAAGAGGTGGGATGCATTGATCTGTTTGGAAGAAAACTTCATTCTTTTTCATTCCTATAATTCAGATTTTCTCATTACTGGACACAGATGGCAAAATATAATTTTATTAACTATGACCATTTGTTTTGCGGTTCATCAATTAAATTGCAGAGATTACAGAGACTGGTTCATGCCAGCCATTAGCAGAAACAAGTTAGTAGCTAGAGCTATACTGCAAATGGCTATAGATGTTGCATACAGTGCTTCAAGATCATTTGTTGCTATGACAATAATGAAGCAGAATGGCTATGGTCTCTGAAATCTCAGATTTTTCATCTTCCCAGAGAAATGAAGGCAAATACAAACTCTTCTTTTAGAAATCTGGACTTCCTTTAGAACTGCAATGAGTTTATGTATGTTAAAATACAGTGAATTTATGTATGCCACTCTCTCTCTGCTCATTAGAAAGTCAAATCGGAAAAGAAAGGAAAATCAATGTAAAGCTCCAATGTATTGTAAAGCTCCTGGACAGCAACCACTTCCCCTTCCATATACTGCAAAGTCAGTATGAACCATCGGGTAGTACCAAGAGAAGTAAACTCTTGATGGTTCCTGTAGCAGCCATCTCCAGAATCTCCTGTACCAGCCAAGCAAACTTTTGGTAGAAGTGAATGAGAACTGCATGTCAAAACCTTTCCTGTTCTCATCTGTCTTTCCTTATCTGGTAAGAACTGCACCTGTGTTCATTTTTTACCAAATTGGATTCTAGAAATTATTTCCACCCCAGTTTCATGTATTTACATGTAATGGCACAAATTTCCTGACATGCTTAATCAGAAAACTTGCTTGGAAAGAAAGAAGTTCTCTCCTGCAGCTGGTGACCACAGAGCAATTGCTCCCTAATCCCTTTTTTAAAATAACTTAGGGTAGTGACCCTTTTTTATGTCTATGTAATTTTTGAAATGCAGATAAGCTCTCTTTTCTTTCATACAGTCACAAATATTAACTTTACATGAAACAATGCTGAATCACAACAAGAGGTTTAGAAAGACCTTGGACTGATAATGATTAACATCCTTAAAATATTAATTCACAAAAGATACCTTCTTTGATTAGCTTCAGACGTTGCTCCACGTGCTAGAAAGTAGGATAGCCTGTACTCTGGCAGCAGCACACACTATACAATTTATTGGAAAACATAAACAGGAGATGTGTCTTTAACGCAATAGGGAGCCCATGTGCACAGACAGTTCAGAACACTGGGCTTTTCTGGGAATTGTATTGCACAGAAATTTACTGGAAATCACAAAGGTGTTTGAACATATTCTCTCTGATTCAAAAACACCCCATAATGATGATAAGGCAAGGATCACAGCCTTCTGCTTAGCAGTAAGGTGTCGTGATAGTAAACCTCTGGAGCTGATCACACGTCACCAGATCTCCCTGGCTGCACTTAGCACCAGTGGCAGATGTATTTCAGCAATGATAGTGGATAGAATTCCTTACAGCAGCTTCATACCACATCACGTGTGCTGGGAATACCCATCTGCACCCCTGTTTGCAGCCAATGCAGGCACAAAATTTTAGTTTTTGTTCCAGGGACACTCCAAGTTTAATCTCCCTGGGAGATACCTTCACCCCGTCAGAGTTGTGTAAACTGATTGTATGTTATTTACTCAAATGATCCCAAATTCTAAAAGCCTGGAACAACTCTCCTGTTAATAGCAAACAAAGATTGCTTCTTTTCAGAAGTCCATTGCATCTCAAAGCATTATCTGTGGATATATCCTGAGTTCAAAAGGTCATAGTCATTACAAGTTGAAACATCATAACTAACAATAAACTAGAATCTATTTGAATGGCATTAATTTCTACAAGGAAAAATATGTGATAATTTTCCCTTTCCTGTCTTCCAATCAATACCATTTGAAATATTTAATTTTTTAATGTTGTTAATTTTGGACAACATTTCCTTTCCATTTTTTTCTTTTTTCTTCCTTTTTCATTCTTAATCGACAGAGCATCTGAAAGTGCCACAGTCAAGCTGAGTATTTCATAATGCAGGATTCAGTTTCTATAGATTTGGTCAAAGGCCTTTTTTTCACTGTTATCCCTGTCCAAGTTGCCTTCCTTTGGAGTACACTGTCAGTGACAGAGGCAGCAGGACAAGATCTGATACCTGACTTCTCCTGTGCTGTGCCTCCTCACAACAAAGGTTCTCCTAGATTACATCTAGATGGTTAGTTTGTTTCAGAATTAACAAAGTTATTATCTCTGTCTTTTCCTAAGCTTCCTGCTAGTTTTGAGGATAAAATTTCTAAGATTGCAGGAAATCTTTAGAGATCTACTTTCACACAGCTAAATTCTTCAGGAATCATCTTGGTTTATTGGCTGTTTAGATGGTTTTAACACAGGCCTCCACTCTCAACAAAATCAAAGAAGCCACAAAAGAAACACAGACATGAAGTTATTCAGTAGTACCCTGTAGATACATTCTGGCTCTGTTGGGTAAATCAGTGAGGGACCTGTTGGAGTATTTAGCATCCTTTACGTGGTGAGGATTGTCTTGTGGTTTGGATTTCTTTGCATAGTTCTGACATAGTTTCTTCTTCAGCAGAGCAAGGATTAATTTGTTTAATTTACTGTTTGGGAGTTTCTCACAGTGGTGTGCCCAGAGGCAATGGTGCAGAAGAAATATTAAAGTTTTGTACAGAGAAGTGTCTTTTTCCCGCAAAATCACCTTGCACCTTCTTGCACCTTGTGTTTATATAATTTAAGATGTTAGAGAAGACAGGAGCTCCAGAGCCATGGCCAGCAGGGAAAAACGAGAGGAGTTTTTGAGAAAAACAGATGAGATCATGAGGTTACCAGGAGATCCATGTGGATGTTTTCAGTGGCTGTTTGTCTTTCAGTGTCCCGGCAGAGCCCGTGGTGACACACAGCCTTTGTGCTTGCTTCATGTTCAGAAGACACTTATGACAAACAGGGTCATGTAATGATGGTGCCTTACCAGATTTGGGAATATGTATTGCTGCCATTACTTCAGAGGTCAGTTTTAGCTTTTTTCAAATTAGGGTGCAGTCATCTTCAATCACGCTGTAAATTTTGGGAAAATGTTTGTGATGAAATTTGGGAAATGTCTGTGAAAAATATGCAGAACCGTTTGCTGTTTCTTTTCCCCTTATATTGGTAGTGTTTGAGCTAGGGTTGTTTCTTTTCTTTATGTATTACAAATTAGTGTGAAATACAAGAGCCTTAGAGCAACTGTGCAAATCAAAGAAATCGGATGTGTCCATGTTTGTGTTAAACAGGATAGAAATGCACAATCCTTTCCTTGATTCTGAGAATAGATACTAATACGGGTCATGGCAATAGTTTCAAAGGCAATTTTTAATCTTTTAGTGTCTCGAATCCTCTGCAAGTGAGCCAAGAAATGCACTCAGGAGTGTCTTCATTCTGCTTGAAGTCATCCTCAAGTTCCTACTAAACTCAGTGAGCTTTCACAAGAAAGGTGGTGCTTGAGAAATTGTGAAATTCATAAATAGTGTTGCATTTTCAGAATGGAGATCCAGCCCCTAATAATCTGCAGTTTATTCATTTAAGACATCTATTTTAATAAGTCCCCAAATAGGATAATTTCTCTCATCTGTTTTGGAGACCTCTGAGCATTTCTTGGAAGAAATGAGATGGTGAAGAGCAGCTGTTGGAATTCAGGGATGCTAGAAAGGGGATATATCTTATAGTCACATAATCCAAATATCTAAAAAGAACTTGCTTAAATCTATCTGCCATTGTTAAAATTCTGTGTTCCTTGTAAGTGCCTACTTGTTCTGGAAAGAGAAGTGTGTGCATTTGGTTTCGTCCATCAGAGAGCTCAGAGACAGAATAATGTTCAATCATGATGTTAATCCCAGCACAACAGTTTCTGCTGAAGTGACTCTATAGAGGATTTATTCTCCCATCTATGCAGGTGAATAAAGAATTCTTTTAATGGGTGGTGCATATACTGTTGTAGAAGAATAGACCCCTTTGTATTAAAATTACATGCCTGGGATTTTAACATAAAAACTGAAAAATCCCACTGTGTAAAACTGACTTAAACTCAATTTCCCTCTCCTCCTTTTACAATGTCAAGATGCCTGAGTGCTCAAGTGACTGAATAAGTACTAAATATTTAATGCATGGAGGTTACATTAACTGAGTCTTTGATCTGAAACTTCTTAAAAACATCTTAAAAGCCCTTCAAAAACTGGTTAGTATTTCATTACAGTCACTTAAAATAGATTTATTTTATCAAAACATCCTGTCAGAAACCCCAAAGCTGTGATTAATAACCTCCAGCATTTTGACTAAAGCATCTCCTAATACTGGTTTCATAGTGTATCAACAGATTGCCTGTTGTGGGTAAGAAATCACCGGCCCGATTGCCTCTGTCAGGCACTTGCAGGTGTTCAGAGTGTGTCTGCTGAGAGTTTGAGCAGGTATGTACAATGGAATCCACACTGGGATTCTGCATGCTTGCTGCTACTCAAACAGAATGTCTCTCATGTAATTCTGAGATTAAATTAACTTTTTTTTTGTGGTGGAATAAATTTATTAGGGCAGTTTTGTACAGATGTTTTTGTGTCGTAACATTTGCAAGCATTTGGGCGACATGAGAAATGGGATGGATCAATAATTTATATCATCCTGGGAAACTCCTGCACGTTTTTAATCTGTGCAGCATAATTTGAGAGCGTCTCTGGCTGTGTCAAGGCTCTGCCCTTTACATTGTTTTTATTGTTCAAGGGTAACAGACTGCAGCGTGAGCCTGTGTGAGTATCTGCTGGATGTGTAGAAGATGGAAGCATACACGGAGGCAGGTTTCTATATAATTCATTTCTACTGCACCCAGCAGACCTTCTGTGCAAGAGCTTGTCCCACCCAAATCTCTGCTTACCCTTTGTTGTAGATTTCCTTCTCATTGGCTTTGTACACCTCCAGATCCCACTCTGAAATTCCCACTGTTGTTTTTTCGTAACAAGAGATATTGTGTCCTAACATGAACACAAAACTTGGGATCTTAAATGATTAATCACAGACCACCTGGTCACACTGGTGCTGAATTTTGAAATGTGCTTCTGGTTCATGAGGTTTTAGCTCATGCCCATCACTTCTGCTTCCTAACTTATACCTGTTTAACCAGTGGAAAGAAACTGAAACAATCAGTTTGGTAATTGTTCTGTTTCCTTCTCCTCAGTAATCAGTAGATTAAAGCAAACCATTAAGTGTATTCCAGGATAATAAAGGAAATTAAACACTAGGTTCTGAGTTCACTGTATGTGCACATGGAGTCATTTGCCATTATTTTCTCAAAACAAGCCTTAAGGATTTCTTCTCGAGTCTCCCACAGTATTAGCAAAAGGCACATGGCTGAACCCTCACGAACCACTTTGAAAACACATTCCTTGTTTCTTCAGGGAAATGCGCTTTTGTCAGTGTATACCTTGTGTAGAAGAAGTTTTGCATATAAAAACCACGTGGAGATTGAATCCTGTTATATAAAGCAAAGCTGGCTTTCTGTGGAGTTCTTTGTAGTACGAACATTAAAAGGGTTGTTATAAATAAGAGTGGAATATAATTATAAATGCCCTTCTGAGGAAAAAAAATATCCTTGATTACCTTTGAATTCTTGTGCCCTTTAAAAAGGTTATATTTAACTGGTTCAGTTTCTTACTTGATGTTTCAGTTTCCCAAGGGAAATCAACCTCCAGTACGAACTGTTTCAATTGGGTTACATGACTTTACTTTGTGTCTTGCATTTGTTAACAGACAGGTTATATAACACTGCAGGCTAAATATACATCGCTGTTTTCAGCTACCTCTGGTACTCCCGTGTTCAGAGGGATGACCAGAAAAGTGGGAAGTGGCTTTCAAAAGTTCTGCTGGAATTAACCCTTCCTGCTAATAGTGTAAACTGCTTGGAAGTAGAGACTTCAGGAGCAGTGTGAGGCTATAAATCTTAAACTATAAAAATATAGTAAATACTTTGATGTGCTACCTATCATCCTTGAGTTTTGGTTTTTTTTAATGACTTAAAAAGAAGTGGGTCAAATTCTGCCCTTGTTCCCCACGGCATATAATTTGTGGAAGCACTATTGACTGGAACAGAATTTCCTTCAGTTACTGATGTTGTAACGGAGAAAGTAATTGGAGTGCATGTGTGCTGCTTCGCTGAAATGCAGGAGGCTCAATTCTAGGGGGATCTTTTCCATTTCTAGGTAGTTTGCTGTTGAACAGCTTTAGATTCATTATTCTTGTATTTCCATCAAGTAATGCTTTCCTGGTAGAGGAGGAGATGAAAGGACCTTTTAAAAAAATATCAATAACAAAAAAGAAAGAAAAGAAAAAGGGTTTTCGTCCAGGCTTTTTTTCTTCAGTCACTGATCAATAGCAGCACGAGAGAGCTGTATTTAGAGAAGAAAGGCAAGCAAGGAAGAATCTTAACTAACTAGCAGGAAGTTGATTGTAGCATGCTGGTGTTCAGGCAACTGATAAGAGAGGAGGAAACATTTATGCTGAGAATCAGCAAAAACAGGAACATGTTTTTTAACATGCCTATTTCATTTCACTTCACAAGTCCAACAGGCTGCACATACGCTCTGGAGATAAATTTAGAGTAGTTTTGTTAATTGCATGGCATTAAATTTGGAATGAGATGAACAATGAGCTATGGCAAATGATATTTTGATTCACTGTACAACTGTGTTTGTATTTGAGATTTGTGGCAGAAGAAAGGATTGATTACTCTATAGATTGGCACCAATCTCTGTGTCCCTTGTGGTGTAGGATGGGACACTGGAGGTATCCCCCAGTCCTTGTCCTGGCAGCCAATTCCTTGCCATAGGAATGATGTACATGGTGTCATCATTTTTACCTATAGAAATTCAGAGCTCAGTTAAAGCTCGCTGTGTTTCATTGTTGTGCTGCCCATATATGACTGAAAAAGGAGCTGGGCTGAGACAATGCTTGCATTTTAGAGCTGGAAAAAACTTCATGGCCTTTTTTCTGTGTTGAATTGATTTTTTTTTCCCTTTTTGTTGGTATTTATTAAAAATGCATATTCTGCTCGGAATGATTCCTGGAGTTTTTTGGAGCACTGCTGAGTAAGCCAAACTAAATATATATTTCTTTAGAGGCATCAGTGTTCTTGGCAGAAACCATTATTTTCGCAGTCACTCACTGACTGCATTTTTTAAATAAATCTTTTTTGTTCCATTTAGTATTAGGCTAAAAAATATTAAAACAATTAGTTTAAATTTCAATATATAATAAAAGAACATAACTTTAAAAAAATCTGTACAGAACACTTTTTCTGTCCCCCCCTCTCCAAGTTTATTCCTTTTATTCACTGTGAGCGTGTCTTGCCTTGCCTTAAGTTTATTTAAAGTTGTTCAAGAGGCAGAAACAAATCCATCACCTTCTCCATTCTGGTTTCCTCTGTGCCTGAATTTTTTCTATGTTCAGTGAAGTCAGACTTCTAAGAGAGTTGGGAATTTTGAATTATATTTGCAGTTCTGGAGTGGCTGTGTGTATTTTTAGCAAAATGCTGGCATGCTTTGTAGGATTTTTCTTTTCCTGTGGTTCTGTTAATATTTGCACAGGAAGTTTGAATTAGAATGATGAAATATTCACTCTGATGCATAATGATTTGATCCCCTTCACTGCCACATTCTTCACAGCTGGGTTTTTTTGCTCATGCTATTTTGCATATGAACATTTATCATGCAATAAATTGATTTTCCTGTCTACTATTCTCATCTCCTTAAACCTGCACATTCCCGCAGTGTTGATTCTGCTGTTCCTTACTTGTGCTATGCGTAATTTCTTAGTCACGACTAACTTTAGTCATGACACATTTTGTAATTCTTACAAAATTATTGTAACAGTTTAAAATGCGCTTGCATAATGCTCCTTCTTCAGATAAGCTATCGATTACTTTTAATCCTTGGGAAGTTATTTTAGCTCTTTAGGTTCTGAGCAATTTATTTCTTATTCAACAAACTGTTGTAACAACTGTGTTTTTGCCCAAGAAACCTTCCAGTACTTAAAAGACTGACCTGTAAGCTTTTATGCAGGAAAAAGATTTACTGAAGTATGGTAAGCCTGTTACCACAAAACCTTAGCTGGCAATTAGCTTCAGGCTTAATTTCTTGCATGTGCCATCTCTGTGTGGCTGATGCTCTGGATTGCATCTGATCCTGTTTCCTGCTCAGCTGACAAGGGGAGAATGGGAACCTGCCTGGAGAGAAATGTTCCCCTGCCTCGCTTTTTGCATAGTAGTTATTTTAATCAATATCGGAGTAGTAAAGATTCAGTGTGATTAAGGCTTTCTCTCTTTGCATCAGCCTCTAAAGACAATTATTTGTCTAAGTGCAGTAGGTGCCCTGAAGGTCTGCAGCAGCACTGAGTCTTTATTGCCTTTAACTTCTCCCCCAGCTCTTCCCGCTGTGTCAGCCGAAGCGTTTACAACTTACCCTCTCTGCTATTCAGCATCGCCCAAAATCAATCTTGGCCTCCTCTTCCCCACTTTGATTTGCTGTCTTAGCACACCATGTACCCTGGTATGTAAATTGCTTCTTTAGTTTTCATCAGGCTTTTGGTATTTGGAAGCAAAATTCTGTAGTTTATTTCAGAGGTAACTAGTATGATTTGCTTTTGTTTGACTTTGCTTAAAATTATTGGATGTCACAAATGATTCAGGGCAATTACTTGGGAGCAGGAACTCTTAACCATTTTTGTTCTTCATCATCATTAATATTGCTCTAACATTCAACCTGTATACTCTGTGGTTTTAGTGCTCTTTGCATCAATGTTTTGTGTATGTGTGCGCAGAAAAGATCCACTAAACCTCCTAATGCAAAATAATTCTGTTTGTGGGCATATGGGAGTTAAACTTTCTTTCCCTTACAATTTTCATTAGACGGAGGCTTACTGGTACCATGGCAGAATGCTCAAATAAGCATTTTAATGTTGAATAAAGGTCAACACACTGGAATTTGAAACCATTAATCCTTTTGCTCTTAAAGCAGGAAGAACTTTTACAGACTAAATAAGGCATTAAATAGTAGACTCTTAAAGTTCTGAAAAGGAGAAACATACCTTCGAATTACCCATTTAGATTTCTAGAACTTTTCATTTTCTGTTTTTTGGGCAAAATAAGTTTTGAGGGTTTTTGGGGGGATGTGTTTTTTAAATACTGTTTTTTCATTTCCCAACTTTGTGAAGGGAAAGGATATTTTTCAGTTCACAAGGCTGTGGAAAGGAACCCCAGTGTATGAAAATACCATATCACAGTGGAGACAATGCCAGTGCTTTCAGGTTGCAATATCAGTCCACGGGTGTAGAGACCCTCCTGTTCAGATGAAAAGAAATTCAGGCTCACTTTAAATTAATTCCTGGACTTCGAACAATTGTGGGATCCCCCTAGGACATCACAGACTGTTAAATTAAACCTGTATTGCCTTGGGTTGGACTTTTAACCTATGTATGACTGAAGTCTGTCTTTTGGGACAGCATCCAGTCTTGATTTCAAGGCATCAGGAAGCAGAGTATCTACTGCTTCCTTTGGTAATTTGTTCCAGTGCCTGATTACTCTCACTGTTAAAAACATAAATCTAATTTTTTAGTTGAATTAATCTTGGATTATATCTTTTTTTTTTTTTTTTTTGTCTGGTAGCCAATTTTTTACTACAAGATTAAGAAATCATTTGCTTCGATGGAGGGACAGAGATGGGAAGGTAATGGTAATGCAACGCATTGTAGTACTTGAGTCTCATTTCAAGATATCATATTCAGCCCTCAAGTATTTTCTGTGGCTTCTTGCTGTGTCTGTTTCAGCTTCTAGACATCTCTTTAAGAATATAGGTTCTAAATTTCCATAATTTTGTTCAGCTTTATAAAATACTTTATTTGGAAAAATATAGGTATTTAATTCTGCTCACTGCTCTCAAACATCATGTGCAAGGATTTAATTTCTGGGACGTTTCAGTGGGGCTCATGGAATCACACGAGTGGGAAGGACCTCTGGGTAATCTGGATCACCCTTTTAGTGTGGCAAGATCCACATTTATTTTGGAAAGATTTCTGTGTTATTTCTGACAGCTTTTTCCAGGAGTATTCCAGAACTTCCACAGGCAATCTGTCTTCTCTACTGTTTATTGCTTCTTTCTGCTTGACAGTTTTTTTCCTAAAATCTAGCCTCAGTCTCCCTGGCTGCTCTTTAAGTCATTTATGTCTTGCCCTATCTAACATCAGCACAAAGAGCAGTTTACCAGTTTTGTGGTTTGGGGCTTTTTCCTCTATTTTTATTTTTTTTTTGGTTGCTGTTTTTATTTTTTTTTTTATTTTTATAATAATTTTTCTTATACCTGTGTTTGTTTTTCTTTTTTTAACAACGTCAATTCTTACTTGTATTTTCTAAATCATAAATTTCTTCTGGCTTATCACAAGTAGGTCCTCACTTTTTGGAGGTGCCGTTCTTCAGCCTGGATCAAACAATGCAGCTGCAGCTTTCCTGGTGCTGAGTAGAAAGATTCTTCTGTGTCAAGCAAAGTAGAACTAATTTATCCATTGCAGTAGGACATTCATCTTTACTGGAGCAGCATGATATTGTTGATGGATTATCCAGCTTGTGATCCACAGTAACTTTTAATTTTCTACAGAATGGCTACCAATGTCAGTGGTTCTCCACCCCAAGCAGTTAATTTTCTTGGCTCAGTGAAGTACTTTGCCTTTATCCCTACTGAACAAGCACCGTGTCTTCCAAATCAGATCTTTAAATTCACCAAGGTTTCTCTGAATTTCTCTGTTCATTATAAATTCAGTGTATTTATAATGCCTCTGAGAAGGATATTGTCACAGCAAGTATTTTTGTGATGCTATTTCCTTTGTCATTAGTCAAAATCCGAAATGCTACCAGCCCTAGGAGGGCCTCATCCAGATTGTCACTTGAGGTGACTTTTTGAGTCAATAGGAACATTGCTAATCACATCCTGAGTATGATTTTCTGAATCCGTGTTGCACCCACTTTGTACTGTTTTCATCTGAATCATGCTTCCATGGTTTGCTTAGAAGACTGATAAGTGGAAGAGGATCAAAAAGAGTCCAAAGTACAAATGACATCTGATGCTTTTCCTCTGTCCACAAGGCCTCTTACCCTATCAGGGAAGAAAATTAGATTGCTCTGACATGATTGTTCTTGACAATTCCATGTTGGATGTTGTACATGTTCTCATTACCTTCCAGGCGCCTACAAAGAGTTTGGTTATTTGTTCCAGTGTTTTTCCATGAATTGAAGATAAGCTGATTGGCTTACAGTTGTCAGGCTTGCCTTTTTCTTTAAAATACTTTTTAAACGTAGACGTTACACTGGCCCTTTTTTTAGGACTTTCAGTTTATCCATTGTCCTTTTTAAGTTCTCAGAGATAAGTCCTGATGACTTTGAGATTCCCATTTAGGTCTATAAGTACTGGTGGATGAAGTTCATTAGATTCAGCCTGTTTTAAAACATCCACCTTACCTAAGTACTCTGATTATTGTACTTTCCCTGTTTGAGGCTCAACTCCGGCCCTTTGTCAGTGATATTAATTGTGATAGATACATGATTGCAATTGACCTTATAATAAAGACTGAGGCGAAAAAAAGAGAAATTCATTAGTCTTTTGGCATCATCCATCATGTTTCACTTCTTCCTTAAGGAGTAGAGTAGCCTTTTCCTCTTACTAGAGTATCTATAACGTGGTTTTTGTTACCTTTGATGTCTCTACCTGTTTGTGTCTCATCTGCACACTTATTTGGATTTTTTACTTTTATCCCTACCAGATGGGTGGTTCCTTTCCATTGCTATACCAGTCCTTGTTCTGTAGGTATTTTTATTCATAAATGGATACTTTCATGTCTCCTTGTATCTAGACCACAGAGTCTGAAGTGGTTCAAATAACACAGTGACCAGTTTTCTATGAATAACCTGCCCCTCATCATCCACCAACTCTCCAGCTGTCTGTTGGCCACAGATAACAGCTGTAGTACATCCACCTTTGCTTCTAGAGCCTCAATTCAAAGACTGGACAGTCTTAGTTAATACCTATTTTTTGGGATTTCCATCAAAAACATCTGCATTACATGTTAATTCTTTAATTACTACTTCTAGGGAATTTTCTTTAATTAACACTTCATGCACTGAACATATGCTTTATTGAATTAAAGGAATTATCAATTTTTAAATCCTAGTGACAACTGGAAGTAAGTCAAAAGCTTCATGAAATTATTGCTGCAGATAACAGTTACATTTCTTGTCTGTACTGAGATTTTTAATTTTACAGAAATGGAAGTCACCTGTCCAGAAGCAGAAGTTGGGAAAAGGAAAGGTAGGATGGAAAGGGTGGATTAGGATGAGTAAAAGGTTACTATAGATATACGCAAAACCATTTTATCCATAACAGATTACAGAACTTTATTTGTGACGTGGGGAAACCCAAAGACAGCCCAAGGAAAGACCCATCTCGGTGCAGCTTCCTTCCAGCAGTAAAATTCCTTAATGTCTGCTCTGCTGGTTTTCCTATTCATCTAAGCTGCTCTGATACAGGGGTGCAAAGCTCCACCAAATTAATATGGTTGCACTTATGCCCACTCAGGGAAGCCCCTAAGCTTGTTCCTGCCCTTGGATCTGCTCAGTGCGTTGGGAGGAGGCTCCATTGTTTTGGTGATCACACTTTATCACGCAGTGCTATTGCTTCTGACGTTTATATTGACTGAAGGGCAGCTTCACCCAGGGCTGGGATTGCTCATAGATCAGAGACAGATTTGCCAGCTGTCACCAGCCCTGCCCAATGTAATGAGATGCACTGACAATTATGATACTAAATGCACTGTGATTGTTTATAGATCATTTTTTGATTTAACCAATTGAAGAAGCTATAATATCACTGTGATACAACAAATATAAAGAGGGAATAAAAGATTTGATTAATGTTGAGAACTAATGAGATAGGCTATTTGCTCGCAAGGAAACCTGAAGGTTAGCTGTTCATACTCCAACAAAAATCAGACTTTGTGAGATCATATTATAGTTAATTGAAGAAGGCAAATTCTAAGGATGATACCACGTGTAGCCTTGTTTGTTATATGAGTAGGGCTAATTTGGCAGTTTGGATTTCCTCGTGTAGGAATGTATTTCCCTCTGTATTTGGAGGATGGCAGTGAATGTGGCTCTGTCACATTTCATTACTTTAGACTTTGTTCTGTTTCATTTCAGTCTGCAGCAGGACTGCTTCTGAAATGGGATTATTGACCCTCACCATTGATCACGCTGCCCCGGTGTATGCATCTGTGTGTACACAGTTAGCACTGCTATCAAAATATGTACATCTGAAGGTAAAAATAATACATGATCTGCAGGGTAAACAATATCTGTGGATCTTCCCTTTCTCCTTCTTTTTTACCTCCCCTTTTTTTTCTGAGGCTAGCTTAGTCCATCAGCAGGATGAAAGGAAAAATTGCTACACTTGTGTTAAATTTCCCCTGGGAAAGTAAATTATGGACAAGCCTCCAAGGACAACCCAGAAAGAAAGGGATAAGATATTGATGCGCACTCTACCTCTCGCTCTTTCTTCCTTGTCCCACAATTGAGCACTCCTTCAATGAGATGTTACGAGTTCCTTGTTAAATTGAATTTCTCTTCTCCTTGTCTCACAATTTATTGTGACGCTGAAAATTTTATAACTTGGTAAAAACTGGCAGCAGCCCCATTTGTCCCCACAAAAGGCTATCCAGGTTTGAATAGGTTTTGAAACAGAGCTATGAATGCTCACACTTAAAGACAGATAGTCATGCCAGTTCCCAGCTTATTACAGGAACTTTTTTAGTTACTGTATTTTTTCATCCATTTTAAGCATTATATTTTTGGCGGGGTGCAGAGAGAGGAGGGAAGGGGATGGATGGATGGAAAATCAGGATGGAAGAGGAAAATTTGGAATGGTTAATGAGTATCCTTGTGCCAGCATCACTGCAAGCACCACCTGCTGATTTCTTTAAAGAAGTACTGACAAACCTTGTGTCCTAAATTTCCTGCTGCAACATTTTGGTGGTCACCAAAACCTCAGGGGTCAGTTGTAAAGTGAGACTTCAAAGATTCATTTTTAAGCCTGTTCATGGATGCTTTGGGTTTGATTCCTAGGGTGATAAGAATTCTGCTTGTTTTTACCCACCAGGTAAAATCTGTGTCTTTTTCTCAATATGTATTGAGAAAATACATATTGAGAAATAGAGGACAGGAGATAGGATATGTTAGATTTAAACTTTGTTGGATTTGATCATGATGTCTCTTTTCCTGGATACACAATGTATGGCGCCTCTTGTATCAAATCTGAATGCTGAAAAGAAATTGCCTTTTCTTTTCCCCCAGTAGCTTTCTCTGCAGTCAGGCAGGGTGCTTAATTCTGGTGAAAGGGAAAGCAGGAAGACTGACATGCTACATGACATTCCAGTTATGGAAGAAAAAAAAAATGTTAGCAGATTGACAGGCCAATAAAAATACACAGAAGGTTTTTCTCCTTTCCAAGGATGCATGTGTGGGAATGTGAGAGAGGAAAAGGCTGGGAAGGGTGAAGTGTAATTACATGTAGGCACACTCGTATAAGCCTATATGCACAGGCAAACATTAATTCAACAGGTAATGATGTATTTTCAAAATTTCTTTTGTCTTAATGTTGGCCAAAATGGTGCAATTTTCAGTGCTCATCATCTTAAATTGAGCCTGCCATTTGTGTGGAAGAACTCCTGTGTTACTTGCTGCAAGGGAGAGAAGTCCCAGCTGAATGAGCAGGAATTGTTTCTTTCCTGGTGCACTCCTTACGCAGAAATAGGAGTGATACTTTGCTTCCATTCAGTCATGGCTGTTGGATGGAAAGACTGGAATGGGAGGGGATGAACTTAAGTTTTGAAGAGAGTAAATATCTGTAAATGTTTCAATATTAATCAAAAGATTTCTATAACATTGTGGAAATTATTTTAACTGGCAGTTAAACGATAGAATATTCCCATTGTATTTCGGGTTTGATGTGTAGGTTTGAGCTTATCACATGAAAAAGGCAGGGGTGGTTTGGATGAGTTTACCTTCCTGAGGATGACTGCTAGTCTGAGGGTGCAGAGATTTAAGAAAATTGTGCCAGTCTCAAGTTAAGCTGTGGCTTCTTTTCACAGGGGAGAAGATTGGGGATTGGGTTATTTTTTTTGGCCACAAATGTAGTTCCTCCATTTGCAAAATCCTGGAGACCCATTTGATGTTTTTGTAAGAACACCATGTAGTCTGGCCTCTAAGAAACTACTTCTGCATGTACTGTTTGTATGTACAGTGAGTAATGTGATATTTACCTGTGAGCAATGGACAGAAGAGGAGGAGGGGTGAATAGCAGAGTGGTGCTGTTGGCATTTGGGGTGCAGAGGCACTTTTGAGACTAATAAAAGTGGGGTGGGTGGTGGGATAAGGACTGGAATAACAAGGTTTAAGAGAGGCTGTAAAATGGGGTACATGTGTGAATTGTGAGAGAGACATGAGGCACAACTGTTAGATAGGAGAATTTTGAGAATGGTGCCCTAAATTATTAGAAATAATAATTCTATTCACTTCTGCCTGGAGTCTGTAAATAATACCAGGACAATCTTTAAAATTGCTGAATACGCTGTCCAAATATTCCTTCCAAACACGCTTGGAAATGTTGGACTGCCAATAACAAATAGTAAATAGCCCTAGTGATGCATTCCTTATGATTGCCACTTCCAGTTAAAGAGTAATTCATCTTTACATGAAGAAGATGAAACATTTAGCTATTACAGTATAACACCATTTATTGCATATTTGGTATGTTGGGCACTGACACTTGTAGCTTGTATGTCTATATAAGTAGTTTACTGTGAATAAAGAGAAAAGAAGTATTTGAATTCTACAGCTGTATGTTTAGGGTTTGTCTCTGGGGTTTTCTTTTGTTTTGGTTTTGTTTCATTGTTCGGGGGGGATTTTTTTGGTGTGGTTTTTTTTTGTTTTGTTTTGGTTTGGGTTTTTTTTATGTGACTCTGGGAGTAACTTTCAAACAACACTTTACCAATAAAAAAAATATACCTCTGTGTTTTCTGTCTGCTGTAAGGAAGAAAGGAGATGACAAAGATGAAACATCTGCTCTGGCATTATATGACTATAATATGAGTAAATGCCTTTTGCCCTCTGTATTTGCCACAGCTTTCTTGCTTATCACTTAAATCACCGATACTTTTTGTCTAAAAAGGACAGTTCTTGCATCTTCCATTTTCTAGTATTCTTCACTATTGTTGCTAAGCCTGGGAGTCATTGTTGTTCAATAAAAAGTATAACTTTTCAGCACTGAGATTAAATGAACATGAGGGAAATGAACACTGATGCATAAACATGAGAATAAGTTTTGTTTATTAGCTAACCCATCTTTATAGGCTTTGGAATACTTTATTTCATTCTTTTTCTACAACTGTTTTGTTGAAATGTTGGTAATTTATCAAGGAACTCTTTGAAGACGGTGTATTTTATGGTCATGTGTATTTGTATGTATGCAACCAAAAAAACCTAGGAATGAGCAGTTCTTTCCCTGCTTAGAAGCTGGAGAACTCCCCACAGCCGGTGGGAGCAGGGATCACCTGAGTCTGCTGTCACCTCAGTTTCTTACCTGGGTTTGGAAGAACTTCTGTTTACTCCCTCCCCTTTGCAATGTTTGGGAGAGCAATTCCTCCTGGCTTTATTTGGCTTGTGTGGTTAGTCAAGGGATGACATTTAGTCTATAGCACTGTTTAACATTCCCCACAGTGTGAGGGGTGTATGTGCAAAAGCTTGAAGGAGCAAGAAATCTAACAGTTCTTGCACAAAATGTGTTGTTCCTACCTAACTTTTCAGCCCTTTTTTTTTTAGCCTCTCCGTCAGAACTCTTGATGGATTTCCGGGGAGGTGGAGGTTGAGAAGAACTAATGCTGCACCGTGTGCAATTTTCCTTTATGGTAATAGGATTTGCTTATTTCAAGTTATTTCTGTGACTTGTCAAAGATCTCAGTGGCTGCTTTTCAGGTTTTGACTGTGCGCACACTTCCAGAATCATGTTTGAATGCTACAACTCAGAGAGAAACAGTTAAAGAACCTTTTTGTGTGTGCCCTCTTGCACTGTTAGAGTGAATAAATTTTGTCATTGTCTTCAAAAGCAGTTCCAGGTATCAGCTTCCAGGCTTGCCTATGGATGATGACCATGTGATTTATTTTTCTTTAGAGATACTACTCTGTGACAGAGTTCTAAGGAAACAGCAAATGTTCCTTTCCCCCATGTTATTCTTTTGGCACCAAGTATAAAATTCCTGCGAGAGTTTGTCAAATTGTCAGGCATTCTCAGCTCTACTGGACTTTCACAGGAACTGCAGGTATTTAGCACCACCAGACCTGGAGACAATTGTCACCAGTAAGCTCCTGAAAGATGAGAAAATAGTGACAAAGTTTGAGTACTTTGTGATTACAGTTTCGGTCTTGGTTTCTAAGTTCCTATATCAGAAAAAATATATGTGGGCACAAACACGAAGTTAGATTTTGTGCACTGCACCAGTGTGTTCCGGGAAGTGGCTGGAGATCCATCATAGTACAGATGGAATATCATCCAGGGCTACTTTAGCAGAAGAGTTAATGTGCTGTGCCATTGTGTGTGCAGAAAAACCCAGGTCTTAAATGCAATGGTCAGGCCATTCTGTACCTCTGCTAATGATTAGAATTACTCCATTTCAGCAAATTGAAAAAATGCATTTAATTCTCCAAAAACTATTTTCTTTGTCATCAGCAATGCCAAGTCTCCTTTTGCCTGGCTGGGTTAAGAGCCAAGCTGCTCAGCTCTGTCAAAACTCAGGCAATTCTGAGTGGGTGCCAAAGCAGAACTTGCTAGTCTCTAGTCAGCTTTACAGCCACAAAATGCTGAATGAATGGGATACAAGTGGCAGCTGAGGTTCACAACTCAGGATCGCAGCTCCAGGTTTCTCTACCAAAATTCCTCCTGATTTCAATTTTATGCCTCCAAGTCCTTTTTTTAGACAGAGTCCCAAGCGATGTAGCTGACATTCCTGTCAGAATATAAGCTCTACCGAGGCAAGATTGTTTCTTTCCTCACTTAAAATGGCATACACATATATGACTGAAAAGTCTGAACAGATTATTTCTGTGAGGGCATTCTTGGGGGCCAATATGATCATTCATCTTTTAAACAATAACAGTGTGAATATTTATTCTCAAAGGATGTCTTCACTGTACAGCAATCACACAGTTCTGTTTTCTGAGCAAATCTGAAGCAGATATGCAATAGACTTCCATAATATAATTTACATTCAGTATCCAACTGTGATCTTAGAGCCAACTTCTGAGCATCTCTGTGCTTCATTGTCCCATGGCACGTACTCTCTGTGTCAAATCCTTTGTTGGCTTGCAGTCTCTTAGGCTGCACAATTTGGCAGCCTGGGTATACACAGTAGGAGAGGAATATCTAGGTGACTTACCTGGCTTGTGTCTGCATTCCCTGCTGCAGAGTGTAGCTATACACTAAATATTCTCAATGCAGTGGCTTGAGAGTCTGCCAGGAGCTGACACAGACCCATGGTGAGTCCCAGGGTTGTTGTTCTAAGAGTAACAGAAAGCCCAGAAGGTGCTGTCCGCTTCTCTCATTGTCAGGTTAATTGTATCAGCATCTCAAAAATATCCATTTACATCTTAGTTGCCAAATCAAGTGGATGCTGCTGCAATCAGCTCTGTGTTTACCCTAAACAGTGTGTGTCCTTATTAGTGCCTTTTCAGTCCCCTCAGACGTGCTGATATTGATTGAATAAACACGGACGATAATCTCGATTAGCAATAAGCCACGGTACGCACACATCCCCTAACCTTGCCGCTACTGTCAAAAACGCTGCAAGATTTCATTTGCGTTCATTGCCTGGGTGTAAACCTCACAGGGTGGCTTTCTCAGTCTGTCTCTGTATCTCCTTGAGTGCTGTGTGTGTTCTGATCTGGTTCCTCCGGGTTGGAGTCAGGGACCTGTCCCTTGTATTTCTGTTGTCCTTTTCACAAAAGGTTCATGTTATCATAAACATGAACCAAGACAGCAGCCATGTAGCCACACACAGTCTCACCTCCCTGGTCAGGGCAGAACAGACTGAGTTCTATATCCAAATGAAATTGGAGGAGGAGCAAGTCGAGATAGGGAGGAAGTACCAGACTGGGAGTTTGGCTGGGACATGTTCCGTTACAACCACAGCCCTGGATTACTTAGTTACAAGAACTGTGATTCTTGCGCTGCAGATGAAGGATCAAGTTTTGTACTTTCTAACACCATTTCACAGGCTGAGTTCTGACTCACCTGGTGATTGGAAAATCATGACCTGCTGAGTCATAAATGTCTTAAAAGAAAGGTTGTTTACTTGTATTTTCAGTTCCATGATGTTCTTATTACTCTATCAGTAGGCAGCGTGTGAACAAATAAGAAGATTTCAGGCTCGGTCAAAAGTTGTTGGAAACTAAGGAAAAGGCTCAAATAAAATAAAATGCCTCCATACTTGTTTGTTTATTCCATATTTCTTTTTTCTTTTTTTTCTGGAATAGCACACAAAATATCCACCCATCAAATGCTGAACTGAGCATGTGTGCTCTGTTCACTTCTTCCTCATGTGGGAAGCACTCCCATCCATATATGACCAGTTAGATGGTTAAGGCAGAACGACAGAGCAAACATGATCTGTTTTCTTTGACTTCATCGCTTGCTATCTGCCTGCCTTTCATGGTTTCTTCATGCAAGCAAAAATATTTTGTGAAGCATAAAGCCCTGTGGCAAATGCTAATCTAGCCAACAATCAAGAGAATAATTGTTTTGCAGGGAATATTCTCATTCTGTAATAGAGAACAAAAGCCTTGCAATTAAGACAACAGAGCATTAATAACACACATTTATCATTCTATATGAGCTTATTATTTCCAGTCCTTTGCAAATAGTTCTAATTTATATACCATTCCTTACCAAGCTGTATATTAATGTGATCTGCATTGCTGTGTTAGTACCCAGAAATATTTTTAGCATCTTGCACTACAAACTTTTCCAGATTCTTTGAAGGAGAGTGCACAGCCTTGAAATTCATGAAACATGCCCTTAACTTAGCCTTTCTAGCCTGGTACTCTCTATTACCCTCTTCCTTGAAGTCTAAGAGCTGGATTATAGTTTCCTTCTAAACCAAACATAATCCCTTCATTTTCAACTCAGTGTTATACGGCTTCTTCCTCCTACCCAGCTCATTTTGCCCTTCATTCTCAGACATTTCTTGCTCTCAGCTGGCTGTTTATGCTTAGCTGTTCTGGCAGTCCCATGCTCCTACAGGAGAATCTGTGCCTTTTCCTACACCGCCCCATATGTCTGGGCTATTTTTCCTTTCTTGGTCAATCCAGATAAGTTTCCATAGTTGGTTGTCATGCATAATTCCAATGTTACGTTCTCCTTTGCTCCCTGAGACAGATGAACTTACTGGGAATGAAGCCATGGCTTCATAGTGGTGTCTGTCGGCTAAAGAACCACTGGCTGAATTCAGACGGGAGAATAACTTGCATATGTTAAAGTGCCATCACTGCTAGTCTGCAGATGTGAGTACTTAATACAGAATTCTTACCAAAAAGGTGGCTTTGTTCCATTTTAGCCATATGCTTTCCATATGCACCATTCCCCAATATGTGTTTTGTGTGTAGAAAGCTGAGTGGGGGTTAAATGGTTCAAGTACTAGTGGAATTTCCTCTTAATAATCTCTTTAGCAATGTATAATTTTTTGTTTTGTAAATACTGAGGACTTGGGTGTCAAAAGAGTATTTAAAAATATTGCAAAATCATATATATGAGTGTGGCTTGCTTATAACTAATTTTTTGTCTTTCTGTGGCTGTTGCAGTCTAATGCAATCCTCTGGCTAAGATTAAGGGAGTGAGCATGTGAATAAATTAGTCATATTTAAACAGAGGTGTTAATTTGCAATGCATGAGCTGCTCCATAGTAACTGCTTATATGTGTGCTCTGACCTGGTGATAAATGGAAGATGCTGTCAGTTTACACAAGTTAAAGTTAGTCCAAAGAGAACAACTCTTCTTCAGAATGACTTGTCTTTTCCCCTTAGAGGGTATTTTCAGAGAGCTGATCATGAAGGAGTGCTGCTACAGACAATGTAAAGGATAATCAAAGATAAAAAATGAAGTAAGAAGCGTGACAAAAATATTTGCTTATTGGATCTAGAATAACATTCATCATAAACTGAATGAGATAATTTTCCCAACATGGTTATTGGTTTTGCAGAGTGGAAAGTGTGTAACATCTTTGAGATCAAGCCCTTCTATTTGATCTTCCTTCCACTTGTTTAACTCCAGTTTGTTGGCATTTTTTGAGATAAGATTCAATTGTTCAGAAGTGTTTCTAGTACTGCTTTAGATACCCTTGAGTAGCTGAGGCATTCTCACTGGGATAGCAAATAGGGCAGAGTTTCCCGGGAGACCAACACCATTCCAAAATGGCAGAGGGAGGCTCTTGAAGTTACACGAATATACAGAATATACAAACTTGTATCAGAAATTTCCACTGGAAATTTTTCATTGCTAAGTTATTTGCTTTGTTCAGTTACTGGTATATCAGAAGAATTCACTACTTTTCGTAGCGAGTATATGTCAGCCATCTGTAGACTGAGGATATAGGCAACCTTCTATTACAAACAGTTTTTAAAGTAAAAAGGACTTTTTAGCAATCACTAATAATGACCTTTTAAATATTTAGTGTTCTAACTTGGATTCCCAGACCAGCTTTATCTAACTTCAGCCTCTGTGTTGTCTTTGCCAGGGCGCAGGGTGAATTACAGGTGGGTCAGTAGACCTTCCTTCACAATTAGAATTATTTATCCAGCTGTCCTGTCCTGGTTTTCATCACTCATCACTAACTATGCACATATTCATTATTTCCTACATTCCTATGGTAAAAGAATGTGGAGGTTAGATATGGTCTCACAACAGAAATTGCAAAGAATGAAGATATGCAAGGGAAAGTCAAAGACTTCAGAACATGATATTAAATTTTTATCAATATAACCACTTGGAGGAAAAAAGTTGACTCAAAGAATAAAGGGTTATGCCTCTAGAGTCACAAGTTCTGTATCAATATGGAGAATGAAGGAGAATGAAGGGGTATATATGTTTTTGTTTCATTTGTTGGGGTTTTTTTGTACCTTGGAAGACTGAGTCCAAATTTGGGTTTGACTGAGATAAATATAGCAAATATATTTTTGACTTTTCCTTTCCCAAACCAAAACAAATGTTTTGCTCCAGGGTATTTTTGGAATGTGCAATAAATCAGTAGAAAAAGGAAAAAAAAATATTTAAACACTATCAAAGTGTTCTTAAACATCCATTGCCAGAGAATAATGGTATTCTAATGCTGCCACATAATGTAAAAGGAAAATAGGACACTTAGGGAAAGTAGCTTTTCAGATAAATTTGATGTATTTATTTTGGAGGGAAGAGAGAGGGTCATATGAGATTATTTTATTTTATTGATTTGAATTTATGAGAGCTAATAATTTCTGCATCATTATAGGAATGTTACATGACACGGTTATTTTTTTGTGCCCCTGGGAAGTAGATGGTGAAACTTGGGTGATGGAGACAGATCCTTCCCCCATTAAACCAATGGCTCGTTTTGCAAACGAGGCAATGGGATGTGGGCCCCTTATTTTGGTTGGTTGTTTCTTTGTTTAGAGCAGCTCCAAGAACTCATTAGACAACTGTGTGTCATTTCATTTGGTCCCATGCTAATCTGACCAAAATGTGTGATAAAGGGTGTGTTGGAATGTGTGTTTTTCTATTCATCTTTGATCTGAGGGGGTGACATTTTTTTACATTGCAGGCACATTGCTAATTTGGTCTGTTCTTATAACCGTCACATTTCTGGCTAAAGGGAGCAGAACAGGCTTCTGTAGGAGCTCTCACACTGTTGGGAGCTGGAATCATTGCAAATTAAATGGCCTTACGTAAGTTTGCCCTTCAGAAATTTGCTTTGGGAATTTCTAAATCCAAATAGAAAAGTCCTTTGTTGCCAGTTAATGGAAAAGTTGCCACCAAATGATATAAAGTACATGCTGTTAGGTATTAGTGCACAGGCTTCACAATGTTACTAGGGGGCTAGAAAAGCTGGATTAGCCATCTTTTGGGAATTAATTTGTTTATATCACTAAGTACGTGGTCAACCATACAGCAGTGTGATTAGCTGCCATGGATTTCTGTTGGCACAGGATCACTTTTACTCAGTCATGTAATTATTGTATTTTAGACAGGTTAGCAAAGGAGAATTCTTAGCCTGTAGTTACTTACTCTCCACTATCTTTTGGGGAAAAAAAAAAAGTAATACCTCTTTCCACTTTTATAATCTCCCATTACAGCAAGTGTTCTCTATCTCAGAAAATATATAAAGACCAGATTTTGCCCTCTGGACGCCTGCAACTTAGTGGTCAATCTGTAAAGCTCCTGTTAAGTAACAGAGTGACTTCTCAGTATTTTTTTGTCCTTCATCTCTGTTCCATTATAAGGATAAGGATCTAAGTATCTGAGTAGAAGCAAAATGAACTACAAAATGAGCCATAGCTGATACTTTTGTTCTCTGAAGTCTGGATTAGTCAACTTTGTTTGGTGTTCTCACATATTATGGGCAATTTGTTAAGTAGATAATGTTAGTAGAATTGTAGTTTTAAAACACTTCTGATCACAATCTATTTGGCTGCAATAGGAATGTGAAAAAAGTTGTAAATTGGTTATTACCCTGAGTGCAATTTCAATATAAAAAAATCCCTCTTAAAGTGAGACGGAAAAATGAGAACTTAAATCAATGAGAAGGTGTGTGCTGACTGTTACAAACATGAGGTCTTGTTGGTTTCTGTGTTATTTTGTGTGGCAGATAAGAAGGATCACAGCCCATTCTCTTGCTAAATAAAAGGTCCCAAATTACTGAGCCTGCTCTGTCCCAGTGTATGAACTGCCTGCAGTAGCCTGGGGCTTGTTTCCTGCAGCAGGAGGAGGGAAAGCAAGGAAAAAATTGTCATTGATGATGGGCCAAACTCTCATCCCTAACAACACAGTGTAAGTGACACCATGTTGGAGACTAAAGCTTTATATATGTCTAATTTGACCTTGCCATGTGTTGAGCACAAAACCAGGCCCTCTCGGGTGTGAATTGTGTGAACTGTAATCCTCTTTAAAAGGACAAGGTGATGTCTGAAGAACAAAGATAGGGATGTTCATGTAGGACCTACACATTCAGTCATTTGTTTATTACTGAGCACAGTGGAGTATCCTGAATATATGGTGTCCAGGGCTGCCTGAATTCTATAGCATATTGTGTGTACAGTATTCTGCACAGCCTGGCAAATGTTAGTGAATTCAGTAGCACTTCTGTGGCAGTAATGACATGTAACCATCTGTGATTTCGCACCTGCAGAAGCCAGTGTCAGCTGTTGAAGTTCAGCAGCCCTGGCTTTGCATGAATTTATTGCCAAAAAACGCGCTCATTTACTAGCCATGGAATGCAGATAACCCTTTCAGTGAACTTAAAGCTCTTGCATGTTATGTGGCAAAACAACAGTTCAGAGAGAAAATCTCTACCAGGGTGCCTTTCTCACTAAATACTGTTTGTACACTGCAGTGCTTTTATAGAGTAAATAAGAAGTTTGCATAAAACTGGTAGCACTGCTGGTCCTGGGACACTGCTTAGTGCTCCCACTGGTCCTGTGGCCCTTTCATGCAGGCATTGGATGAATGAACCCAGGGAGAGAAGCTCCCCTCTGAAATGTGGAAAGGGGAAAGGTAAACAGAGGCAGAGAATGGTGAGCTGGCTTTACAGGCTGTCCTGCAGCACCATGGGGAATTCAATACTAAAATCTCTCTCTCCATTTTCCTACCAGCGCCTTAAACACGACTTTATGCCATCTGTCATGAAAATGAACAGGATTGGCTGCTTTCTTCAGATTCTGCTAGCAGGCACCCATATGAAATTATTTTATATAACTAACTGCAGAATAAATAAAAACTTTGTTTATTCTACTAGCAAGAGCGGTTCTATTAAATGGGAACAGATATCAGCTGTTTCTTACCAGAATGTGTGCTGAGCTTGGTATTTCTCACATGACTGCCCAGATTCATCACAGATGTCATTGTATTACTTTCTATATCCTTTTACAAAAGACTTTTGTGGAGATATGCAGACTTTATGGCTGGCAAAGACACCATCATCCTTTTCACTTGAGTCCTACTGCATGGGCAAAATATGCAATAAGGGGATGAAAGGTCTGTGGGATGATGGGACATGACACACAGGAGATCATTCAGTCTCTGTGCCATACTTATGGGGCAAGTGCTTTAGATTTTAAGGTGGATAAAAAAGAAAAAGTATTTTAATGTCTTGATAACATTTCTCATCTTCAAAACCTGTTTGTTTTGTCTAGAAAAGTTTTTGCTAGGAGGAACACGAAGTAAGAGGTTATTTTAAACCACAGTTTTCTCATATTTTAAGTTTTTCCAACATGCTAATAAAGTCACATCAGATACAGTCCAAAGTATTCTTCTTTCCAGTGGGACAATTAAAAAGGCTCAAAGGCAATTATAATTTTTGAGTACTGAATGAATCAAAAAATATTAGTTGCAAAAATTGGCCTAACGTAATGGCAGTTTCCTACATGATGACAAATGTAATAGCTTTGCCCAACTTACTGACATCAGATAAATGATCATTTTTCCTAATTCCTGCTATTATGTGATTTAAAGAAGAACCATAGATTTCCAAGAACACACAAAATGAATGAATGATTTTCTTTATCGTGGAGACTGGGGGGAAATCAATTTGTTTAATAATAGTTGGGCAAAAAATGATAATGGTTTAAATGATGTTAGTCACAGCCTTTGAAGCTGTGCTATTTCAGCTGCAGAACAGGAAATGATCTATGGCCTCTGGAGGAGCAGACCACGTAGAAGGGAAGAGCCAAGAGAAAGCCACATCTCCATGCTGGGAAAACTCAGGCAGAACTCATGGAAAGTTAATTCTAAAGAATCCACACTAACTTATTTAAATCTATGTCTGTTCCTTTAGCCCTAATTAGGTTGTTTGCACTGCAAGATCTTACATGTAGAACTATTAAAAATATGTTGGGGATTGTAAACCTGTCAAAAGAGCAGCCCCTTGGCTTTTAGAATTAGGAAAATAAATCCCTTGTCTTGTGTGCTAGAGTATCGATGCACTTCTCTGATTATGTTAATAGACCACGAGATTGGAGGCTTAATTAGTAGTTAACTCTGTTGATGAAAAGACTCATTACTAACACCTAAGAACTGGATCCTATTGACATTTTTTTTTCTAGTACCGTAAGTTATAACTAAAACTTTTTTCTGTAGTTATTACAGAGCTTCTTCTCCACTTCTAGAAGTAAAGATCCTAATGGATGTAATGAGTATTTATAGCTTAAAGAATAACAGTACATAACCTCTAGGATCAATGTAATTAAGGGAAATCAATAACAATAGCAAAATCTCAATGTGTCAGCATTTAACCAGGAGTTGGGAGGGCCAGTACCGCGCGACACGTCTTCAAATGGAATCTTTTTCTGTGCTTGTGGTATGGTGGCCTTTGTTTTGCAAGTGGCTGTAACGTAAAATGAAATCCACGCTATGGTACTGTGAATGTATTTATTTGGTAGAAATAATGTTATGACTTTCCATACTGCATTTATTGTGTTAAAACTATGCAAGAGCCTAAGATGTCTGCTGAGAGAAGTCAAAGGTCTATGAAGCTTGCATTCTGAACACAACTTTCTTATAGTAATTTATCTTTCTAAGGAAGGCTGGAACAGTATGGTTTAAATACTTCAGCAACCTTAATGTTTGCTGCTAGTTTTTCTTCTGTATGTAATAGCGAGCAGTTTTTTCTTGTTCTAGTTCTACTGTTATTGAATTTAGAGAATGTTCTTGTAGGGAATTTTCTGGACCTGCTTGCTGCATCTCTCTTTGTGTTCTGGCCTTTTTGTTTCTTTCCATTCTCCAAAGTCTACTTCTTAACTTTTGTAATGTGTATTTTTCATGTTCTGTGCCATTTATTACTGTGTTTTAGGTCATTGAGGTGCTCGGGATTTCTCCAAGTTTGTCTCTCACTAAAATGAGCACACTTCTTGCATGCTGCCATAAATTGCACTTGTGTCATTACTAGTTTTACACTTGCTACCTGTGCTATCTAACCCTGCAGCTCACGGAGGTTACTGGTCTTGAAAGTAGGCTTTTGTCTTTATTTTACTCTTCTCTGCCTTTCCCTTCTCAAAAGTTGTCATTTGATCAATGCCTCCTTTCACTGCCCTCTTCCTTTCTCTAGGTTTTAATCAGATCTCAGACAACTTTCTATGCATGATTTCTCCAAGTTTTACTGCTCAACAAAGCTGTGGTGAGGTTTTCATTAGTTGTTTAACACTTCCTATTCCTCCTGCTTATTTCCTACAAGCCTTGCATTAGCATATACATTCATCTCACACCGACTTGTTTTTTGGCTTGAGATTCCTGGAAAGAAAACCATCAGCTGAGTGCTCAACTCCTTTCTGGTAATTTCTAGAATTTCATGTCAATCTACAGGATGACGTAATTGGACAAGGCCAGGCAAAAAAGTTAGATTTGGAAGTTATTATTTTTTGTGGCTAATATACACAATAATTGAAGAAACCTAATTGAGATGGATAAAAAAGAAATTACATGGTGCTATTTTTTTTAGAGGCAGAAAAAAAATCTTAATTGCTGATGCCTGTGTAGGCATTGACTTTTAGAAGTAACTGTTCTAAGTAGCAATGTCATCCCTTCTTCCTCTTGTCTTCTACAATGGTTTCTGTGTAACAAGATCAAGGGTTAAGTTGAATCAATTATCACCCACTTTTTGCCCTTTCCTTAAATACTTCTTAGTCACTTGCTCTGGAAAGGAAGTCAAGAGGCAAACAGCTGAATTTATTCCTAGATGCCATGTAACAATTGAAGGGTAAATCCTTTCCTCATATTTTAAGCTTTCCCCAGCCGTTTACCAGAAGAGAGCATTGTGGTTATTATCTAAGTCATAGTTATTTGAGATGAATAGTGCTCAAATAGGACATAAAAATAACACTCTGCGAGATAATGAGGTAATCGGAAAAAGTTAATGCAATGCAGTTGAAACAAGTGATCCAAAAACATTGGACAAAATTGTTTCATGACGTGACTCATGTAAGTCATCAGACTGCTAAATACTGAGGTTTTCTTTTAAGCATCTCCAGTATTTACAGAAATAAAATTAATATACTTTTAACTAACACATGAGCATCATTAATATAACACAGGTCTAGCACAATAAATTCAGTAAGCCAGCTGCAGGGCAGAATCACAAAGCACTGTGTATTTATTACCTACACAGGTATTTAGCATATCTGCTAAGTAAGGTTATCTCAAGTTTTCAACAAGAAGGTACGATGAGAGATACAACCCAGAAAAATGCTTTCTTCATAATGCTGCCAACATGCACTCCAAATGAACACCAAAATAAATAATTTCATGAAACCTTTCAATTTTTTAATAAGTCAAAATACACTTTTCTGACAGTATAATTGCTTTTCATACTGGGCCTTAAATCTCCACTACTATAAAAGAATAATGCTACAGTAGATCATTTGTGAAAACTTAATGAAAACTGAGTTAGTGAACCTCGGAGTCAGTAGACCTTGAAATTCACTTTCAAAAACTAATTTGCAGTAAATGTGTGAGAAACATATTTAGACATGATAAACTTTCAGTCCTCTGTTAGCTAGGTGCAGAAGTTTATCTTGATTAACTATTTTTTCTTTTAATTAATCATTCATGGAAGTAGCCAAAACGTTGTGGGTTACATGTCCACTAGTGACACTCATCCAACAAGAGCAAATTTATTTATTTTTTCTTAGCTTGCATAAATAATGTAATATGCCAAATCATGGTATTTTTTTCAGTAGCCTTTGATTTCTGTATCTTATTGATTACTGAAGATCCATGGTGTAGCCTCATTATAATCTCTACAAGTAAAAAAATATAAACCGTGTTGGAAAATAACAACTATTTAAAAGTTCTAAGCAGTAATTTTATGTGGACATAAATGCTTCGCATTGCCATCAATCTGTGTATGAAATTGTAACAAACACAGTCGAGAGATCTTTCACACTCTTGCTTCAACGTTCTGCTTCCTCTGGAGCCTTTGTGTTGGAGGGAAATGAGAAGGGAGTTGCGCTGGTTTCAACGGGAGATCCATGATAAAGGATAGCGCATGATTTCAGTATACCAATCTATTTTCCATTAAACAAGAACAGGTTAGCTCAGAAATGTTTGTTCATGGAGTGAAGGTTTTGCTGGTGTCAGAGGGATTTATCTCTGGTTCACTGGGAATGGGTTGCAGATGGGTTATATGGGGTTTAATATGATAAAGTTCCTGTTCTTGGAATAAAAATGATGTGTAGAAGATTCCACTGTGATTAGCTACTTATTTCAGCTTTCAAAATCTCTTTCGTAGTATATGAGAAAAATTTAGGGTCAAAAGACCCTGGAACTCCAGGTTTACGCTCCAACAGGTTTCCATGGCAAACTTTCCATGCATTTGCTTTGTCAACAGCTTCTCTAAATGTAGGAGGGTGCAATTATTGGATTACCAGAGGAAGAGAAGGAAAGCACAGATATGTTAGTTTTGTTACAAGAAAATCAAGTTCTGTTTAGCTTGGCTCACTGATAAACAGAAATGATTAGATTTTATTGTCTGATCCATTGCAAAGCTTTCAGTTCTGATAATAATAAATAATGGTGAACAGTTACACAGCCATTGCCATCAATAACTCAGCCCAGCCTGAAGATGAATAATATATATTTAGCCTGATTTTAAAGATTTAGTAAACAAGATGAATGCTTTTCCCATGGTCACAAAGGAAGATAGTATAAAGACTAAGTTGTTTCTCAGACCCATTCCTCATCCACAAAGTCTTCATTAGTTTCTTGGTTGAAGCTGCAGTATGCTCTAAGGTACTTTGGCATATCCAGGTGCAATAGGTGATTTCTTGTTCCGCTGTAACTCCTTGCATCTGTATCAGTTAACTTGAAATCCACTGATAGCACCTTAATTTTTATAACCATCTTCTACTTAATGTTGTGTCTTACATTTCTACTGAGGAATATCTTATTGAATGACAGCTGGCAGCTCTTCCACGGGTCAGTGCAGTAACACTGACCAGTGAGAGTCTCGTGTCCCTATTTCCTTACAGTGCTGGGAGCGTGGTTTGTAGCCCAGTGGTTCATTCCTGTTTCCATGGTGTTCAGTGACAAAATTCCATTGTACTGAGAGGCAGCAAGACCTGACCCCTGGTCTCAGGCCAAAAAAATATGTGAATATGTTTACCTTTAGTGTAAAGTTCCTCCTCCCCATCCCTGCGTGCCTTGAAGGAGGTGAATAGAAGCTGGTTTACTGAAATGAAGCTGAACCATCCCTGAGTAAAGTGCTTAATATTTACAACAATAAAGCATTATGGGTCCAAGTCATTGCTTTGTAATAATAAAGAAAAAAAAGAGTGCACACAAATGCATCGCTTGCCAAATTATCCAAGACTTGAGTGCTCCTTTCTCTTTCTTAATTGGATAGATAATGCCCTAATCTGTTTGGTATTGTTTCACTTCTATCTATCAGTTGCTTAAAAGTACTGAAACAAGGTTATCACAAAACTGCAGATTTGCCCAGCTTTGTAGTCCAAATGGAAATGATTTACTGAGAACGCTTTTCCAATCACTGTTCTTTAATTGGCTCCAGTGGAAAAAAATGACACAGATCAGTTGCAATTTTTGTGAAACTTTTCAGTGTAAGGTATGTCATGGTGATAACGTGGGTATGATTGAGTAGGATGTGTTTTAAATAACAGGTATCAGCAGGATACTATGGTAGCTTCCCTTCTCAGGCTGCCATGGAACTCTCCTGTCAGCCTTTGCCCACTGCTGCTCACAATTACCAACGTGAACCAAAATTGTTTGTCCTATGAGCTTCTTTGGGTGAACATTAGAGTTTTCTTATTTTTTAGTGGTTTATAAAAATACGTATAAAATAGGTATGCTTTCTTTGCTTTTGAAAAGTCTAAAAAGAGAAGGAGAACTTCTTTCTCATAAACCAGAGTTAATTTCATGGAAAGAGAAAAAATGTAGCTAGGTTCCTTATAGAAGACTGATTTATCTAAAAATTCTTTTTTTTTTTTAATGCTTCCATATTATAAACATTTCTCAAGTAAAAAAAAAACTAAAAAGGGGGGTTAGTCTGTCATTAATATACTTTTATCTACTGAAATTGAGACATCATAAATATATGTATCAATCAATGAAACATCTAGAACCATTTGAGTTTCACAAAGTTGAAGACATTCCAGTGGCTTTTTATTTCCTATCGCTTGCACTTGGGTGGTTGCTGCTGCACTCAGCAGGAGTCCTGTGTCTCAATCCAAGCAAAGAACCAGGCCTTGACATCATTGTTCTTGGTTTCTGGAAGCATGTGGAAGAAAGACCTTCTCAGCATGCACAAAATAAAACCACAATGGGATTAAAGTAATTCCTCTTACTGATTTCACCTATTTAAGTACAGATCCAAAATAAAAAATAGAAATAGTTTAATTAGCTGGTCAGCAATCCATCACAGAAAAGAAATGGGATTATATGCTTAATCATAGAGATATTTGCTGTCAAGAGTAGGTGTAAGTTGCAAAAGGTGAGGTGAAGAATGAGGGTTTTTCTATGATGAATATTGGTTGGCACATTCCTTGGTGGCACAGGAGAGGGGTAATGCAATATATATTGCTTTTTAATCTTTTCATTTCTAAAAGAGCAACAATCCTGGCATTTGTACAGCACCATTAAATTGCATTTTCAGAGCTTATCAAACAGTTGAATATGCAAAGCATCATTTTATGGTTACCTGCTTCTCCTGCTCTCAGGTTTAGAGTTATTGACAGGCCTCCTGACATCCAGGGCATTTTTCCTTGGTTCTTTGACACATATAATACTGACACATCCTGGAAATCCTTCCGGACGGCATCATCCATGACATGCAAAGCTGGCCTTTAGCTGGTTTCTCTTGCTATTTGACCTGGGATTTTAAAGCCTTTAGACATGGCATATCTCAGATTTAGAATAAGAGACCAGGGTAGGACTCCGTGTGACTGGCAACAGGGAGGAAAGCAGTTTCCTGAGGAGTAGTGCCTGTGCTGGGATCCAAACTGTGTCAGTGTGATTTTGGATATAAAAAAACTTTCAGTCCTAACTTAAGCTGTCTGAATCATCCTTCCAGATCCAGGAGCATAGTTTGCAGGTGTGGAAATTAGATAGCTTGGTTCCTAAAATAAGATGTGTGAATATGGCCTAAGTGCCTTAAAGGCAACTCATTTTTGTTCATCACTGCTAATTGCTAAGTGAATTTCAAGGTTCTTCATCCTGGTAATTACAGGATAGCACGAAATCCCGGAATGAATCTCTGTGAATTCAGAGAGCAGCGCTGTCACTGTACGCCTCAGTCTTTAATTATGATAAAATTACAATGGGATTGCCTGATTTTGAAAGTTCAGTTTTTAAGGGGGAAGAAATTAGACCCAGTTCCTGTCCCTTGTGCAGCAGTAAGGAAAACTACTGTTGTGTGCCAGCCTTGTACCAGGCTGAGTCATCCTTCAGATGATCAGCTTCATTACAGATGAGGACAGATGAATCCAGTGTGGAGGTGGTGTTTGGCTCACATCAGAGTTCCACACCTCCGCAAATCTTCTTCTCTCTGTGGCCTACATCCACTGATGTACATAAATAGATGGGTAACTCTTTTCCAGGCTTAGTTCTACTGAAGTTGGAAAACACAAAGTATTCAATTTTCTCTGCTATGAGAAGCACACACTGAAGAATGGTTTCGGAAAACCACTTGCTTTGCATTAGAATGGAGGGAATCATAAATTTTGATTGCTGTGGAGAAGACATTTCCAAGAATCCAAAGAAATGGTCTGTGGCCATCAGTTCCTGCAGGCACATGTACAAACACAATCGAGTAAGGTAAATAAAATACTGAACACAGATATTTCTGACATTGCAAGTTATTTTTTTCCAATTCGTTCAGGGACCTTTTGTTTATAGGAAGACTCAGCTGCATTTCTCAGTAAGTCAGTAGCCTGTGGGTCAATTAAAATTATGCCATTAAGTTAATGTGGCAAAGAGAAAGAATCACTGCAAAAATAAAGTAGATTCTAACTACTTTCTATTCTAACATATTCCTTGATAATAATGAGGCCTGATCTATATTCCCTGTTTCGAGCAGCTGAGTAATAAACCTTGTTGAGACTTTGCTTGATTGATAGATGGCTTCTATCCAGTGACTCCAGATAAGACAGTAGGGAAAAAGCAGCACAAAAACAAAAGGGAAAAAACCCCCTGATCTCAGGCTGTTATGGTCTGATGGCTCAACGTGCTACTGGTGTCTGCCAGCATATTGATTCTTCACATTTGATAGCACTAAACTGGCACTTTCACCAGCTGAAAGGATGGGATCAGAAATGACAGAGCAGAGGGAATCAGTGCCTAGTTTCTGTAGCTTCAGGGCAAACAAATTGCATGGCAACGATTTACTTTTGATAGGGATAAAGGAACTCAGTGAAGTTGACCATTGGTTACTAACCTCGTGTTTTACAGGAAAACCTTTGAATGATTTTCTGCTTGTTGTTGTTACTCGGCTTTACAAAGATATTATAATTCAGAATGAACTCACAGGGTTCTCTGTGTAAGTGTTATCAGCAAGTTTACCAGATGTGTGTGTTCACGTGGTATTGCTTGGGCAGAGAAAAGTGCTGTAAATCAGTATTTTCATATATAAATGCAACACAACCGGCAGTATGTTCTACACAAAGTGGTGACCATGTTTGAAAGAAATGTAGGACAAAAATGATTAATGGTTTACCAAGTAGACCTCACAAATAATTTACAGCATGAAATTTGTTCAAATTTCTGCAGGATTATTTTGGATTCCAACTCCCTATGTATAGAAACTCCTCTTCATAGCACTGGGTGTCCTATGCATGGAGAGAGAACAGAATATTACTGAGAGTATCTGCTGTGTAAATTGGTTTATATTCAGGAGCTGTAGTAGATATGAATGAAACTCTTGAATCACATTAATTTGTATTGGGGTTTTTTTGTGTGATTTTAATTGGGTGAATGTTGCTTGGAAAATGTGTTTAGATATCTTATACTAGAAACTGTGCTGTGTTATGAGGGGTCATTCCTTTTCCTGGCTTTTAAAAGGAAATATCTTTGTCCTCCAACTATACATCATGATTAGCATTCACAGTAAAGATCTTTGAATTCCTCCCAGCTTTCCCCATGAATAGTTTAGGTTGCTTCTTAGGAATGTATTATACTCTTGCATGTGTGGTTGAGGAAGATGTAGTCAGGTCAGAAATACATACACATATCTGAAAAAAAAGCCATTCAGACAACATTCCTCAGATGTTGCAAATAGTCAGATTTTACTATAAATGAGCAGTATCTAGCAGTGTGCAGGGAGTAATGTGGGAACGTTACAGAAGGCTGTATTTCCTGTGTGTGGGTTAAATATTTAATCCTTTATGTAAGATGAAAGGCATGGTAGGTTTCTGAAAGGGTATATGCATTCACTGAGCCAGAGAATAATTATAGCACAGTGAGTTATAAAATTGATGTTTCTATATTCAGTTTCATTGTCTTGTTGTAGCCTGTGTCTTAATGGATTAATTATCCCTCCATTAGTGTGTTTACTCTGGGAGGTGTAGTAGTACCTGCTTTCATTTATCTGACTTGTTTTTAACTCTTTATTGAAACTTGCTTTTTATGAAATCATTTGATTGTGAAATTTCCTTTTCCTAGATGGATAAAAGGTGGGGGGAAGAAGGAATAGGTACGACAGATTTGATTTGTATCCAGTTTTTATTGGGTCTATTCAGGATTCAGGTTTTTGTAGCATTGCCGATGTGGGTATTTAAAGGCAAAGTTGTAATTTATAACAGGGAAATGATACACGTAGATTGGTTTTGTTATAAACACTAGTTTGTTTGTCTTGCCACATCCATTCTCTCACTGACTCAGTCACCTAATGCTGCTTGAGACTACCAGGTGCTGGGTTTTGTGGTGTCAATCTCAGCAATTGTTATCTGATGTTTCAGTCTGTTTCTGCCTTGGAAACCTTTGAGAGCTTTGGACCTTGTTGAGCTGATTGCTCTCTCCCCTTTGTCCATCCTTCCAGGAGAAATACCATCAGAGTGAGATTGTCAGAACAGCTGCCTGAGTATTGATTCAAGGAATACAGGCAAGGCTTTAAATGAGCTGTAAGAACAGCAGATCTAAGAGGCTGGAGCATTGGTCTGCTTATCCAGCAGCACCAGCTCCACTCCTTTTTCCATATAAGTATGCTTGATAAAAAGATGCAAAGAATTCTAACCTCATTCCAGCTTCTTACAGATTTCTTCCATTTCTTTGTACCTGCTCTTTCTGTTCCTTATTTCTGGCTGCTGGTTATATTTAGCGTTGGTGTCAAAGCCAGTCTGTGAATCCTACAGCAATGAAAATTTCCTTTCCTACACGGAATGAAATAAAGACTCACAAAAAGCTCTTTCTGTAGCAGTTGCTCTGAACCAACTCTAGGTTTTTTGCACACAGTTCTAACACGCTGCACTGACAACTTTATTAATATTGACATTAATTTTGCCGATTTCAGTTGCATGCTAAGATGAGGGGTTTGACGTGAGACTAGATCATGTAAGGGAAGATTACACAAGGGGAAACATTGATTGCTTTTACAAGCATTCATTTCTGCCAGGGAGTGAATCTTTGGTACCTGCTATACATCAGAAGCAGCATTCCTTGTCCTGTGGGTAGAAAATGTCCACAGCATGGCTTACTGTGGGACTGGAAGAACATAGATGAGGGATGCCTCTCTCACTTTTCAAGGTGCTCTTTGGAGGAGCACATAGGTGATCTGGACTCCCCCCAGGGACTTTTCCCTTCATTGCACATCCACCATTTTGCAGATACAACCAGTGCACAGTGTGAAGGAGGCTTAAACACTGTATTTGATTTAATTATATGTCATTATACCTCCTTTAAAATAGGCAGGGCGTTGATAAAGAAAGAAGCATACATTCCATTATTTCTTTAAATAACAAGAATGAACTCTTCAGCACAAGTGAAAGCAGACCATATGCCTTCCCTTTGGGTATCCCTTGGCACTGAGGTTCTGGCATCACAGTCCTTCGTGTAGAAGCCAGCAAAAGATGTTTAATGGCTTTCAGACTCTGAAATGAGTTCTGCGGCCATGTGTGTCCCTCTCCAGTTGTCTGAGGAGATGAGCTTGAATTACAGCTCAGCCACTGCTGCCAAGTACTTTCCATTATTCCAGCAGACCAGGTTGCCAAGCAGGATTTATGGTCCTTTTAACTCAATATCAGGCGATGGAGCAGCATTGTGTGATACAGGCTGTATACCAGATATTCTTATCAATGGAACAGGACTCTCTAAAATCAGGGAGATAATCAAGTCTGTAACTCTCACACTGGTAATTGGCACTGCTCAGAACACAGTTAAATATCAAAATACAAACTAGGAGTGCAGAAGAAATGACTTTGTTTTTGCTGTCACTTAAGTTACTATGCAGATCATAAAAATTTGCTTTCACATTAAGATTTTCTAACCTTCTTCCTTGCCCTCTGTCTGTGAAGTTTTGAATATGCCTGCAGTACAGTAGCTCTTTTGATTGGGTACAATCTTGATAATTACAACTGAATATTATGTTTAATCAGTTGTGATCTGAGACAAAGCTGGCTTTTGTGTTGCTAATAGTGATGAAACTCTGAATATATTAAGCTTTATTTTTCATTCCTATGAACAAAGAGGTAGTTATGATATAGAAGTAAACATTTACATTCAGCTGTAAAAGAACAATTGGTTTGGTTTTTTTGTGATATTCATAGTTTAAGACTCAGTTTTGGCACGAACCAGAAGCCTGTCTTTCCAGTTATTTATAACCAGGGAAAAAAAAAAGGCAAATCATTTTAGAGTGGTCTACATATATTTGCAGAAAAGATAAGCTACATAACTGCCTGTGCTGTTGTATCTACTAATTTGAATATAATGAGCAAACTCTCACCTCACAAAAATTGGGTCCTGGGGGTTAACATATTAGCTTTTTATCTCCAGCACTATAAAAAATGTCATTGCCATGCAGCTAATTATATTAAATAGTTACAGATATAAAATACATTGGAATAGTAGTTTAATAAGCAGACAAAAATAAATGGCATTGCAGCTATAATTGTCTTGATCCTGTTTTTCCCAAATATTACTGATTTATAAGATATTTTGAACATCCTTGACAGGGAAACAAGTAGCACTGCTGACCTTTAGTGTGAGCTCAAAAACAACAGCTGTAAACCACAGGTAAATTAGAACATGGCTTATGTCAGTGTGATTACAGTACATTTGTATAGCCAAATAAAAATAAGAAGCAATAAACCAAAGAGCAACATTTGTTCTTTACTGTTCACCATGAAGTATTCAAGTATTGAAGCAAATTATTCGTGTGTGATACATAACTGCTGATGGATTTTACTGGGCGTCGGACTTGGCTTCCAAAAACAGTTTATGCAGTGAATCCCTTAAAAATCTATTTCTCTTCCTGTGTCTGTGCTAGACACAAGCTTCAATATCCTTTATGCTATATATGAATCTTCTCAGATTCCAAAAAATCTCTTTAATGGCATGTCTGGTGCTCACTATCATGAATACATACATACATACATTTGTCTTTCCTCTTTTATTTCCTCTTATTACTTGAGAAAAAAGGCATTGCACTTATGTTATGAGGCAATCTAACTAGTGGCTAAATTAGTGGTGTTCAGGGGACACCAACTAAAGCTAAATTTGTACTGATGTTTACAGATTTCTGGATGACTAAAGAAACCAATTATTAAGCTGATATAATGAGACCTGATATTCTTATGTTATTCTACCATCTCAGACTGTACTGAGAGAAGCCATCTCAAGTTCTGGAAAAAAAAAAAAATCCACAGAAAATACAATCCCAACTGTACTAAACTCTTAGATAAATAAAACATGACTTGAGCACACCTATACTGGAAGCTCAACTGCTTTCTCACAGCGGTGTCAGTCTCCATAGTGTGTTCATGGTTTGCTAGTAACTCCGTGTTCAAATCTGTTCCTTTGGTTACCTTTAGCTGGGTTTAAACTTAAAGAAACCCTAAAATAACCTGCAAAGAAAGACTATTTCTTCTTCACTTTATTAGGAAGGGCCCCAGAGCTGCTGCTTTCCCTCTGTCCCTTTCTCTGCAGTGGTGGTGAGCTGCACCTGTAAGGTTCCATTAGATGTTTGCCACATCCCCGTGGCTGTGGGGAGTGAATGCCTCACACATTTTCTGTGGAGTGTCATTTTCTGTCCTAAATTGCATCCATTTGACTTATTTGCTGGTATTTTTATTTGAAGCAATAGAAAATATGAGGTTCTGGTTATGTACACTGGGGCTGAAAAGGACAGTTTTCAGTGAGGAAGTCTTTGGGGGATTTTCCTATTTGGAGGAATTAGGATTTGTTCCTCTGTGGCAGTACTCATCAGAAATGTAGGACTTCTTTTCTCAGTTCCATGGAGCCATTTTGGTCTTTTATGTCAGCTTCAATTTCCCTTCCAGGGAAATTTTAGGGGTTAAAGGATGTCCTGTTAAAGGTGGTCACGGGGAGGTTGTATGACCTGCCTGTAGATTTTGGAAAGTGATATGAATTTCTCCCTGGTAGTTTTCTTCTTTTCCCTCCTCTGCCTTCTAGCACATGGATTGCAAATTCCTGGAGCACCTGTGGAGGACAGGTATTCAATGTTGGGCACTGCAGGGATGCGATCATCTCCATCCTGGTGCCCATTCACTGGCAGAGATCCTTTTGTGAACAGATTCCCATCCTCACCATGGGCAGGTCTGTGGGAAGACCTGGGCCTGTGGAGCTCTCTGGCTTTGTGCACACTATTCATTGTGCTCCTTTGACTCAAGGGCTGCTTTGGTTTGTGTAATTTTACAAGCTACTGAAGCAGGACCTATTGATATTTAAAAAATAATTAAAGCAGTCAGAGTATTGAGTATTAAAATGCTGCCTTTATGCAGTATCTACTTTTCATATTACAGCATAAGATTTTCACTCTACTTTTGCTATTATGAATCCATTACATGTAAATGAATGAATACTATTGTTAATAACCCTTTACAGCATACAGTGTTAAAGCTCCAAAGGAGCTATTAGAGTTTACTGTATGCTGTGAATATATATGAAGAACAATACACAGACCTCAGCTAAACCGTAATGAGAGCATTGACATAACATCAGCTCTGAAAGGAATCCGAGACTCCATGGCATGTGAATGAGAGAACAAAGAAATCCAACGTCCAGAGTCCTCTTCTTTAAATCACCCAGCTCCAGTGCTGTGTGGTGGGTATCATCACTGGTAACAGCTGTGCAGTGCTGCTGGTAATGGAGTATGCCCCGATTACCTCTTGTAGGGCTTAGTTCGCTGTGTCACCTCCTGTAGCGTGGGATGGCCCCCACATTTGGGTTATCCTGCATATCAGCATGCAGAGTGTACAGGGACATTCATAGCTTGTCTGGTTTGGAATATTTTAGGTAGAACACAGTCTAAGTTTTGCGTACATGGCTGCATTTTTGTCACAAGCGTGTAATGTGTCTCTGTAGCAAGGCTGGAGATTTGGTAGCACCTTCAGTAAAGATACAGATCTAAGAAAGTTCAAACATGCAGTAGGCTTACTTCAAACCACTGCAATATGAATTTCTTCTGCTTCTAAGACAAATCTGGAGACAATTTTTTCAGAGGTGAAAAAACTTTCTGACTCTTTGTTGGTTTGTTCTAACACTCCAGTGACAAACTTTATGGTACTGCCTCATCACCAGAGTGGTACGGAACAGCTCAGAGGGAGCAACAAGAGCACACAAATTGCTTCAGTTCTTACATCCATTAGCCTGACCAAGGACTTCCAGTTCCTACTCTTTCAATTATATTTTGTGCTTTAGTTTATTGCTTCTGATTGCAGCATTAATCTGTTCTGGAGGAAATGTACTGAAATTCTTCATGTTCATTGACCACACTTAGGAATTACTGGAAATGGAAACTTAAATGCCTGTCCAAATTTGGTGCTAATTTCAATACCCCTGGTTTTTTTACATTCATTTTTAAAACTTTTTTCCGTGGTGATGTTTTACTGACTTCCCAAAATATGAACCAGATTGTTGCTAGCTGGCACGGAGTTTCATGATGAAGGTCACTAAAGTCATCCTTTAATTTTAGATTCCTCTGAGCCAGTTGTAGCTTCTGAAAGTTTCCCAAGAGCCAGGAGCACTATCTAACAAGCAATTCTTGTGAAGTTAGAATCCTTGCTTTTCTGAAATGCAGGTGGAAGGCAAGCAGAAAGCAAAGTTTTGATCTTTGGAATCCAGACACAATTCTCGAAACATAGACAGCTCCAGAGGGTAATGCTGCCCAGAATTCTTTGACTGTCCATGGCTGGGTCCTGTAGAACTCAGTCCTGAGCTCCAGTGGCTCAGTAAAGGCAACGTGACATTACATTCAAAGTGTTAAGAACCAATTTTGCATCACACCAGAAAGGTGAAATTCTTCCTCTCATGATGTCAGAACAGGAATTAAACTGGTTAAGCCAAAGAAAGGATAATAAATGCCCGTAGGAATAAAAAAAAAGAAAAGGGAATGTCCCTCTTGTGTCAGTGATAAACTTCTTCAGGCCAGAACACGAATGAAATGGAGGGGCTCTGCAGCAAAGCTACTTTTCTGTTTGAGCATTAGTTGAAATAAAAAGGTAACAAATGTGCAGACAGAAACTTACCATACCGGTCATTTATTTTTATAATTCTGGGACGTATAAATAAAACATCTAAATAGTAAATTCATGGTAAGTCTGTTCTGTGCATTTTTCCTCAGTTATATTGAAGGTGATCAATTAAAACAACTCCTCTCTGTAGTGTATATTTCTGGTGGAGCAGGGTGTGCTCAGACCTCCATGAGCTTTCCTGCCACACACGGAGCCATCGGGGGCACTGTCAGAGACCAGCAGTGTTACCAGCTTTGTGCTGTGCTGGTGCCCACACAGAGTTTTAACAAGTAGCAGGCCAGACAACTTCAAAAAATAAGCACCTTAAAACTCCTACTCTCTCTTCGTAGTTCAGCTCTAGTCCAAAAGTAGTCGTCTGTTATTTTAGTATCTGTTTTCTAAGCACGTCTCCTTTAATTAGGTCCTGTGCACTTCTCAGATTTGTTTCTTTGCCAATATTAAACTGTTTGCTGTATAGTGAGCAGATTCCAAGGCAGATGTCCAATCTTTTTGGATTTTTCTTACTGACTGTAATAAATTTATTACTTCTTCCATGCAAGCATAGAGCAAAATTCTTTTGTTGAGCAACACACCTACACTGAGTATCTGTAAAACCACATCAACACAGCAGGGACTCGGAAGCACTAGTGGTAACAACTTCCACTGTGGCATTTCCGTGTATTTTACTTCAGGTTTCTGGTTTTCTTTCTCTCTTCCATTTCTTTGGCCAAGAATTTGGCTCAAGCTTAAACTTCGTGTTATATGCACTCCGTTCAAGAGTGTTCAAGGAAACTTGTTCAGGAGACTTCTCCAACAAACTCAATACCCAAGCCACTCACCGTTTAGAGTGTAAATCAAGTGTATATCAATAACAAGTTGGAACTATCGAAGGGCAGAGGTAGATTGGATAAAGTCTTGATTATTGGAGAGTTGTCTTTCAGCAGATTTACCATTAGATACACACAGAACCAGATTTTGTGTTTCAGATCCCAAACAACTCAAACATGCTCAGGGAAAGACCAGAATGAGATTAGGCGGGAAGGATCAGGCTTTTGACTGTTATTCTGCTCTCTTTAAGAACTTCAAAAAGGAATAAGCAGAGAATAAGTGCCTGGTTCTATTTGAAGTTGGTGTGATCTGAAGAGATGGGTTCCCACAGGCCCAGGCTGCACTTCTGTACCTTGAAGGAGTCTGTGCAGACCCATCAGCCAATACTGTACCTGTCAGCTCTCTGTATTGTACCTGGTTTTTACATATCATACGGTCACATTCTACGTTCTTTATAAAAGACATGTCAGAAAAAATTCCTGAACTATTATTGAAGGAATCTGCTATTTTTCTAAATAGATAGAACCATTGTGAAAATCAGCTTCAATTTATGCCTTATTTATGCAACATGAGTCCATTCTTATGCATCATAAGTCCCTACTGAGTCTGTCAGACCTACTGGCCATACATGGGGCCATTCCCAATGTATGTGCAGTGGTTTGACTGTCTTTGTTTCCAGGCTGGAGAGGCCTTGGAGCAGCACCATTCCCAGGGCCACCACTCTCCTTAGCACTGACCACGCTCAAAGGGTCCATTGTGAAAACCCACAGATTCAATGAGCTTGCCTAAATGGATATAGTTACACATGGGGTGAGCATTCAGGACCCTACTGAGCCCCACCACGTTGTGTTGCTGTCAGGCAATTAACTTCCCAAAAGAAAGAAAATTGAAATGTATCATTTAGGCCATTCTGTGCATTGTTTGTACATACTGGGAAGGAGAACAAAGTACATGCTCTTAACAGCTAACAGGAAGAGTATTTTTTTGTTTTCTCTTTGTCCCTGTTAAGGCACTCTCAACATGCCAGAGCTGAGAACCTTTAATTTATCACCTTCCTGTGCTTGGGGCTTTATTGCACTCACTGCTTAAGCTAATGCAGGTGGTTGTGCCCTGCTTTGCAGCTGCTTTTGCTGTTCCTGATGGTTGCAGTTCAGGTTTTTTTGCTCTGCTTCTGTTTCTTAGACATAGAAATTGATGCTTCAGTTTATTTCATTTGCATTAATCAGTCTTATCATTTTATTGCCACTTCTCTGCTGTGACTCTAAAGGAAGAACAATGTTTATTCCCTCTGCCCAGCAAGGTTTAAAACTGATTCTCTGTACTACAATTGTTCTTTGCTTCTTTATAATGCAGCTTCATCTATTGTTTACAGTGCATTTATGAGCAGCAGAGACTTGATGCCTTTTAGAACTAAATGCCTTCATTCTTTCTAAAAGTCTCCTTGTGTTTTTGTAAAGCACTAAGTATCCTGGTGGTGTTTGAAAAAAGGGTCATGATTATGAGCACAACAGAGAGGAAGAAAACTGTCGGTCTAAAAATGGTTCCTCTTACTCAGCAAATCCCCTCTCCCTGGATTCTGAGCCATTGGATGGTAGTGACACAGAAAGCTTCTGGTAATCTTTATTGCACCTGTTCACACTGCAGAGTCAATATAACTCTGAGGGCTTAAGCTGGATTGCACTTTGATCACACGTGTTGGTACCTATACCTCCAATCTGGAAAGGAGCTGCTGCATGTAGATTACAATATTAATTATAAATTAAGTAATCTAGGGGCTTAGTTCTATTTTCAGACATTATTTAGGTACCTCAGGAACCAAAATCTCTTGGCATTTTCACAGCGGTGGAATTTTACAGAGATTTTTTTGAAGATAGTGGTTGTAGTCATGTGGTGAAAGCATGTTGTTTACAAATAACTCACACAGGGTTGGGGCCGGGTGCCCCCATAACAGAAATTATGTAGTGGTCATTAACAGGAAGGACTATGGCTAGATTTACATTAAATTACACTGAAGAAAGTGATATCAAATTCCAGCCATTCCCATGCAAAGAGATGAAGGGTGAAATTAAAATTTTGCTGAAAATAGTATGCTAATATGGAAATTAAGGTCGTTAAATGAAAGGGAGTATGAAGAAACAAAACAATCAACTTGATATTAATTTTTTTAATACTCAAAGTTACAGCTTGAACATTCAAAGGGCTTTTCAGACATGGTATGTGAACTGTTTGCATTTTCATGAGGCCAACTTTAAAATAATGTCCTTCCTGATTAGCACAGTGAGCATCATTGCATTTAATTGGGTAATGACCTCTGCTTAGTGAATGTTATAAACTAGAGTGAAATTTGAAAAGAGGTACAATAGCAAGCTGCAGTAATCATGTTTCTATTGGTATTGCCAATTGAAGATCATGAATGATAAACATTAAACCACAACATGTAAACAGTTTTTTCCCTGCAGAATTTAGGCTCCGACTGATCACTTGTCTCTCTTAATATGATTTGTCCTGGCTATTGAAAACAAGGACTCCTCCCTCCCCCGATATCTCTTCTAATGTAATTAGCATCTAGTCAATAATGTTCAGCATTTCATTTTACCGCTTTAATTAACAAATTCAATTTGTTCAAACCTCTGTGAAAACAAATTAAAAGCCCAGTGAATAAAAACCTTAGTGCCAGAGATGTGTCTAAGGTGTTCACCAGCTCTTCTTCTGTTAAAAGACCATCTTGTGTGGTTCTTTTCCCCTGTGAAGATGATAAGGATTTTCAAAACTAGGTCTGATCTTTTTTCCACTGGAGCAAGTTCAGATTCAGTGTGGCGGGGTTTGTCTGGATTTTTAATTCTGACAGAGATGGTTTCACACCAAATGCCAAGTCCAAGGAACAAAGCAAGGCTGTCCTGTCATGGTGAATACACTCTGAATGTTGAACATTTATTTTTAAGCATTTCCAAATGTTCATCACCTTGGCTCTTGCTGCGCCTCGCCCAGTCTGCACCAACAAGTGCAAGACAGATTTTTGGTGCAAATGCAACAGAGTCTGTGCAGCCACAGCTGCCTCCATAGCAGCCTGTGTGTGGCCAGGACAGAGCTGCTGCTTTCTGCTGCAGTTTTGAGGAAGTGGAGTCTCCTGAGGCTGCAGCACTGGCTACCCATGTTGGCCTCATGCCTCTCCTGTCACCACCTGGGAAGCCACCAAGGCTGTGACAGCCTCTCTGTCCCATATCATCATGCTTTCCTTTTAGTTTTTCCCCCAGTTTCCTTCATAGATGACGGCATTTATTGTACAAACATTGTCAGAGCTCTGGAAAGGTTGAAACAATACAGATTGAGTTTAATAACTACTGTAAATGCCCCGCAAACTTGGTCAACAGACCAGCGTGTGTTTATTGCCCAAATAAACACAAACACAGGCAACCCCCATACGCCTGTTTGGAGGTCGGCCTTTCCTTCCCAAAGAAGGTCACTGGCAACTGTGGGCTTTCTGCCAACATGCAGCATTTAGCTTTGCAATATTCATGCAATGGCTTTTTAATATTTACAGCTTTAGATTTGACACAGCTCTCCTTACGTATTCTGATTGCTTTGGCTTTTTCCAAGACCTTCCCGAGGTGGCTGTTTGAGAAACACATTTAAGAGAGTAAATGTTAGCTACTGAGCAGTGCTGGGGTTGGAAATTGAGGCTGCTGAGGTGAGTGTCGCACCTCCACCAGCCAGAGGAGAAAATCTGTTGGTTCAGATTTATTTTGCAGATCAACATGGAAGCAGTGGACTGTGCACGCAGGCTCCCTGTGGTGCTGGTTTGGGTGGGTGCTGTTGTGTGTACCACCCCATGAAGTTTAGGCTGTGAGTTTTTCCTCAGCTGTGGATCTCCTCTGAGCATCTCTCTTTTATTGACCCCTGTATAACGTGTCTAACTGCAGTAACATAGAATCAAAGTCACTGAGTGGTTTGCGTTGGAAGGGATCTTAAAGATCATGTCGTCCCACCCCCTGCCATGGGTAGGGGTGCCTTCCACTAGACCATGTTGCTCAAAGCCCCATCCGACCAGGCCTTGGACATTTCCAGGGATGCAGCATCCCCAGCTTCCCTGGGGAACCTGTTCCAGTGCCTAAACCCCTGAATATCAATATATCAATCCGATGTCTTTGAGAGATTTAGTTAAAATTGGCTAGTGGGTACAGTGATGATAGAGAAGACTGACAGATTGGAAGCCAGGCTAAAACAGACCTTCAGTTTGCTGTGTTTGCTTTTGCAGTGCACTGTAGATGATTTACTATTTCTGAGTTTGGAAATATGTAGCCTTTACTACTCCATTGAGTTCATCTCCACTTTTATGCACTCTGAAGTTCATTACACTGCAATTGACCATCATATTTGAATTTTTTTTTAATATGATCACTCCTAAAATTGATCTAGTATTAACTAGAACTTTATCTGTTCGTTGCTGTACAAGAAAAATGGTAGTATTTACTGTGAGCTGAAGTCTGGAGGAAGTGAACCACTGAAACCTGATACCTTGTGGTGAGTGAGAATATGAAGTGAAAAGCATGATCATGTATTAATGTAAACAAATGGATGCAAGAGCTTTCTGAGATCCTCAAAAGGGGGTGTTTAGAAAATTAATGTTCATATTGTCCAGTCTAATTTCTCCTCAGTGGAGTCACCAATCCCTATCTTTCATTTAAATTTGCCATTATAATATTTAGCGACACACACTGGTGGTGTTGCCTGAGCAAATCTGTGTCTAGTGATTGCCTCTCTGCTCAGTTATGTATAGCTCATGCCTCTCTGTCTCTCTCGGTTTCCTTTATTTTCTCTTCTCTTTTTTTTTTTTTTTCAAATGTAACCTCATGCCAAATGGTATAAATTATCCAACCATCTGTCCCCCTTCTTCAAAACCCTGAGGGAAAATAGATCTGAAGTGTAGCTCATTTTCACCAAAAATGCCAGTTGTAATAGATCCTGACTTTTGTGTCCACTCGTCTTGTAACTGGTGGGAAATCCCATAGCCTTGAATTTTTTGGTAGCTGTGTTGGACCCTTTAATTAGCAGGTGGCCAGTTGTGGCCCAGCTCAGCGATGGCAGCAGGTCCTGGACCTTCTGGTTTTAATCTCACCTGTGACCAGTAGAGGAGCTCCCCCTGCCTGCTACTTCTACAGCATTTTTAAGTGGATGAACCGTTCACATTTTCCAGATATTTTCTTTGAGGTTTAAATAATTTCATCTAGTTATATATCTGCCCCCCCCAACTTAATTTTCTGTCTTGTAAAATAAAAATAAGGAAACTGATTTTGCTGCATGAGCCAATTTGCAAATCAAGCAGCCTTTACGTTATTTCCCTGTCTGCTGAGTTTCTGCGCCACGTTTCGCGGTCTCGCGTTCAGCTTTCCCCTAGTCTGTCTTTCTGACTTGTCAGCTGAAGCTGAAATGCTAATTGAAATCGAATGGGCCTGTCAACTGTGCTGCTCTCCCCTGGTGTGCTGAGCTGGTGTGTTCACTAACTGGGAGGATCCAAAGCTCAGGGAAGATGCTCTTCTTCCCCAGGGCATCACATACCGCAATGAGCCAAACTTGTGGTCCTGTGTAAGCTTCCTGTACTGGAGGCATCCTCCAAAGCCATGTCCATAAAACAATCTTCCACTTAACTGCTTCCAAAATGAGTGTGAGTGAAGATAGCTGACCTTGATACAGTCTGAAGTCCTGGAAATTTCTTCTTTTTAGCCTGTCGTTGTTAAATGTGGAACTCATCAGCTATGCTTCCACCTTGATCTCTAATATATATTGCTTCGTCTTCTGATTGAAGAGATAAAGAGAATCAGATCTGAGATTAGGAGAGCTTCAAATGTAGAGATCCTTCAAAGATACCTAGCCCTGGTGGCATGATGATTTATATATTAGCAGTAGAGCTCTGCAGCTGAGGTGAAGTGAACTACGTGGTCTTCCATACCTCATACATAAAAACCTTTCATCTTTCAAAGAGATCCATATGACTCTTACACCAGTCTTCAAAATCTATAAAGGAGCCCATGTTATATTGGGGAACTTCAAGGAAGAGGTAAAGCACATAATTTATTTCCCCTCGTTAATAACGGCACTCATATTAGGTGAGAGCTTTATTACTGGGATTGTAGCCAATATTTCATCATTGTGTTAATTTTATGTAGCACTACATGAATAATACACCACCAACAGCAAACTCCCAGAATTTGCTGTGGTCAGTAAGATTTGTCCTGGCTGAACCCAAGGGTCTTAATAAACCACGTAATTCTGGCCCATCCCCAGGATATGCGTCTCAAAACCAGATCTCATCAGTTTGAAGCTCACCTATTCACATTGCTGTGCCACTCCATTTATGCCTTCAGTCATCCAATGAAGTATTATTGCAGTTGTGCACAGGAACACATAATTGGATGTTTTTTGACTTTCACTTCTGTTAAGCTGGCACTGTGATAGGTGCCCAGTCATGATAAACACAGTTAAATAAGCAAGCACAGAGAAATTCATATGCGTTTTGGTATGTGAACCTCTAGTATTCTTTGAAAATTTTTCCTTTGACTCTGTAGAAAGTAGGTTAGCTGGAACTGTTTACCTTGCTACAGAATGAATTTCCAGATAGCAATTTTTAGTAAAACAAATTTTTAGTCTTTGAGCTTATCTCAGTGTGACAGCTCTTCCATTTCAGACAGATTAAGATCTTTTCCAAAGTACTCTGGATTGGTGGCTATCCAAGCATATGTCATTAGGCAAAAATGAAGCATAGATATTGAAAGATGTATTTTAGCACCCAGGTATTTGATGTTTCTTTTCTAAAGGGACTGGTTTCTGAAATAAGTTTTATGTTTTAAATAAGCACACATAGATATCCTTTTAGCAGAACTATTTAACCCTGCTATCCCACAAATTTGTTTTCTATGTCCCGTAGTCCCAACGTGATAACCCCACCTCTTCTCCTCATCACAGGACGTGCTCCAGGAGATCCTGTAGGCAAAAGAAAACAAACTATGGCTTGTCTAGGGTTTTATGTTCATGTTGGCTATCAGGTATTGTTGCCAAATAAAAAGTCTGGCAAATGTAGACCTTGATGCCAGAGGGACACTATGTTGGATCATTGCCTTCGCTCGCCTCCAGACTTCAGGAGGAAATTACCAATTACTGAGACTTAAGTTCTTTCAAATGTCACTGACCATCAGGTTCAAAAGCAATTTTGTATGATCTGGATTATACCAACAGATGAACTGATAATTCTGCCTTGCTTCCACAGAAGGCCAGAATTTCCTGCAAAGACTGTGTTTAACGCTTGCTCCAAGTGTTAATCAAGCAAGATGTGTAGACTGTTTGCCTTTAGTTTGATATCTGTAAAACAAAGATAAAGGTGCACCTCAAAGGTGTGTTGTCAAGATTAATCCATTAATTTCTATAAAGTTACTTTCAGCTTCTGTGCTAGAAGTCTCTAAAACAATGCAAAGTATTATTCATACTATTATTATTTTATGAGTCATAACGAGATATTTCTTCCTCTTCATAAGAATTCCAACAAGATCTCCTTTCTTTATCGAACTTAGACGATGTTTTAAGTTCTCCTGTTTCCTCATAAACTACTACAGTTGCTGGAGTTGTCAGTACATTTTTAAGAAAATGGCTCAATATCCAATTCCTTTTTTGTTCTTAACTGTGTTGATTTATAACCCTAATCTGACAGAAGCCCAAAGATTGATACCTTCCAATTACCTGTGGTTTGTAATGTCAACTTAATAATCTTGCAATTTCTACAAGCTCGGGTTGATAACCACCGTGCTGAAGCTGAATAATTTGTGGACTTTTTTGTCTTCCAGCTTCGGAGAGATCCATAATAATGCATTTAAAAAAAAAAAAAAAAAAAAAAAAAAAAGGGAGAACTGATTACATCTAATTGATGTTTTATGAAGGTATCTGTTCTAATAACTTCAACCTGGGTAGGAAACAACACAAGTGTGTTAAATGCATTAAAAAGTACAGATGCGGAGTTCCACGGGCAAGATGATCATTCCAAATCAAATGCATTAGCATAAATGCAGAAATCTTAGCTTGCTGCTTGCCTAACCAGTGCCAGATTGGAGTGACTTGTAGCTATCACTCAGAGGCAGAGGAAGGTGTTAAGAACATGTTTAAATGAGAAGATGATGGCAGCTCTACAAATTTTGACAGTCAGTTTATCTGAGGCACAAGTTCCTTGCTCTTTGTTCTTCACCGGTTCCCGAGGGGGTTGATTTTGAGAAGTGCTGAGCACTTGCAGCTTCTATTGACTTCAAGTGGAGTTTTAAGTGTTCTGCACTTGTGGAAATCATGCCCAACTGGATTAACACAAAGAGGTTTTTCTTTCAACATCGGCCAGAAATCTCTTTTCTTCCTACCTGACGTTTTCAGCAAAACACAGTTACTATTTCCTAGCAGGCAAAATTGTGTTATTTTATTATGTATTTCAGTTCCTCAGTGTCTTAGTGAATACGTGTTAGACTTTATTATGCATTTGTACCATTTCTCACAGAGTCAAAGAAATAACAGATGGAAAAGACCTGCTAGGTCAACTGCTCCATGTCTGCAGTAGGGCAGCATTGTTCCTTTCAATAAGTTTTCTTGTGTTTTGTCGTTCCTAAATACTGGAGACATCTTTGCGGTTTTTTTACAGTGACAAAGGCTGCACAACAGTTCATCTTTCCTTCAAAAATAAAACCTGTATTTGTAAAGAAAAGAAAGAAGAGTATTTTTAATCTTCCCTGCAAATTGAGAAAGGTATTCCTTTTGATTTGATAGACAGAGGCAGTTGCTGTCATTATAAATAGGGGTGTAAATGCAGGGTGCTTTGCAGATTATATTTTGATTAAAAAACCCCAAACCCATGACTGCATAACAAAGGAGATCTTTGTCTTTCTTAATTTCTGCTCTTTTGCTGTTTCATGGCCTCTGTCTCTCGTGATTTCTAGATGCTTCTTCACTTTGGCTTGTGACCAGGGAGGCAAAATACCCCAAAGAATACATTCAACAGCTTGTTTTAGTTCCACATTCAAATATATATCTTTGGCCACCCTCTTCCGGAGAAGTCATTGCAATAGACATAATGGGCCATAATTCTGCCATTAAATCCAGCCTGATAGGAAGAAGTGTAGTCATTCCAGTAATAAAACTGACTGCCCAGTACAATATGGGCTTTCTCCCTCCCCATCTGCATTAAATATAATTATTGGAAGAACAATCTCTGGATGCATTTCAATAAAATACTTTCCCATAGTACTGTTTTCTAGGGCAAAATAATTTGTTGTCTGTGCTAAATGCCCTTACGAGAAAAACTGTCGTGTGAAATTTCTGTTATTTAGAGGATGAACCCCTCTAAAGTTTCCTGATATGAGGATCATATTCATGTTCTTTAAATTTTCATTGTTATATCTATTTAAGATATAGTACCTGAAGATTTCTGCTTTTATTATTATTATTAAAATGACTGACTAAAAACTGAAGGAGGAAGATAACCTTTAATTTATACACCTTCTCAAGAAGAGGTCTTTTTATAGTTACATTCAGGTCATTTTTTTTTCCTGTGGATCATCTATACTATTAAATGGGGTTTTATTCCAATTCAGGAGACACTTCATCTTTAAACATGTACTTACATTAACTTTTGTACATGGTTGCCCAGGCAACAATGTAATTGCATGAAACAATGGCATTCTCCTATGTACCGTTTATGGCAAGTTTGCATTTGAAAAAACTTCTTGTCTTATCATCAAAGCAGAATTTGTAACCTTCTGACAGCTGAAGGAATGTTCAGGGGCCTTGATTCTTATTCATTTTCCCTTGTAATTTTAATGGGTACCGTCAGCTTTCGTTTTCAGGGTATTTCTTTTTTCCCCCCTATGATAGTTAGTGTTTTAAATGAAAACTCTAGAGCAAACAAAAGAGGCTGTTTAAAAAATAGCTCCCAGAAAAGGCTGCAGGTACCATTCTTCCAGCTTGTAGCCTGTGAAATTGCCACTGTTTAATTGATCTTCTATAAGCTTATCTTTCCAGTGAGATGTACCATTATTGTACATTAATCAGTGCCTCCAGACATTATCACTGAGGTAACCAAGAGCTAATCAAGCAAGAATGGAGCTGGCAGACGCCAGGATGTCACGGGTGCCTTGCTGTGTACGAAGTCTGTCAGAGTTTCAGCTTCCAGAGGAACCTGTTTTCGCAGAGCTGCAGACTTTGTGTAACCTTGTCATAGCAATGGAAGAAGGGGCAAAGCATCCTGAATATCAAATAGTTGGGCCATGCAGGGAGCCAGAGCTCCTGGAATCCTCTGGATGGCAAAAAACAAAGTGACTCTCCACTAATAATAACAAAAACAACAACAACAACAACGATGCGATTTAAGAATAAACAAAATGTTGACAAGTTGATTCATTTTTAAATAGTTTTCTAGGGAAGAGAATCAAGCCAAGCAGATTTACGGTAGAAAATATTCAAAATATATTAATCAGTCATTGCAAACTGCCACTAGAAATTGCATTCTTGCTTTTTAATTGATTTTATTTTATACCTGCTCATCTAGAAAAAAAAGACCCAAAACAACCACAAGCCACTGAATTTTCCTGATCATAATTTCTGACAGCTAAATACCATATTATGAAAATAACAGAACAGAAAAACAATGGAGAGGTGTACCAGATTCGTTTAATCAATTTAACTAAAACTGTGCTCATTCTTGCTGAAACATCTGTGTGATGCTTTTTTGTCAGTTGACAAAATCTGCGATTTGGGAGAGAATGGAGCCTAAATTGCGTAGGGAAGCAGCTGAATCCTTGTGCCACAGGTTCTGTCATGTGAGACAAGTTCCAACCGATGGCATGTCTGCACTGCTTCTTTCTTGCTGGCATGTCGATGCCTCCGTGGCATCCTTCAAAAATTTCCTTCTTCCTTCTTGGAGTAAAAGAGAAGCTACTCCAGAGCGGGCATCAGCAGTGGTGCAGGGCTGGCATTAATTTGTGGGATGTACCCCAAAGATATCCAAGGACTTGGAACCAGCAAGTGCACCCTCATTGTACTCCTTCCCAGATTCACTAGAAACCAGACAATCGAGTGAGAACAAGGCTTTTCCCTTAAACAGAGGTTAAAACTGGAGCCTGTGGTTGGTTACCCGGAACTTCCAAGCTGGGTGTTTCTGATCCCCTTTTCTGCAGCCTGCAGCAGCAGCCAGGTTTTCTCCCCACGCATTTGTAGCTTGCTGATTTTCATGCCACTTCCAGTTGCATCGGAGGAAGAGAATTACTTTTGGCAGACATAGCAAACAAAGTCATAGCCATACAGTTTGACTTCAGCAGATTTTTTCCTTCAGATTTTGATAAGCCACTATATTTTGCATGCCCTATTTTCTTCCCAGTCCCCAAGAAACTGTAAATTAAAGAAATACAGTGTGAAAGCATTAATAAGCAGATTTTACAGTTTTCACTTTGTAATTCCACTGACTTTTGTTGATGTGTTCCAAATATAAACAGGTAACAGATCAAAATTTGCCCACTGAATACATCTACAGTAAATGTAAAACACTGAACCAAATTGCCTGCTGGCATACATCCATTGACAAAAAGGAGTTTTGCCAGAAGGTAGTTTGGCTCATTATAGCTAGTAATTTGAGTATTAATACATGGAAAAATATCACTAATCGTTGCTAAGCTTTATTGATGACATTCTCAAAACTCTGTTACTGCCCTAAAGTGAACCTGCCAGTGCTGCCTTCCACCTCTCTTGGATTTCAGTGAGGATTGTATATTCTTGATGGTTTGCAAGGCCAAGGTCATTAGTGAAGATGTTTTCTGTTGGGTGGGAGGGAAGGATTGGTTTTGTTTAATTAAAAAACCCCATGAAATAGAAATACTGCAGAGGGATAAATGTTTCCCTTTCTGAATATAAACATCTTGGCATCACCTCACTGTTTATTTTCAAAAACTGCCTAAGTTTTGCTTCCATATTTATCTAACAGCAGGGGATCATTATCCTGTGACAAAGTTCTATTCCACTGACATTATCTCTTAATTAGAATTCATCCTTTTCTAGTTCTACATAGTCAGCCTGCAGTTCCCACAAGTCCCATAAAGCAATGTACATTTTTGGAGGCAGAGGGAAGAGGGAAGGTCTCACAGACCATTAAGAGCTGTTTAATAAGCAGCCTGGTGTGGAAAGGGCTGCTTTTATTCTACATGGGCATAACTGCGCAGAATTGCTGATGAGGGCCAGTCTCTGCCTGCCCTTACATCACACCAAGTGACTTGGAGTGATGTGCCAGGCCAGGAAGGAGAGAGGAGAAAATAAATTGCTTGTCTTCCTTAGGAGACAAGGAGAGGGATCTGCTCAGGGCTGTAATCACACCACTCTTGGAAGGTTGTGGTGCTGAGGGAGGTATAGAACAGTGCATTGGGAATGAGCTCCGGGATCATAGTTGTGAATGGAATCATCCCTACAGCCAGGGAAGGTCACACTGCTGTCCCACGACTCCGCTTCCAGAGATGAAGGCTCTTGCAGTTCCTAAGGCATCTTTCCCTTCTCTCAGGGAGCGTGAGCAGCATTATTCTGTGAGTCCCTTCACAACAGCAGATAAGCAACCTGACACCAGAACTATGTGTTTGGGTGCGTGAAACAAAAAAAAATACAATGAAAATATTAATTTAGGGATGCCAAGGCCCTTGCTTCTGCATCGTGACTTGTGGTAATCTATTGCAGTTACTTACAGCATCACTGAAAACATTTTCATGTTTGAGCAGAAAGCACTGAGTGAGAATACTAAAGCAGAAATCGCAAAAAGAAATTCACAGCTCTATTTCCATGTCCTCTGTTTCAGTGGGTAGAGATGTGAGTAGTCCTTCCCACTGGTGTGTGGACACACTGCATCTCCTGAACTAATTAGCATCTCATATCCTGGGTGTGCCTGTGTGAGTGAGAGCTGCAAAGCTTGGCAAAGGTGATGGAACACTCAGCAGCTGCTCTACAGTGTCTTTACATAGTGTATTGCAACAAAAATCACAGCAAACAGACAAAAATCTACAAAAAACAATGGTTATCCACAGGGTGGCAAGAATAGTGCCTGCTACTGGAGAAGTACCACGAAAAAATCCACTGTGAAACTCTTAGATGCCAGGTGTAACAGAGACCGAAAATATGGAAACATTCCCCTAAGATCAGCTCCTTGAATGCTTATCAAGAAAAGCTAGAGTTCTAATTGCCTAACAAGTTTCCCATAATATTAAAGCATATGCTTCAGCATTAAATTATTTCATTTCAGCGATTGCGAGGAGACCAAAGGGAGTAACCTTACAGCTGTGTGCAGCAAGGCTGTGGGGCTTTTTCACATTTTCTTCTGAAATAGAAGCTATTAGACATTGTTAAGGAAAGAACAACGGGGAAGACTGGTCCATGAGATTCATTAATTGTGGCAATTCCTAAGCTGGCATGATTTTTTGAAATGGTTTCCTGATAATGTTTTGCTATGAGGTAGCTCAGGAGGATAAAAGAAATTTCCCTTAAGAGTCCCTAGTCTGTAAATTAGCCCATGTACAATTTCACTTAATGTTCTAAAGTGATTTTCCCAGTTCTGCTTTTCACATTATTGTCATCTTCACTTAGACCCTGTAAACTTGCTCAGATGTTCAAACTCTCTCTCTGACCAGAGATGCAAAAAAGAAAAACCACAAAAATACAAAAGCAAGCTGTCCACAAGTTTATCACATCCAGGACGTGGCATCTGATTGAAAAGTTTGCTAAATTTATGTAATGCTGTGGTGCTACTGTGAGCTGTTATAACTTCATTGCACTGAATTTTGCCATATGATACTGCATTGTCAAATACTTCCTTTATCCTCATTAAGGCTGTGATTCATGATAATATTACATCATTTAGACAAGTTCCTGAAGCAGTGTTTTATTATTATTTGTTAATTTATGAAGCATAGTTTCACTGTATCATCATACTTTATAACAATAAGGAAGGATAGAATATTAAACAACAAAATGCATCAGATACTAAGGGATAAGTCAATTTATAGGAGACAGCATGTGTGAGGAGACAAAGGAGATGGATTACTTGCTGTTCAGGAACATCTGACAGTTTTCCTAAATGGAGTCTCTCCTTTTACATGGGCTCACATTCCTTTCAGCTCTTTGTCAGTGTGTTGCCAGGTATTTAATGTGAGGGTTTGCATTTCTTGCAGAATCCTTTGAGTCTGCAAACTTCAAGGAATCTTCAGCCATCCTGGCTCTTTTCTGTGGCTTATAAAATCACAGAATAATAGAAGGGTTTGAGTAGGAAAAGCCCTTAAATCTCAGCTAGTCCCAAGCCCCCTGCCATGGGCAGGGATGCCTCTCACCGGATCCTGTTTCTCAGGGCTTGATCCAGCCTGGCCTTGAAGTCTGAACTCGACTTCTGCTCACCAGAGGATCTTTGCTGGACCATCCAAACTAACCCAGTTGTGGGTGTGACCAGGGCATTTCTCTGTTTGCAGAACAGGGATGCAGGAGTGCAGGGTGGGCCTGGACCCAGTTTGGCTGGGTGAAAATGTTGGATGGGGAGAGAAAGAAAAGTAAGATTTGTGGCAGAGGAATGTGCTGCTCCTCCTCTGGTGTGACTGACATGACTGGGAAAGGCGAGGCCCTCCAGGTTCCTGATGGAGACACTCTTGATAGGCCTAAAGCTCCTCTGCAAATTCATTATTTCCACTGCTTTGCAGCTGAGAAAACAATTTGGAGTGCAAAACTATTCAGCTAAAGTCTGGAGCCTTTTCTGACTTCTGTGATTCCTGAAGAAAGGTATGAATTTCCTGACTGCAAATAGAGAGGAAGTCACCTGCACTCCTCTGCATGTGTCTTTCTCTATTTTCTCACGGAATTCAAATCAAGATATATTTTTGAAGAAACATAATTACTGAACAATGTGCAACTTGGTCAATTTTTTTTTTAATAAAAATAAAAATCTTACAAATAGAAAGAACAGGCTGATTTGAACCTTAAATGCCTCAGTGTCATAGAAATCTTCGTATTAAATACACAAATTGAAAATATTTATTCAAATAATATATAAAATAGTATAGCACAAAAATGGTTCTCACACATAGAAACTTAATGGGTTTTTTGGGAAAAGAGCTGTACTAGCTTTGATCTTGTATGATGCATTTTGCTTTTATTTAAGGGAGGGAAAACTAAGTTTCTCAGCAAGTATTGAGGTCCGTGACTGCGTATTCATCACACAATGCCAAACAGCAAAGTGCTAACAAAAAGTACTGTACTGAACATAGTGATATTTGTCTCCTTTCAAACACTGGCTGCTCCTAAATTCTTCCAATTCCATTTGTTATGAAAGAGAAGTATTAAAAGCCCAGATTTTTTTTTTCTTTTTTCAAGTTCCCCATTAATGGTCATTATTTTCCTGCTTTTGTCCTTTTTTTCCCCCTTGCAATTTTGCTGTGAGTGATTCTCTCTGTCATCTTGCCGTAAATTGATTAATACTGCCCACTGATGCAGTGCACCACATGGCTAATATATCAGTTAAATGGAAACAGCAAACACCACCTGCTCCTTCAGGCAAATGGCACTTTGGAAAATGGAATGTGTAATCAATAGAATTAAACCTTAAGCAAAGCACTGCAAACAAATCCAGGGGCAAGGTCTTCGTAACTCCGTGGTATGAAAGGTTTCTCCTTTTCTTTTTTTCCCTTTTTATTTTCTTTTTTTTTTTTTTTTTAATTATCTCTTTGGCTTCCTTTCAGTTTATCAATTCTCCCTGTGATATACAGTATTATCACTGTAACTGTTGTCATACAGGTTGATATTGCTTGGATCAAAGGTGATTTTTCTTATACAAGAAGTTTTGGATGGGTCTGCTTCCCTTTGTATGTTGGAGATACAGACGACCTATTCTTGTCCATGGCAGTGATAGGTAATAGGATAAATCCTTCCCATTGATGGGGAGATAAATGCTGCTTGAATTTAACTTTCAAATCTGCCAGAGACTGCTTAGCATTAAGGCATTTTCCTCGTTTGCAAGCACTTTAAAGATTAAGGATTTGAAGAACAGATACAAAAGACATGCAGAAGCTTTCAGCTGATGTTAGAATGATCTTCCCCTAATAAATATTTTTTAGAAACAGCAGCACTGCTCAGCTTTACTTTCCCAATGGAAGAGAGAAATTTTAAGATGGGTTTTTACAGGGAAGGGCAATAAATGCAGAGGATGAAATGTGAACTTGTGCAATTTGCACACGGGGAGAGAAAGGGATCATCTGTGCCTGAGATCATTTGAAAGTAACATTCAGCTCCTTTGGGAAGGCAAATCATCACTAGGGAGACTTTAGGCTGCCTGACTGTCTAATAACTGTTTTAGTTCACCAAAGAAATAAGGAAAATGAACTCTACCCTTAGAGGTAGCCTCCCACAGATCAGAGAAGGCTCCCAGCACACCTTCCACATCCAAGTAGTGCCAATGGCTGCAGACACTTCACAAATCCGTAGATGAAAGCTCACGCAAAGCTCCTCTCATGCCATATTCCATACCTGTAAATTGCTGCCCTTGACAGATCTGTGTTTTTTTAGAGATGCATTTTGTCTCAGATAAAGCCTGTCAAAAACGCGAATCAGGCCAGTCATTAGCGCACACCGCCTGACAAACAAGGAGCCAGCTCCAGCCGCATGAAAATAGCCCAGGTCTATCTCACGCCTGCTTCTAACAACTCACAGCAGACTCCATTCTCTGTTTGTGGTGTACCAGTAATTACGTTCTCGCTGGCAGCGTCTCGGGTTTGGTTGCCAGGGCCCAAGCACCGTGTAGCAAGTGTTTTGGTAATGAATAAAGACGGCAATCAGCAGCAACCTGAGAGCTCGCTGAATGAGACAATCTGGCGGGCACTGAGGGGGTCCTGCTGGCTTGCTCAGATGGGCAGCAGGCAGGGATGAGATAATTGATAGGAAAGGGTAATGAAAGGAAAGGAAGTGGGAGTGGGGGGGGGCGAGAGGAGAGAACAGATTTAGAAAATAGACAAAGACTTTGACCTTAAAGCTAATAGGCTACTTAGGATATTATTTTATAAAGACCGGGATAAAATGAGCTGGCAGCTGAATGTCAGCATAAAATAATCCTTTGTGTGTGTGTGTGTGTGTGTGCGCGCACACATGCACGTGTGGTGGGCTGGGGAGGCAGAAAATCCCCCTGTGCAGATCTCAGATGATTTCTAGGAAATAATAGAAGTGACAGGAATGGTTATCCATAGGATCCATAGGATTGCAATGTCCTCTTACCTAGACATCCCTGCTGGAATATTTTGAAGTCAGGGAGAAATTCAAGGCGAGGGAGAGATACTACCTAGACAAATGCATGTAAATGTGGAAGGGTTTCATAGTTCAGAAAATCGACTCCTCATTTGAGACATATTGCATTCAATAAAAGAGTTTCACAGATTTTTAAGGAACTATCCTTACTTTGAAAAACAGAGAAAATATTTGTCTTGCCATCATCAAAATTAGGAAAACCCTATAAAAACACCAAGCACATTTTCAATGGTATGACCTGGAAAAGGAGAGATTTTAGGAGTAACAAATGAAGTTGTATATACGTTTCTTTGCAAATAAATACTTTTCTTAGGCTGAACTCTTGCAATATAATTATTCATTTAGCCTTCACAGGCACAGAAAAAAGAATAATAATACCCAGAAAAAATCCATGGTCACAGAAATCAAACTCCTCCCAAGACACAAGAGACAGATTTGCTTTTTGAAAGCTCTTTTTCTGTAATTTTGCATCCTTCTGACATCACATGCTTCCTCCCAGCCTTATGGGCATAGCAGACAATCACATTTTTGCATTGTTGTTTCACTGCAGATAGATAGATAGATAGATAGATAGATATTTTAAGAATGGGCACAGAGTTCAAGGAAGACAAGGTAAGAAGATGGTAGTCTGAACCAAGTGGAAATATTTTATGCTTGGTAATAGGGCTTTGTTTTCATCCTCTTCCAAACTTTAGGCATATATTTTTACTTAATATTGACAAGCCTGTCAGAGCCAGGCCCTTGCAGATTTCCTCTTCAGCAATCTGTTTCCTTGCTTGCTTTTTTTTGTTGTTTAAACACATTATGGGTTTTAACATAGGTCATCTTTCCTAGTTACTCAGGTAAGATTTCAGGAAGGCTTTTCATAGCTTACTGACTCTATTAAATAATGTAGGAGTGTGGGATTTTGCTGTGTCACCTGGACTGGAATCTTTTCAGGTCGGATAATTCAGACCATCTTGATCTGAGGTAGTGCTTTGATAGGAAACCTCAGTACAGGGCATGGATTTCGAAGGGCATATTCCTGGTGATTCAGTAACTAATGCTCCTCTTCTGAACTTACTCTAAAAAAGTTACAAAGTGCTCAGCTGTGCTGGATGTTCTTGGCTTTGGACAGAAGGAAGCAGCGCCTCAGGATGTTTGCTATTGAAAATGTACTATGCTAGTGAGAACTTACCCCCAAATGCAGCTTTTCCCTGCCCAAATTTCAAACAGAAATGGTATTCTTCACTTTCAGGGATTCTGAAAAATTTCATGCTGTGCTGCTGTGTAGAGTTCATCAGTGCACTGCTTTCTCAGAAATAAGGGATTGTGATAAAAGAAATTACTCCATGTAGAGTTTTACAAAGTGCTCTGGGATCCTTTTGATAAAAGATATTATATCAGACATTATGATAGGTAGTACTTATTAATACCTGTCATATTGTGACTTTCTCAATCACTTTTATTCTGCTCGGAGCAGTCTCAGGAAACTGTGTTTTACCCAATTTACCATAATTGTGACGTGACCCATATTGTACCCTTCCTCTTCCCAAGACCTTTGGAAATATATTATAGATGCTCTCCATGACCTTTCCTAAAAGCTTTTTAATTGAAATGTTGTCATGCAGCTTCCATATTTAAGGTAATTTCATATTTTGATGGCCTTCAAGCACAAGCTGAAGGAATATTGCACAGAGGGAGGAGGGTAATGGAGTCGGTTTTTATGTGGGCCCCATTTAGTGCTTTGCTGGACCTGCCGCAATGCTGCACGGTCTAAGACACATGCCAGATTCATCTCCAGCTTTTAGTTTTACCAAATAAATACCAAGCCTGCAAAGACTTCCTGCAAACCCAAATTATACAGGGAGAGAAGATGACTTGTTGCAATAAAGTATCACAAAGTGTGTTTGCTTTTACTGCTCCATCGTTTGCTCTCTGGAGTGTAGGAGAGGATTGTGTTGCGACAGGACTCTCATATTATTATTTTTGTAACTCTCACCTGGGTTGGAATTTGTGCAGTGCTTAGCACAAAATAGTCCTGTTTTCTTGTTAGGACATTATGGTATTATAAATTATTATTGTTAGAAACTGTAATATTTGTGGCTTGGAAAAATGAGTTTTATGACTTATGGTATTGTCCAAATGCTTATATCTGGTTGACTGAATGCCTGTGTGGAAGCTTTTGATCTCTACAAACACTTATGTTACAACCTTGTAATCTGTAAGGTAGTTCAAATGTATTTTCTTAGGAAAGTGGATCCAAAAATATCGGCCAGGGCTCTATATTGGGTAAGTAATATTCAAACAAGAGAAGAGAAAGCTACATATTTAGCAGCGGCTTCATTTCAAAATAAACATTTGAGTCTATTTCCTTTTGTACATAACACAGAGGGTTATAAAAATCAGCACAATAAGTAGGCAAAAGAGGACTTCCCTCCTTTCTCCAGGTAAGGATTTGTTAGAGAGTAAATTATGATATTTTTCCATCACAAAAAAAGTCAGACCATCACAAAATTCAGAAAAGAATGTTATTTATTATAGTAGGGCAAAATGCTGTGTTATAGTCCAGAACTGAATTTATTCATGGTTCAGATGCTGTTGTATTGGGCATTCCAGCTGTTCCACCTTATGAGCTTCCACAGGTGAAGAACCACAGAATATGCGGAAAAGATCAGTCACTGCAGATAAAAAATTCTGCAGTGTTGCTTGGACAAAAGAATTATTCATTGTGCCAGATCCTCTGCTGTGTAATTTTCCTTACCTGTATTGAGTTTATTGACTGATTTTTATTGACCTTATTTCTTTGACTTCGTCGTGGGTATTCTGATTTGCATCCGCTCAGAATCTGGCTCTTGGTACTTAATTTGCACAATAAATTTCAGAAAGTCTTTAGAAATGGAATCTGCAGTGTAGTTAATGAGAGCTGATGCTTAACGCTGGATACTTTCCCAATAGTCTGTTATGTGGCACTAAACATTATGGGCCAAGTACTGATTTCACATTTGGAAGCCAAATTCCTATTGACCCCAACAGGAGTTTCATGTGAGAAATGATAGCAGGATATATCCTGTTATTTCCTGAGAAGGTCAGTGTTCTGATAAAAGTGGATGAAGCTGTCTTTTTCATAGCTGTCAAGCAACTTGGCTTAATGCAGTGATGGAATCTCACCATGATAATAGAAACCTGGCATGCCTGCCTTGGTGCATCATCGTAGCTGACCGTGAGTCCTTGTCCTTGCTTTATGGGATGGCTGAAATTCAGACCTTCTGAATGAGATATTAGTTACTGGAAGTGTGAGCAGCTCCAGTCAGAGGAAGTGTATGCCTCTCACACCAACATGTATTAACCATTTATATTTATAGTTGTATTAATTCTTTGCTGAGTTTTTACTCCTGTATTTCATGTTCTGTGCATGATGAAGGAAACCCTTGAGTAGATTTTTGGATCTCAGGTAATAGTAGCAAAATAACTACAATTCAGATACTGAACAGCATTAGCTGACAGAGAAAAATCAGTCCATTTCTGGTCACTCAACATTTGTTCTACCTCTGGCAAAGAATAAACAAAATATCCTCTGAATTTGCTATAGCTGTTACTTACCCTATTACAGTTCTATGGCACCTCCTCTTTCAGCCTGTGTGTTTTGTCTGCCTCTTGATCTCCCAATTTGCTTTAAGTGTGCTTGGATAATGCTCTTTTCACTGTTTTGTGTTACCGTGCAAGGAGACTGCTTGGCCACATAAACCACCAGAGGAGGGTAGAAGAGTATAAAATCAGAGCCATAAAAAGCTGTTTTATGCCACTTTCTCCCCTGCAGGGTGGCTCAGTGTGCTGCTCCGAGCTGGAAGAGCTTTTCCCCATCTTCTCCAGCTATAGCTTCCTCTGTAAGAACTGAAGCTTCAACCCTTTGGATGTCTCTCTCCTTTCTTCATTTCCAGGCTTTCCATTTTCCCGTCCAGCTGCCAGGCTCTCAGCCCCTGAGCCTGCACTCATTGCTCTTTCTCCCTGCTGCTGTGGATCTGCAGCTTGGCCTCTTGCCACAGTGAGTAAAGGCTCAGGCATGTTTGTCCCCATTTGGTGTTCTTGGTCCAGTATTTATCATGACTCTCTATAAAAGCCTACTTGTTTTTCCAAACCACTTTTTCAGGCCACTTTTTCAAGGACTTTGATGCACTTCATATGTTCCTTCTAAAGGGGTTTGGTCTTGCTTGAAGCTGAAGTAATTTCCCCTTTCTGCCTTTCCTTGCATATGAAAAGACAGAAGGATGCAGTGACTTCATAGCACTCCTAGGACTGCTCAAATCCTGTTTTGAGCAGAAGATTCAGATGTTTTTGTCCTGATGGTTCTTGGTCTCCTTTAGTTTGTATTTCAGCTTCTAAAGTTTTGTGTCAAGAGAACCCTTCAGATGAGTTCTTGGGGGAATGACGTGGGGAAAAGGCTGTGGGGTGCCTTCTGTGGCATTTAAAATTCTTTCCTTTTCCTTGCTGCACTGTATCTTGTTACTCAGCAAGACAGGAAAGGTCAGTGACTATTATTTAACTTCTTTTTTTAAGTATGCCTTTTGGGATGCCACTTCTGGGCAAAAATATCATTAATCTCAGTATCTCATTTTGAGAACTGGAGGAGTGATGGCCAGTCTTGCGTTATTGTCTCCTGAACAGAGTTGACACCATTTGCTGTCATGTGTGTGAACAGCTGGCACATGCTGCAGGTATAATTTCCCTGGTATAAGTGGTGGATGAGGAGCACCATCCTCATCATCATGGCCTTGGATCAGGCTCATCTTGTCCACTTCACCACCACTACACTGAGGCCAGAACACTGTGTAATATATTTCCCTGTCTACATAGATGAATGGAAATAGATATGTGAAATATATATATATGACTAGAATGTATATCAACAGAAATGGCTAAAGGGGGAACCTTCCCCACTTGCCATTGGGGAATGGAAGAGGGCAGGTGAGTTTAGGTCGGTTTTGTCCTGCATTCTCACTGATGATCCAAAGTCCTTTGCATGCTTTGGCTGTCTTTACAGAACAAGGAATTTTCTTTAGAGAACCCTGGTGTAAAATGGGAGTAGATATTGTTAGTGAGCTGTGACAGCTACTGGCTGCCTGGTTTGGATTGAGGTATTGGTCTGCCTCTGCAGATGTCTACAGCCCTAACTGATCCTTTTTTTAGCATTTTGCTGAGATTTGCTCTAAGCTAGGAGCTTGATCTGGGGCTTTCTCGGTAATCAGTGAAGAAAAAGGCACTTCCATAGTGAATTTGATCTTAGGTTGGCTGAAATGCTTTCTGGAGATGTCTGTCTCTCTCAGTTAGCTGGTTAGGTTGCTTAAGGTGACTTAACTCCTAAATAAGGTGAATCAATTCAGTTAGGAAGGAGTGTGACCTCCTTAACCTAATCCAGGCATGAGTGGATCTGAAGCAGCGTAAAAGAGAGGGCGCCAGGTTTTCTTTCCTGGAAAGGAACCCTGATTTTGGGAAGTACTTCCGAAGTAGTTTGGATTTTTTGTTTCCCCTTTGAGATGTGTGCTCTAAGGCTGTAATGTGTCCCCAGGCTTTCTTAGGAAGAGGGGAATGGCAGGGGTGTTTGAGGAGTGGTCCTGTTTGGGTAAGACTTGATTTCTGACAAGGTTTGTATTGCTTTATTATTTTAAAAGGAGGCTGCTGAGGTGAATAGCACAGAGGCTTCTGTGTAGGCTTCCTTTTTGGGAAACAATGATCCCATCAGATTGCCAGTATGACTCATGCTGGATGTTTGAATCATTTTTATTGCACTGCTGATGATGGCTTGGAAAAGTCAAGTTTTGGTCATCAATTCATTCTACATCTTTTATATTGACTGACTCTTGTATATCAGAAACATGGTCAGTTAGACATTTTTATGAGTCTGAGGAAAGATGTTCTGTGTAAATAACGTATAGCCAAGAATAAAAAGCCAAATGTGCACATAGGGCCTGATAATGGGAGAGTATGAAGGCTTTAAAGCTGGATTTTGTTTGTAGTATACTAAATCAGAGAACTGGATAAAGAGATTTCTCAGATGACAGAAATAAATGTTATGTTAAAGGTTTGAAAATTTGAATATTACACAGAGCCACCTAGGTTTTCAAACAGCCAGGAACAAACCATTTCAGGGGAAAAAAATATTTAAAAGCCCACCAAAAAACCCCAAACCCATGTAGCAAACCTCCCCCTTCCTTTTCTTTGTTTCTTTTCTGTCCTGGATTGTTTTCTAAATATTTCCATCCTGGTTGTACAGAAGGTTGAGGTGGAGAGGCAGGGAATCAATTATATTATTTTAAAGTGGGTTTTTAATAGCCTGGCAATGGTTATACTGCTTAGGCAGCAGCGTAGCTTTACTGTAGTTTTTCCCCAGGATTTATTTTTCACTTTATAGCTCTTTCTTTGCCCATATTGCAACTATTTAACACCTCTCTCTACAAAGTCTCCCACCTGATTTCTTTTATAAGTCTCAGCTACCCTTTACAACTTACATTTTCTTTACCTTGAAGGCTCAGCTGAGAAGGTTTGAGAATATCAGGTACATATGGGTTTGGGAGCTGAGAAAGAACCAAAAGAGTGATTTCCCCCCACAAGTTTTGCAGATGCTGTGTGGCCTGTCAGGGATACATGGCAAAGGGACCTCAGTGTGGGCTGAGCACTGGAAGAGCTAATGGGGAAACTGATGAAGTGTCCCTTTCCCCATCACCACTCTGATTTACAACTAATTCTGCTCAGAAGCAGAAAGTAGTTAAATTTCTGAGTTTGGACCTGAAAGACCACATGGCTTCTTTTGCAAAAGGATGCTAAAATATATTCTGTTTTAACTGTTCAAATACCTATATATACATACTGTATTTGAGGCTTTTTATCTCAACATAAGCCAAATATCAGAATGTTTGCACTTTCCAATGAAGTAGAGGTTTTTTTCCACTTTGGCTGTACTTTAACCACTACATTAGACTGTGTTTTAAAATCTCAGTAACAAGCCTCAAGAAATGCTCCAAGAAAACCCTGCAGTAGAGTCTGAGTGTGTTTATCTCATTTCACATTAGTTAAGGGTAAGGCTTGATGTAGTCCCATTATAATCAGTGGGACTACTCCCATTAGTATGGCAAGCAGGATTTGGCCCTTTGTTTGTGATTACACATTCTCTGCCTGGTCTGTTAGACTGAAGGGTATAATAAAATTAAACTATTGGATTAGAATGGTAATTTCAAAACACAAATCAGCAAGGGAACATGATTACATTTGCTTTTGGAGGATAAAGGGAAACATTCCTATTTCTCTCTTGGTGTATCTAGGCTGCCTAATGGAAGTAATTGTGTGTATCCAGAACAAGAATGTGAAAAACTGCAGAAATATGGAGAGAAAAATATGCTCCTAAAAAGAAGGGAAAAAAACCCCACAAATTCTTCTGATTCTTTTTGATGCTTAGATCAGCAAACAGTTCTAAAAGCTACCAAAATCATTAAGGGCTGCTCCTGAACAGATTTTATCTGTTATAGGACTAGGAATAGTTTTTCAGTATAAATAGCCCTCTTTACCCAAAAAAAGAAGTCACCTTTTTCTTTTCTTGATGATCTAGGATGGTGACTAAAACAAGATGTGCTCTGGAAGGGGAAATTACTTGCATTTTCACTTGGTGTTAGGAGCTTAAAAGTTCATCCCTCCCTGTTTTCCTTCAGAAGATGATGAGAGCGTGGTTTGCAAAACAAATGCCCTCACTGAGCAGTTTGCTGTTAAAGCTGGTGCTCAGTGCTAAGAGCTGGCTTTCACAGGGCATCTTGGAAATTATTGAAAATTGCCTTATTGAATTATGCACATTTTGGATCCATCTCCCAGCAATTTGCATTTCAGCTTCTACAAAATTCTTTGAAACATAACAAATTAAGCTTCTGTGTTTTCTGTCAGGATAAATAGCATAAACCTCATTTAACAGACAAGCAGAACTAAGGCCACAAATGATTCACGCACTTCCATCTGCACTTGGGTATCCACCACCCTTTCAGCTCTAGGAAAACCATTTTCCCATTGTACTTCTGGTTCCCATTCCTCTCACCACTGGTCCCTGACACTTCAGATCCTTTTGCACTATAAGAGCAACCAGTATCCTTTCTCTGTAACCCCCTAAAAACATGTCCTATTACATTTTTTGCTCAACTTATCTCTTTTTATTTTTAAACCTACCATGTAAAGGTGCAATCTGCACATCTTTCAGAGCACATCTGCTTTTGCAGAGCAATACAGAAACATCAGAAAGGCCCTGCTGAGGCAGGCAGGGGTCTGTCTAACTCTGGTCACTGTCTCCCACAGTGGCAGCAATAAAGATGCTCAATAAAGAGGGTGGATCAGGCTGGCCACTGCCTGCAGTCCCTTCCCTTCTCAACCTCTCAGCAGCCACCAGCATTGGATTAGGGGTATTAAAAAATGCATCCTCACTTATTCATTTTAGGATCTGTTTGTGGACCTCATGTTCCCGGAGTTCTTTTTAAATTTGCCAGTGCTATCTGTCTCCATGGCCTCCTATGGCTACAGATTCCAGAAGTTCAGTGCCTGCTATTTAAACACTATAATTTTGTCTGGTTTAACCCTGTGTTTCACTAGCTTCAGTGAGAATAATGGTACCTGGTTTTAACTGGGAGACTTGGTGAGTAACAACTCCGTTTTCTGATTCCATATTACCCACAAGCTCCAGGATTTTGTAAACCTCTATCCCATCTTTCAGACTTCTCTACAAGCTGACAAAAATCAGCATTTTCAAAATCTCCTCATTAGGCAGCTTCTTCATCATTTTACTCATCTGTAACCCTTCTCTGTACCCTCTCTCCTTCTGCTATGTCACAGATTCATAGAAATGTGGAATCACAGAATTATTTGGGTTGGAAGGGACCTTTGAGGGCCATCTAGTCCAACCCCCTGCAACAAACAGGGAGATCTTCAACGAGATCAGGCTGTTTAGATCCCTGTCCAACCTCACCTTGTTTGTTTCCAGGCATGGGGCACCCATGACCTCTGTGGGCAACTTATGCCAGTGTTTTACCGCCTTCACTGTAAAAAATGTCATCCTTATATCTAGTCTGAATTGATTGTTTTTTAATTACAATTTATTCCCTTTTGGTTTCCCTTGTCCTACTGGTACAGGCCCTGCCAGCAAGTCTGTCGCCATCTTTCTTACAGGCCCCCAGTGAGTACTGAAAGACCGCAACAAAATCTCCCCAGAGCTCTCACTTCTCCAGGCTGACCAACACCATCCTTTCCTCATCAACCTTTTCCTCCAGGCTGATCATCTCAGCCTTTCCTCAAAGAAGAGGTGATCCAATCCCCTGATCATCCTTGTGTTCTTCTCTGACTGGTCCACATCCTCTTTATGTCCCAGAGCTGAATGCAGTACTCCACATGTCCTTCCTAGAAGGCAGGACCCAAACACAGGATTCAAAACATTCATGTTCACAAGGGTGTGTACAGCAGTAAAATCATTCTGGCCTGTATGCAACAGTTTTCCTGGTGGTTCCCAACATCCTGTCGGGGATTTTTTGGCTACCATTGTAGCAAATACAAGTGGGCAGTGAATATTTGACATGTTTTTTCTTAACATGGAGGGGGAGGAATGGAAAGAAGTAGTTTACTTAAGCTTTAAATTTTTCAGGATGGAGTCTTTAAATAATCATTTGAACACAAGCTACAAACTGAGCCATTTGACATTTTTCTAGTTTTTTTTACAGGTCAGGGATTTTCTCTGCTCACAGTTTAAGAAAGCGACAGAAATGTAGTTCCAATGGTGATTAGGATGGTTTATGGTTAATGCCAGAGGTTTATGGGTAGGAATGTCCAATACAGTAGGTTATCTTTAGTCTGCCTAAAGCAGCTTCTGTGTGGTTTATTCTTGTTGTTTTTCAAATTAACTGGTGCTGAAATGGGACCAAGATTTAAGAAAGTGAACAGAGAACAGGTAGAAAATGTCTACTCCATTAAAATGATACTCAAATATTTTAAGCACTCTGTCACTCTAGTGGCCTATGGAAGGCACATCAAACTCCTTGCAGGCCAAACAAAATGATAAATATCTTCCCTTTGCCTGATCTGCTTGCAGCTGTCATAGCCTTTTGGTGTGATTTACTTACAACACGAGGCATTTTGTTAAGGCAGAGAGACACAGTAGGTGCTGTAGGATTAACCAGAGATGTGGGTGGAGCAAAGGGGACCCTGCCCCAGCCCTTGCCCAGACCCAGAGTGTCCAGGATGTGCCCCTGGGCACACGGACTTGCCTGGAGAGGCAAGAAGAGATCTGAGCTCCTTTGCAGGGAGCTGGCATTCCCACAGCAGCTGGAAGTCGTATTTTGCTTCATCCTACTGGGATCCCTGAATAATTTGCTCGTGGTCCTTGCCTGACCTAAGCAAGCAGGATTAGGTGCACAACAAACACAGATCAAAAAGACAAAGCTTTGTCTCTCAGTAGTTTGCAGGTCATGTTAAGTGGGATGACCATAGTTTTCAGCCTCTCAGATGACTGAAATGTAAATTGCCCAGGGTTCCATTTTGTACCCTAATGGAGCAGTACATGTACTGAGGAGGACAGGTAGTTGGGTAGAACAAAATGTTCCAATCTCTGTTCAAAACTGAGTAAAGTAAATTTTATGACAATTTTTTAATATAAAGAATGCTGAAAGTGTATTTTAATAACCTAATATGTTGCTAAGAAAATAAAAGAGGACAATTCAAAAATATATTTATTCTCATGGCAACCTCTTTGAGATTTTCAAGTGTTCTCAGGTGAAGCTGTGTAACAAAGACGTACAATTGTCTCCCCTACTTGCTAACAACTGCCAGTGATATTCATCCTTCAATTTCTTTGTCACTAAGAGAAGTAGGTAGTTAGTAATTAAACACATTGAAAAAAGAAAACGAACAGAAATTATTAATTAAGGATTAGATAAAGCTTGCTTAACTGAACACTTGCAAATACTGTAGGAAGGAAACATGGAGTTGCTATACAGAAAATGACCTACAGAGTTTGCTCTGCTAAAGACTCACAAGGAATCGTGATGAAGGAAATGAAGACAGCCTTTAGAAACTGGTGGGGTTTATTCCCATGAGGTATCTGGAATTTACAGTAATATCTTTTTAAACACAGAGTGGTGAAACTTACATTTCCATGCCCTGTGTTAGGTTGAAAAGATATATCATTATTTTCAGAAAATGGGAGAGAGAGCTTGAAAGTCTTTTAAAACCGTATTGGGACAACATTTTGGTGTCGTATGAAACAGCAATTCAACCTAAGGCAATTGATTCAAACAAGATATAAACCAATCTTACCTTGCTGTAACCCACAGCATTCCTTAAGTCCTTCTGGAAAGAGAGCCAATAGTAAAGGAAATAATTTTCTTTTTATGACACCTGACATAGACAAATTTAGAAATCTCACAGTAAAAGCCCCTCTGCAACATTCTCAAATTTCATGAAGTCTCAAGGAAGGCAATGCCCTCCGAGCCCCAGTGCCGGGAGGGGGTGGTTAGTGGCAGGATGAAGCACTACCTTATGCTCATCTACAAAAACCAGCAATTGCTTGGCTCTATCTGACAAACAGACCTGGGTACGAAAACTGCCACGAGACTTCAGCCCAGCAAGGCACGAGTGGAGTTAATGCATTTCAGCTGCATAAACTGCAAATATATATAACATGGCATGTATAGAAAGGCCACTGAATCTTTAAAGGGAAACAGGCAGAGCTAATAGGTTTCTTTGAATATAAACATCAGTATATATTTTCGTGACTCAACTCAGCATATTCTATATGGGTTGTAATTTTAAAATTAGTGGTTGAAGGGAGAGATAAGCACCATCAATAAATTAAACTGTAACCCAGTGGTTTAGTCATGAAAGGTTAAAATAAACTTGCTTGATTGATTATGAATTTTAAACAGTTTTTCTTCAATGTAATCAGTGCTCTACCAATGTCATTGCTCATTAAAGAAAAGATTTTCATTCCAACATTTGATTGAGGATGTTTTTTCTCATTTGCATTTTGCTTTCTACCGAGTAAGCATCTTGCCTTCAGAATTATTAGATTTTTTTCCCCCCTTGTCTGTCCATAAAAGCTGTAAAGTGGGATGGAGCAGTGATTTAGAGGGATACTACATAAAGATTGAATGAAGATATTGACTACGGGCCCTAATGCAAACAGGACTGTCTGATGGACTGCCTTTGACAGGATGATGGAAGGGAGCCTTGTGGCCTACTTAGCTGCCCTTCTAATTGGCCTTTATGAATATTTAATGAAATCAAGATGAAATTCAATCAGAGCTTTTACCTGCTGAATCTTAGGGAAAAAAGCGGGGTATTATTAGATTTTCCCAGCCCTTGTATACAATAAAACTGTACTGAAATGTCTGTGTGTTAGTCAGGTGGCTGAGATATGCTTTTTATCCAGGGACTTGGTTTCTTCCAAAGGAATTAACCTTTTTACCACAAAAAGCAGCACGATTTTCCATTTGCATGCATCACTGGTATTTTATTACTGGCATAGTATAATGTTTAAGCCATGAACAAGCAACAGCTATTCCCTTTGAAAACATACCCTTAGCAAATTCTTAGTCTATGCCAATTTGAAGCCTTTTAGGGAACTTTGAGGTCATATAATAGTTTCAGAACTACATAATGCTGTAGCCTAATATTTTGTGCCACATTGGTTGATTTATGAGAGAGAATTTGCACGATCTCATTTCTCAAACATAATCTAGGTTGCATCAATAACATTAAATTATAGCAACGAGGTATAAAACAGTCTGACAGGCTCCTGCTGTAGTACACTCTTACATTCATTTAAATGTAGATTTTGTTTTTCTGAGTAGAATGCCAGAAAAGCTTTTCATAGAAGCACAATGGACAGATTAATCTATAAATGGTAAATTCAGCAGTGAAGGAGGTTTTCCCCATTTTCAGTTTTGTGAATTTTATCTTTCTCCCCCAAGATAAGCTGTTTATTCACAGTATGTTGCTTTTATGCATTTTCAGTATCATTTTTTTGGACAGAGAGGAGTTTGGTACTTAGAGATAAACACAGCATGGTAATACTAAGCAATGCATGAGTAAAACCTTACACATGCGACTAAATAAGAACATTTCAGTATTGTTATTTGAAGGCTTGCTCTTTCTAAACAGAACTAGTTTTGTGGGCATCAGGAATGCTCCCTTGGGTCACTAATGCTGATGTCACCACGTGTAGAACACATACTTGAAAAGCAGACAGGTGGAGGTGCATGGATGAATGGATGCCTGGCTTCCCTCTGTAGGTGTTTGTAACTCCCTCTCCCTGAGCACATATACAAATGGTAAAGTTAGGATTGTTTTTACATGCATGAGGACAGCATGGTAAGTTCCCAGGTTCTGTGAGCAGCTTCTATCAGGGTGCTTTTACTTCCATGTGACGGGGCAAATATCAGGAATAATAGTAAATAATGAAACAACATTCATTCTGGGGGAGACCACAGGCCTGTGCTTTCCAGCTTCTTGCTCCAGCAGTGCCCAGTGGCCAAAACTCAGGGGAAATTTTCCAGAGTGGATCCCTGATTCTACTGAACTTCCACCACTGATCGCTGTTCCAGTCTCCCCCATGGGGCAGGGCGTCTTGAGAGCCCTCACAGGGACTCTGGGGGCAGCTGTAGGAGCTATAAATAGTCAGAATATTAAAAAAACTAGGAAAAAAGAGAGTGATAAATATTATAGGAAAACTGAACAGACGGGCAGCACTGGTGTTTCTGTTGGTATCCCCCTGACCTGCGCCTGGATGAGCAAACACCTGACTCTGGCTTTACTCTGATGACCTGGGCTGAGCTGACACCAAACATGCCTGGCCACGAGGAAGCAGCTACAAAAGCACCAGGTTAACAGAGACGTGCCAGCACTTTCCTGTTCAGCTCTCACACTGATGCACACTTTATCCTCTAATCGCATTTGTTCTTCTCCCTTTCAGTGTATGAGCTGTGAATCCTGGGAGCTGGAAATTCATAAGCAGGATCTGAATTCACAGAGAAAAAGCAGTTCTCCCCAAAGCCTCATTCCTTCAGGTAGCTCTTTACCCAGGTGACAGCCATCTAGTGTAAACAGCAGCCTACACCCTGATGACTAAAGCCATTTTAGAAGCAAACTAAATGAAGTTATGTCAGCATATCTTGCTTTTTGAGTCTTCTCAGTGTATACAAAAAATTGAAGGATGGATAAGAGGGTGAATGCTTATGCATGTATCTGCATGCATGAATGCTGAGCTAAGGGAAATAAACTTGACAGTCTTTCAGAGGCTAAAGACTTTGTATAAAGGCAAGTATGGAACTGGCAACGAGAGCATGAGGCTCTGCACATCAGCCTTAATTTGGATTTATGTCAACTGTACACATGGATGAGATATTTCAGCCCACCAGTAAGAGTAGTGTGTTCTTTGCATCTTATTGTCCAAAGTCTTTTTGTAATCTCTCCATATAGAAGGTGTAGGTAGCACATATGTTTTTAAACATCTGAGAAAAGAGAATTCACCAGACACGGTACCTTCTGCAGTGTTTCTCAGTAACCACTCAAATTATTTTGTGAAGCTTTGTTTAAATGGACTGTGAATATTCATGTCACAGATTTACTTTCAGTAGATTGAACACATCAGTTTGTCTTCAGATCAAACAGATAACGCAGTGGGTTTCCACGCAGAGATTGGATTGCTTATTTAAACACAAGTTTTAGTAGTGATAATTAAAAAGAAAATAGGGTTTTGCCTAAAGATGATCAAAACAAAGTAAATGTTGATGCATACACAGAGCAATGCTTAGAAAGAGAAGTCTACTTGCTTTCTCGGAAACAAAACACCAGTAGCCTTTGGACCATGAAAGCCATGACGGTGAATGATACTTTTTGCATGTTTTAGAATTTCCTCTGTAAAAATCAAAATGTCAATCTCTTTTTAACATCTTACTATTCTGCACTTGATGCCTTGGACTTTCATCCAACTTTCACTCTTTCTTGATCCCCTGGTAGTAACCTCAGCAGGACTAAGGCAGGATGTAATTTACCAAGTGAATGATATGGTCTGAGGCTGATAACTAAGTTCATGTTCAAGTAAAATTCCGCTCTTCACAGGGGCTGCATTCCTTCCTGATGCTGATCAGAAATGAAACCAGATGCTTTAGATTTGGGGAGGATTGCTGGCAGTAGTGGAAGTGACATGAAGGTGGTAAAGTACATCAGTACATCCCAAAACATCTGAGATGAGTGAAGTGTGTCCTGCTTTAGGCTTAATATAATTCAAATAGAAAATTAATTTGTGACACATCTCTATATATTTCTTTTCTCATTACTTCCTGACAGAAACTTCTGTTACTGGAGAAACTGCTAGTATCTAGAAATGATGGATTTGGTCTGAATTTCTATTCACCCAGGGCAGGAGTTCAAGTTGCTAATTGTTTTGTGGCTAGTTACCAGTGTGTGAACAGGCAATAGAATCAGAAGGGGCATTAACTGGTGTTATAGACAAAATTTATTTGCTAACACTTCTGAAATCCTACAGACTTAAAAAAAATTGGTATTACTTGCTTCTTCGGCTATAGATTTAGAGACTGAATAGCATTGGGGAGTTACTTGAGAGGCCTTGGCAAGGCTGGGACTGGATCTGGGGCAAGAAGCAGGGGCTTGGAACGACAGCATCGTTATGGTCCCTTCCGACCCAAACCCTTCTATGATTCTGTGATTGTCCTCTTTCTCTCTGCCCATCATGGACTTGGGGCAAGATGTTTTAGGGGTCAGGCAAGGTGCAAGTGGAGTCAGCAGACAGCCGAGGGCAATGCATTTCCCAGGACAGGAAGCAGCATCAGCAGTGCAGAGGTTGCAGAAGGCACATTTCAGTACCCACTGCAGGAACCAGACGTGCTTTAACACCTTCTTTTACTGAAAGAGCCTAAACCAAAGCCAGCACAGCTTCATCTGCAAAATGATTAGAATATTATTTTGTCTCAATGTTTAAAATATGATAAATTTAGATACTGTGTGTGCTTTCAGATAATAATTGCCTTCTCCTTCCAAAGTTAATGTGCCTTTTTTCTCTGTTGAAGAGGTCTTTGTTCCTTTATTTACAAAACTGAGAAGTGAGTAGTGTCAACTTCTTAGCTATTGCAGCTGAGGTGCAGCCTCCTGGGATCTGCTCCCCGTTGTGTCACTGATTCTCTCTGTCACCTCAGGTAAAACACTCTTACCTCACTCCAACCATTTGTAAAAGAGTAACCGCCCCAAATCAGGTCAAAGAGCAACTTCATCCTGTAACCAGTAATGAGCTGTAACAAACACATCAATGGAAGTTCCTAAAGTGGGCAGCCATGGAATTACATATTATGGCCTCATTTCTTCTTAAAATACCAGAAAATGGTTAAAGTCTTACTCTAAGCAAAGAACTAATTCCTTTACTTCTTTCTACCCAAAAGTACCCCTGAATATTCTTATTAGATGTACAGAAATCAGATAATTCTTAAATCATACTAAATCTTTCTTACTGGTTTGTGCTAGAGTGTTTCAGAGATTAGCTATGCATTTTGTAAGAATTATTCATGTAATATTTCAAATGTTCAGCCCTTCTGTTTCATTGAACTACCGTTGTCTCCTGCCACTTAATAGTGGTAAATGTCAGTCAGATTCATTCTTTTGCACCATTTCTTACTGTCTGTGTCCTTTTTTCCCTCCAAAGGAGGAGGCCCCAGCCTTTGCCATATGCTCTGAGCTGCATGTCCACAACACTTGTTTCATCTGTTTCAAAGAGTTAACACTCTTTGAGATACGGTGACCAGAACTTAACGCAGCAGGTAAAGAAATATTTTTCAGGCCTGGAGTACTAATGCTGCCTGATAATCAACTCCCATCTTTCTGCTTTGCTGAACTGCTGTGCAGTTCGCTCCGTGTAATACATTTTGAGATCATTTGAGGATAGATACTACCCAGAAGCAAAGGACTATGAGAATATTATCTGGTGCTTTGTATGTTCAAGAAGCGAATTCCATTTCCTGGATCAGACAGAAATGAAACCAATATCTGACCCACTGTATTATCTATACACAAATTCAGAATGCTCTGATCTCTCACCCTCGGAACACGACACGAGATCTTTCCTTAACTGTTGTGGTATTAAGTTGATTACAGATATTTTCTCTAAGACTATCTCTGGACTCCAAAGCTCAGCGGTTAGAGCTTTTGCCCAGTTTCATTTACTTTAATCCTGCTGTTCCCACAGAACTTCAGCAGAGGGTCTTCTCTTTTTTCACATTTTGTAGAAAATAGAGCTGAGCTGTAAACCAGCATTTTATCCCAGCAATTCAACCCCAGTCCAATTCATTTGATTCCAGTCAGAATTGCATTGAACGGTGACCAGCAAATATTTCTAAAAACTAAGCAGAAAGCAGCAAATACAGCACGAAGCCAATAAAGAGGATGCTTTCCCTGTGTATTGGATCAGAGATTTTTACAGAATTAAACTTTGTGGGTAGGTTCTTCACCTACACCTTTCTTCACACACACCTTTCATCAGCAAACAAGGAGGAAAAGAAAGAGTATGACAACTGCACAAATGGAGCTGATCAAGTTGAAGAATTATCACAACAGTCTGAGAACTGAGGTGAAACACAGTATGAAATGAGGTATGAGACTGACCTTCAGCTGGTATAAATCAGCTAATGCTATAACACCTGAAGAGTTGGCCAAACATCCTTGGACTAGGATAGGGTAAAAATTTTTGTGCAGAATTTCCAGCAAACTGGATTTCTTCGCAGCAGCTATTATCATGAAAAGGACAATTAAAGGGGAGGAGTGGCATGTTAATATTAATAATATAATAAAATAAATATAAATTAATCCCAGAATATAGGCTATAAATGTTTCATTGCCATGAATCTCAGAAGTAGGATGCATTTCAAGTAGAATGCATAGGAAAAACAATTATTCAGATGCATGTACATTATTGCATTGCAAGGAAGTAAATGAAAACCTTAAATTATTACTAAATAGCTACAATTCTTCCCCCCCCCCCCTTTTTTTTTTTT